>JABJVR010000033.1:5815494-5926885 GCA_025773905.1 Chitala chitala | reverse complement strand
TACACATACACATACACACATATATATACACACACACACACACACACACACACACACACACACACACACACACACACACACATTATATATATAAAAAAAAATTCTGCTGAACAATATGTTCTCCCCCTAGTGTCTGGGAGGAGGTGTTGCAGTAGCCAAACCTGGATTTAACATTTTAAAAGTTTCTATTCCAAATCAATCCAGATAAAGACATTAAAAATTCTGATTATACAAATTTGCATCTCCACTGCAGTGCTCACATCAAGTTCATCATTACTGTTCTGTGAGCAGTATTTCTCTACTATACTATCTATCTGTTTTGTATTTTGTCTTAGCCGTATAATAATAGCAAAAATAACGATAATAATAGTGCTGTAAAAAAAAAAAAAACATACACTTGTAGAGCATTGCCAGTAATTCCTAATTTAAGCCCTAGTGACTGGCTGGTGTTTAACAGTATGAAGCTCACCTTACGCTCTGTTTGCTTGAGATTTTCCACTGTATGGTTTTAAGACATGTAGAGCCCAGCACTGTGCAGTCACCCGCCCTGGGTACTCCCCAGACGGCTATCTCCAGGGTCCGTGTGCTCTCCAGTAGCCTGGCATTTCACGGCATGAGCAAAGCTCAGCATTTAGTACGTTTAATTAAGTCCCACAGTTTTCTTCAAACTCTGCAGTGGTACATAATACTTTTAGACTGGGCCCTCTCCTCATCTCCCTCGGGACCCAATTAGAAAATAATATTAATATTCCTGGTCTCCGTCTCAGTTCTGCGCCTGCCGCCTTGTGGGCGTGGCGGCCCTGCCGCGCCCGCAACATGTCATCTCCTCATGGTCCATCAGGTTTCTCAAAGGTTCATTTAGGAATTGGGGACATAAAGCTGTCACAATCAGCTCTGCTAACTCACTCAAGTGACGTGTGGTTTTACAGAGCGTCAGCTGTTGGAACGGGGTCTCTGCAACAAGGGCTCCCTGCATCCAACTTAAACCCCAACCGTTATCGCAAAACCCATCCATCATGGCGAACGTGTATAAACTGAAACGGTAGCTGACTAAATGACTTACACAAAAGGTTAATGAAAGTTTAAGGTAAAAGTACAAATAATAAAAGTGACTAGTAGTAAAAGACTTTAACGTTCTCTCCGTGCTATTAGCTTCCTTTACCCCTGGTAAAACCCATTTACAACACCTAAATCTGCGTCAAAATCAAACAGGGCATTAGAAAAAGCGTCAAAGACCAGTGAGGGATTTTTCTGTCTGGGTGATGTATAGGGCTTCCATTATTTTAGATTTGTAATTCCATAAATCATTGATGTGTTCTATGAATAACGGCTTCGCCGCACCTGGGCCGCACAAGGCAGCAGGGCAAATGGCTGACACAGCACTCTCGGGTTGAACGCGCATCCGCTGTACTGGGCGGCACTGCTTAGGCCCGGCGTTTCCGTGTCCTGCCCTGGTGAATTACAACCTCGCTCCTCTCAATTAGCAACCTCCATGTCCTATGCTGCACAGCTCACAGCAGATTTCTGTCTCTGGGCCCATTTCCTAACCATAAACCACAGTCCAGACGAGGAAGTCACTACCAATGAGCCTCAGGGATATTCCGGTTCAGAGGAGTTTCTTTTCAATAACGTCCTTTGAGCTTCACCACCAACTAAGTACGTGAGTGGCAGGGTGTATGGCGATGAAGGGTGTATTACAGCCCCCAAAAGATACATGCTGCTGTACCTTTGATAGTTATGAAACCTCTGATAGTTATGAAACCTCAGTTATTTCAGCAGAAGTGTCCTGCAGAATAAAAGGTTAGACCCTAAAATTGTAACATGGTTAAAAATATTTGCTTAGCAACTACAAAAGGTTTCCACTTCAGCACAGGGTAGAATGCAGTATTTTTTAAAACAGTACAAGCCTTAATGGACTTGGTATTTTCAACTTAAGAACAGAGCCGGATTCCTGGTCAAAACCCTGTAGTATTGCAACAGAGCAAACAACTTAACCTGATCAAGAAAACAGAAAAAAAAAGTAGCTAGGCCAAAAAAAGTGAAATAAATAAATAAAAATAGCACACAGGTGATAAAAAGGAAAGATCAAAAAGCAATAGCTAAAATAAGGGTAACATGAGCCAGAGATAGGGCAGGTGCAGCCCGTGGTTATCTGCAAACTCCCATTAAAAACAATAAGTGCTCCCATTTTTAAAGGGAGAGCTGAAGGTTGGAATTAATCGCAGGGCAAGAAACTGCCACCGGCCGAAAGGACGAGGACAACGGTCCTCAACGAGGGCCACCAGTTGATCCTGATGGGTTGTTCACAGCCCCACTGTATGGTCGAGCCAGCGGAAACTGCGTGCCAGGGTGAACGTTTCCCTAGCAACAGTAAAGGACTGGAGTGGTCCAGGTCCATCTCCTCCCCTCCAAGCTCACCCCAGGGCAGGGCGGGTGCATCCTGCTGCACCAGCGCCAGCTCCATCCCCTGCCCTTTGGCGTGCCACTGGAGCCACCGAGGTGCTCGGCAGCCATCTTGAAGCGTGGCATTGCCAGCAGGCGACGCGGTGCTTTAATGAAGAAAGCTGATTATCAGAGGATGCCATCCGTCACGATCCTTCTGGCTAACGAATCGCTCAATCTGCTCGGCGGGAACACAGAAGAAGGCCGACCTAGATCAGGCCCTGCTTCTGGGGCGCTAAACGGGTTAATTAGCATTCATTCATCAAGTAATTCTGGAATACGTTTCTCACGCGTTTTTTTTTTTTTTCTTTTTATTGCGCTGCCACAAACTTGCGGTGCTTCAAAAACCATGTCCGTGTCAAATTTAACGTCGATTTGGGGGGTTTTCACCTTCCGCTTTCCACCTCTTCTCTGGTTGTAAGAAACCAATCACAAAATCTGCAAGCCATGTGAATGATAATTTTATATCAAAGGTTGGAATGGTGGAGGGGGGGTAAAAAAGAAAACGAAAGTTTAAGCTTGTTACTTTTCACAGGTCACTGGACTGACCTCAAAAATTCCGTAATAAATATGGCCATAATAAGATGAGAAAATGGATCCCTAATCACATGAGACATTTCATTCCATTTTAGCCCCAGTTAGTCAGGACATTTGAGGAAGGCAACGTACCTTTTCATCATCATTACCATACACAGGAGATGAAATATGTTTCTCTGCTCCTGACCGCCACATCCACTTTACACTGGGTGGGGGGAGGGGGGTAGATGGGGCTGGGACAAATTCCAAAGAAGACGTAGCCACACAAAGCTAACATGGGAGTTAAGGAGAATCCCATTCAGAGAAATGCAAATAAGGCACGGTGATCCTACGTTCAGTGCTATCGGACGAAGAGTTCTGCCGTTCCCGTCCTCCTCAAACTCAATATGTAAATTCTTCCCTTTTCCCCACAGAGCATTCCTGTTCCCCTGTCTCTGGAAGTCAGGCTGATAAATTGCCAGGGACTGAATGAGGTTTTACAAATAATCCAACTTCGATGCCAGCAAACCAATTACCATGACTAAGATAACCTCTTCTCCATCAAGAGGAATTAACCGTTGTTCCTGCAGTGCTGTGTATGAACTGTCTCACAGGACGACACCAGTCTCCTCAACGTCACCATTAACCTCCTTTACCATGCATCTCCCCGGTTTAAGCTGTGCAAATGATTGACATTTCCCGCTGCACCTTATTTACATTTTCTTATAAGACTGTAAATTGATGAATGTCATCCTTGCACCTTCTAGCTATAACTCACCCCTGCTTTGCAATAAACAGTTGTCAATGTGATTTTTTTTTTTCCTGCCAGCACACTTTCACTTCAGGTTCAGACCCTTGATTTATTTCCATTCTGTTCTCCTGTGAACTTCTAAGTGGAAGCTTTGTTTCCAGAACTTTCTAGCCTGAGTTTTATCCTTAAAAAGCACTCTCGTTTCCATCGCATCAAGGGACAGGGAAGCTGCTGGGGATTGAAACCTTAAGTGAAACAATTCACTAATGGACAAACAAACACGTACGCAAAATGCTGACTGCGAACAGAAAAAAGCATGACCTGGAAACTGTCGGAGGTCGTGTGATGGAAGGGAACAGAACGGGACACGGTTTTAGTCGTTTGCACTGTAATCCGGCTACAGTCTGGGAGTTCTGCGGCCCAGTCTCCACTGAGACCAGCCAGCAAGCCTCATTGTCTGGCTTACCACCAGCGCAGTTCGCAAGCAAGGCAAATGTTTCGATTACAATAAAACAGCCGTCACAGATAACCAACCATCCAAATAAGTGGGCATATAATTCATTCCCTGGCTGCGTCACCAGACTGCTGTCCTCTTCTCTGTGCATACATGCATAAAGACTGGGAATACACATTAAATAAAAGAACTCCAGCAGAGATTGGGCATCAAAAACGAGGGGAACAGAACAACAGCAGCTTGAAATAATGGGTTTAATTAGGGACATCCACTGAGAATCAGGGGGATTACTGGTATGAGCGGGTAAGTACTAGCATACAAATATTTAAAAAATAAATGACACAAACATAGCCCACAAGATCAGAAGATACAGGGCGTATTAATTACCATGAATATATTCGTGTTTGTTTCCACAAACCTAAGATTGGGTTGGCATCTCCGTTACATAATTTTGTTTAAAGTCAGCTTGTACGATATGTGCCATTTTGACATTTTCGACAGCTCTCTATTTTCACCCTTCAGGTAACTACAGTAGGAACAGGAGCAGCCCTTCATGTTCAAATTGTACCCATAAGCGTTTGCTACCTGTAGGACGGGGCAGAAGGCGGACAGGCGCACAATGCAGTGCAAACTGACAACGTGACGTACGCGAGCGGTTCAAAGCGACAGAGAAAACGCCGGATTCAGACGCCGCTCGACAGAGAGGTTCCTTCTCGGTTCAGGAGCAGGTTAACGTGGCTTCTGGGTTTGTGCATCCGTTTTCAGCTTTTTCGCTGCGGCGTACGATAAGCGTGCGGGTGGGGGGGGGGAGTAAGTCAAGCAGCCTTTCAAGGTTAAACAGACCCGAATCTCAATAGGAGCTGTGGGCTTGTAGCCAGGAGTTGTAGATAAATAGGCCCAGGCCAGATATGTAAACTCATCTGTCTTCACTGTGTTTAGGGCTACTGCTCTGCCTACTGCCGTAGTGCTGATCTTTACTTGGCAAACATCCAATGTCACAATGTATCAGAGTTAAATAAATAGCCGAAATAAGCAGTCAACCTTCTTTTTTTTACATAACCGCTTACCTTACTACTTTTGCGGCTTTGCTTGCATTCTGCACGACACCTTATCCTTCAAACGCCGACGGCTGGTTGCCGGAACAGCGGCTCCGCTGTCAGCATGCACGACGCCCACGTGCCGAGTTATGAACATGCAGTGAGGCCCAAGCATTCGTCTAAGAGCTCTGCGTCAGTGCCGGTACGCGGGAGTGCCCGGCGTCTTTAAGGTAGCCTAAGTGCATGCAGTAACCTCCGCGCACCTCTGACCGTGGCCCATACTCCGTAACTTGCGGTTTCTTGCCGACGGTCAAACTAAAGAGTGTGGCCCACAGAGAGGACAGAACGCATGCTCTCAAACAGCCTTCTTCAGCACACTTCAAAGTGGAGCCTGACTTCCTCGCACAGGGGTCGAAAACAGTTCTACTCTGCATTACCTGAAACAGGAAACGGACAACACAAAAAAGACAATGTGTGCCCGGCCCTCTCTCTGGCTGAAGCTCTGACTGGTCATTTTAGGGAGCAAAGCATCCAACCAGTACACATGTACTTAACAGCCAGCAAATACCCTTAATCCGGACAGCATTTTATTTCTACTGCACTTATACAACTATATCTGTTCATATGGAAGAAGAGTAAACAGAATTAGAACCCAAGTACCAACATCTTAAATTTTCAAGCAGGACATGACAGGAGCTTACCACGCGTGACCTTATTATCAGGCTAACTTTGCATGAACATTACAAGCAATACCAAGTACTGCTCACCTACAACACTGCAAATCTGGCATCACAAGGTGACACGAGCCTTCATATGCGGCAAATCTTAAATGCTAGACACTGTTTGTGTTTGTCAGTTTGACTGAAGTCACTCTGGTGTAATACACAGTCGCACTCCCCGGTGGGTGGGTGGGGGGCAGGAGAGAGAAAGGGACCAACCATCACAGCCATTTTATTCCTATACACAATATAAACTATCCACGTATAACCTGGTAAATAAAGACACAACCACTGAAGAAGCCAGCAAGATTCTGCTTGTAGATCAAAGCTCCCACCTGGACAAACTCAGGTTCTGGGAGCTCCGAAACGGCCTAAATAGCAAAGCGACACCCAGCAAACAGAACAATAAGGAAGTCTACATGCTACTGTTGCTCAAAAGTGTGTCCCATTTATTTCAGTTACAGCAAAAGGCAATAGGAAATCGATGGCCACGAACATTTAAGATTAAATTAACATTGTAGGCAGGCCAATAGGAACCGCAGGCACTGTCAGGCTTCCACAAGGTGAAAACAACATTACAGTAAGTAGATTTCTTCAGCAATTTCAGAAATCACTTTTATTAAAAATTTTTTTTTTTTGGTTAAAAAAAACAAAAATGCACCAGCTCTAATATGAGCTACTAAACACTAAATTCACATATTGCGACTGAATGATTAAATCTAATTTATTAAACAAACAAACAAACAAAAAAAAAATCAAGTCAGAAGCATTTTAAACCATTGACGCCCAGAGGGCAAGTATAAATCTGAGCACCGTTTGCCCCTCAACAGCAAGGAGCACCACACAAAGCTTCCATTTTACAATTAGTGCTACAGCCTCGGCCACAGCAGGTGACGTCTGCATGCACGTTACGGACGTGACGCTCTCAGAAATCCCACCTCGGGAAACAAGCGATGCGTTCATTACTCATGACTCAATACAGAAGGGACTGAAACAGGCAAAAATCTGTATTCCGCCCCAGTGCAAGACATCAATTACACTCTGAAAATGCCGCAGTGGAGCAGTTACGTTTAAGCGTTTTATGTACTTACACCTCCAACCTAACCCAGTATGGCTGTCAAATCTGCAAGACGCTTATTAAATTAGCATGTCTCCCTAAACCGCAAAGCGATTTAGTCTGATTTATAGTTTGTCAGATCTGCTAACAATAATGCTGACAAAAAGAGAGAGGAAAGAAGTCCGGCATGGCGTGTAATTAGTGCTGAAATTTCCAGGACCCCTCAAGAAAGCAGTCCGACAAAACCAACTTTAAAGCCAAAACTTGAAACGGAATCTTCATTATACAGAATGTTAAGCTCTCTAATGACACAAATCCCGTCGGTCCACCCAGCATCAAAACATAAGCAATACTGTAAATAACTTCCTGACAATGGATAGCTTTGCCACGGATCTCGTTAAAAATGCAGCAGCTGCAGATCAGCACAGGCGCCACACAAACGCACGGTCCATCAAGCTACCGCTTGCCATGCGCGTTTCGCTCTCAAACCTGCTCAGCTTCTCGTAGTCTGACTTACTATGAAATTACCACATCATTCATTGGCTAAGATGGAAAGACAAGCGTGACTCCTGTCTGTTTTCTAGCCAATATTGCTCTACAAAACAAAAAAATAAATAAATAAATAAAAATCAGCCCAGCGCCACGTGAATTTCTGTGTTTGCAATGGACGTTGTTTATTTGGTTTTATTATTTTGGAAAAAATCTGGATGTGTTCTTAGCTGCTAATGCAACGCATTGTCAAAACTGATTTATTTCACTAATGGTTTGATGCTTAAAGAAAACACTGACAGACTTCCAGGTGTATAAAGCGCTGACTAGAACCCCGCTGAGTTCTCCCTCCAACAACAGCTTTTTTCAGAGCTACAGCCATACACTGGCCACACTTGTTCATAGCAGAATTGCCACTCTTCTACAAGATTCAGAACAGCAGATTTACAGACTATTGACAAACACTGTTATATTAACACACAAGCATTTGTCAATTCTATTGGATGCATATCTAATAAATGTTTCTTCACGGGTGGAAATCAAGGCCATTATACAATATAATGCATTATCAATAGAAAGCCAATAAAATGTGCACATTTCATTTAAAATGCCAAATTTGTGTATTGTAGGCCTACAGGATCTATAATTTTATCATTTCCTTACTTTTCAGATAATTTGCCCACTGAATGAGGAAAAAAATTACGGTATATGGTACAGACAAAACATGTCATAAAATACTGAGCTATATTCTACCATAAACACTTCGTGTTCGTATTGTATAAAAACCATACTTATTGCATATCCAGGAGGTGGTCCATTCATCATCCGATATGATGCAAAAGGCCCATTTCAGAACAAAACAATTTTTTTCTTAAATCACACCGACATTGTAGGAAAAATCTGTAACATATTCCAAGGCTGTGACAAACATTTTTTTAAGGCAGACAGGATTTGCATCATTTATTGTGCTTACCGAAGATCCTCAATATAGGTCAATCATCAATATACACCACATCAACCCACGCCCTACAGACTAATGAAAGGAGTTTGTTACGTTTGTATCAGAGTACTGTCGTAGCCCCTTATTCCCAGTCAGCCACACCAGTACGCCTGTATGCCCTTCGGGTGCGTTGAGTCACCTCACCTACTGCGCTCTCCCAACAGGAAAAGCAGAACCTCATCAACACGCAGCCCCCGCCAGGCTCGACACCAGCCACACCTGGCGGGGGAAGCCATGTCTACAGCAGTGCCTTGGCCTCCGATTCACCAAGTTAAACATGCGTGCTCGCTGCCGGAACGGGGCAGGCTCGTGTCCCAATAACTCCTCTCCATTCATTGCCACAACAGGTCGATAAGCACTTTCTGTTTTTAAACGGAAGTAAACCCCCTAAGGCAGAGCCAATAAAGAATTGCATCCACCATGACAAACTTCTGACTGGGAACAGGCTCCTCTCAGGACTCCTTCTGAAACAACGCCTGTTCAATTTCTGTTCTTAACTTGGTCCTAATGAAGCTTAAAAGTGCCAATTATGGACAAGAGGATGGATTGATCTGGGGGTTCTCTGGGCACTGAAAGGTTGTCAGTAAAGGTATAGCTGTCTGCAGTCAAGGGCTGTCACCAGGCCCAAAATTATGATTTGAATATCTGAATACATAACAAGCCTTTGTTTGAATACATTTGAATATCCATTTCAAAAATAAATCTTTTTACTTCTAAGCTTAAATTTTGGATTGCTGCAATGCATATAATTATTGTACAGAATGTCTGTTCAGATTGGGGCCACAACTAAATAAAAGAACAACCAATAAGCACATTCAGTTTGGCATAATATTCAAAAGCTACTCTGAATGCCAAACTTCACATCTTCTCTTTATCGCCTGCATATAACACTGAAAATCAAGCAGTGAGGAAATGAAATTTCACTGTATGTTTTTATATAATGACAATAAATTCTTCTTATCCAAGTCTTCTTAGAACTGTTAAACAGTACCTGACATATAGTACTAACGTTGATTATGCCGGACATGCCCACAGTGATATGAAAGAGATTAGCAAAAATAACTCAGCTAAAGTGTTCTGCTTCCACGCAAATATACGAGCTTCGGAGACACGAGAAACAGGAAGCTGGGAATTAATCAGCATCAGACGCAAACATAAGCAGATGTTGCTGTCCGGAGTAATGTGCTTTCGGCTAATGGCGTTGACAGTCACACCGAGAACGCTTACTTGCGAGAACTTCTGATCACACGGGCATATTTCTTCATATGGGAAACAACCCTTGTGTGGGACAGCTCAGCTCCCGCACATCCTAAAGCACTGCAAACATTTAACGTCTACTACAGGAACTCTCCGCATAGACGCGTAAATGGAGAACACCTTGTTTTAACAGGTCTTAGTTTGCTCTACTTTCACAGGAAGGGAAACCTCAAAGTCCCTGCAACGTGACTCAGCCGCTGCAATGCACTGTTGTAATAAATGGCAGCACTGGCAATCGAAGACAGATGTCGCCTCTGTTGGCCATCATCAGGTTAACTCCGAGCGAGGTGCAATGTGCCAAAAATATCAAAATTAGCTTCGCAATTAGCATTTTGTGACAATGGCGCTGCAATTGTTTGCTAATTAGGAAACTGGCAACAAACCTACAGTACAATCATCTCTATGTGGACAGCAGACTGAAATACAGAAGGGAAAACATTAATACATGTAAAACTGAATGTGCAAAACAGTAAGCGGCACAAGTGGAAGCCCTTGTCATTTTTTTTTTTTTTTAACCTTAAAAGTCATATTTCAGTATGCGCGACAGTATCTATGTTCAAAAGTTATTTGAAACTCGGATCAAAACACGATAGCCCTGGGGCCGTCAGTTACACAAAATGGCGGCCTTTAAAGGAAAGGTGTTGCTTTATCAAAAGAACAGCTTTACAACGTCTGAATGAGAACAGAACACAGCAGCGCCTTCAATAATGTCAGCAGGTAGCCTAGCAGTTATGGTCATGGACATGTAACCCGAAGGATGGCTGTCTAAGGACGAGGGTGGCCTCTGTAAAGATGATTTACACCAGCGCCTCCACTTAAAACATCCACCTCATATACTACGAGTCGTCTTAGATCAAAGCACCAGCTATGAAATGCAAATGACCACATGCGGGCATGCCGCTCTGGGAGCGTGTCACGTGACTTTATAAGTGCTTCAGTCGCATTTAAACGCAGAGCGGACGAACATCCGGCAAGTCGTACAAACAGTAACGGGAACACACAGAGCAGCACCACCAGAAATGAGAAAAACGTCCTGTGAGCTGCCAGAGTTACACAGCCTGTTCTGTACACTTACACCCCCTCCCCTGCTGCTTTTCAGAGAGACAGATTTTACACTTTGTTTTTCAAGAAGTTTAGTGGGGGGAAAAAAAAAAAAGAAAGAAAATATCTGGATGGACAGGCTGGTTGCAAGTGCGTGACCCACAACAAAATTGTTATTGATCCGAGTCAGCGGCGGCGTTAACGAGACGGCGGCCACTGCCCACCGCTCACGTGTGTAGGTTGCCCACCTGTCTACTTCCGCCTCTGTCACCTTGTGCCCGTCCTCTAAGGCAACTACACTGCTGGTGAAAGTCAACAGGAAAAAAAATATATAAAAAAATCACGAGTTGACAGTGTTCAGAGTAGAAATTTATAGAATTTCTAAAAACGCAGAGCTGCTTGTTCTTTGAGAACAATTGATAAAATGGGGGAAAAGTTTTTTTTTTTTCTTCCAAGCTCAACGGCTCTGCTGACTTTGTCCAAACAAGGAACTGTTTAACTTCAGACGAAACACTCTTTTAATTTACTGTTCTATTTGGAAGCGTTTGTTTGGTGCATCAAAACTTGTCCATGAAGCAAGGGTTTGTAAGCAAGCGGCCCTCGGCTATTAGGTGAGCTGTGGCTCGTCTCCCTCTCACCCGCTATCTATTTCTCTCCCCCTGTTTGCCCAACACTGCTTTGTAAAATAAATTGCTACTGCTGGTCGTCTCCAGACCCAACACAGCAGCAGGCCAAGAAGCGCAGAGTGAAGCCTTGCATCTCATTAACGTCCGCTGGCTTGCAGAAGGACGGCTGCAGGCGTGGAGAAGAATGGGCTCCTCCACATCGCCACTGAGAGTCTTTCAGTGCCCTGCACTGCCCAGTGATCGATAGACTACCAGTTTAGGCGAATTAATATTATTGCTTGGGTTGTGCTCCCGTGATTATACACGGGATGATGAAAATGGAGTGTGTGTGTGTGTGTGGGGGGGGGGGGGTTGTGGGATAATTGAGATGGTTAATCTATGCCAGAATGAGAATTCTGGCTTAGTGCCGCGTGCAGATCCCACAACAACCTTGAAAATCTTGTGAGTCATCGACAGCTACGATTTTAAAGAGTTAAAGAACAAGTATATGAGTGTTTTCAACAGAAATACATTAAGCTATGTATGATGATGAAAATAAAAATACTGTGAAACATTTTAGGAGCTTCACCCATCACTAAACAAAATTTCCATATCAACAACAATCGCTTTAAGTTAACCACTTTTTATTTATTATTTTACAGTATGCTTCTTAATGGGCAATTAAAAACTGTTCACATCAGCATTTTGTCCCGACACAAAACAAAGGAAGCAGGCAGCTTCTCTGACAAGCTGCAGTTGGCCTGCATGCTTGTAATATATTCAACAAAAAAATGTCATCTTCAAGAAAGAGCAAAGCAAGGCAGCATCTATAATGGGCTCCAGCAATCAGAAAGTCAGAAACTTACAAATATATATTTTAAAAACTGTGACCAGAACAAGTTTATTCAACACCACCAAATCATAAAAAACAATAGTTTTAAATTCCTTACAGCTCTCGCTGCTGAAAAGTCTGATTGACTGTCAGCTACGTATCAAACACATATCGTAAGAGAATTGCATTTTTTTTTTCCTTTTGTTAAGCCCCACTTTTGAGATCATTACAGGGAAAGCATTTATAGTTTGTGAATAATTAAGCGTGTAAGCGCTCATTGAAGCGTCGATACTTCAGCTTCGGGACCCGGGGGAACGCGAGTAACGGGGGAGCTAAAATAAGAACCAATTTTCCCGCCACCGTTCCAAAAGTAGTCTTAAGTTTTAAAAGGGTCACATTAAAGGGGCTTTAAAAACAATCAGCACTCCCTGCTCAGCTCCCTTCCCAGCCGTCTATTTCAGGCGCTGAGAATTCCCGTGGCCGCCATGACGGCCGGACATGAAAAATTAATATGGCAGAAGCGCATTGTCCCGGGAGTGTGGTGCGTCTGCCGCTTACCGCTCAGAAACTCTTCTTTGTTCTCTTCTGCGTTCACTAGCTTTAGGATGCGTGGGTGAACACCCACACCCCTCCCCAATTTATTGACAGCTGATTACACCCACGTACCTGACAGGTGCATCCTTGGGCACAAGTCTTCAAAAACAATTTAATGCACAACGTTTTCCAGTCTTCCTGCTTACCAGTCCCTTAACAGTTTTAATCATGAGAACATATTACACTTCATTCTTGCTTGCAGCAATGGGTATTCTGTACATCTGCAGCCAGTCGATAATTAAGAACCCAATAATTTATGTTTAAGTATCATAGTCACTGTTAAGTTCTTCCACACAGGTCAAACTGTTGTCTGAAACTTATCTGCAATCACACTGATTAAACATTAACAAAAAAAAGACATTTTAATACAAGTGAAAATGTTAAGTGATTAAAGAGAATCTGAAATTGTTCCACGGCGTGTGAGTCATCAAGAATAGCGTGTCTGACTGTGACTACCACATCGTGGAAAACACGAGTGACACAGTGGCTGCTGGACTGGTGAGGAAACAGCTCCTCGAGCTGAAAGACAAGAGCTGATTCAATGTCAGACTCCAAGAGACTTCACGTTCTCTCCATCGTGCCGTGGCTCCGGCCCCCAATCGACACAAGAGCAGAGTATTGGCATGAGGCTTTGACATATTGACCAATGGTGACTTTGCGCTCAAGACCTCTTCTGAATACTAAGAACAAGAGAGCATTTCAACGAAACACGCGACTCTCTCAAGCAACAGGGGCCGCGTGGATCGGAATGCCATTATTCGTTTTGCACAATACCGATTTTGACGTCAGGTGCTCCACAATCAAAACAAAGACATGCCAAGCAAGTGGGCCCTGTGGCCCCAGATGAGACAGCTGCTGATTAACTGGAAAGAGGGCCCAGCTGTCGAAGGGAGAAGGAATCACCCATCAAAGGGACGTTCAGATGGCAGCCGCGAGCGGACCTCCCGCTCCAGCCCATAAGCCCAGTGTCAGCATCTGTCTGTCTGGCTCTCACAGGGACCCCATTAGTTCATCCCTTCAATGTAACACACACACACACACACACACACACACACACACACACACACACAGCAGCCATTATGCAGAGGGATGGGGCTGAAGTCAGTCATTTCGCACACACATACACACACACACACAGGACCCCCCCGCCCCACAAGCCCAACCTTAAACTGTGTGAACTGGCCCAGCTCACACAGTGCAGGCATATTCACCCTGCCCAAGGTACACACTCCAGGACGGCCCACACATACACATAGCGGCCTTTCTGGGCCTGCGGATCACGTTTCGCATCACTCCACAAATAAGCCCATACATCTAGGTAAAGCCGTGTTGATCGGGGAGGCAAAGGAAGATGGCACGCGACATCCATCACGCCTCGTAACTGCTCCCTCCCACTTTGTGGATGAGATGAGAAACCGAGACTGGAGTTGGTAACGAGAAAAAGTAATCATAATAAAAAAAAGAGAGAGAGAAAAAAAAATAAAAAATTCAACAAACAGGGTTTTAGCTAAATGGTGAGCAACAAATTAGGGTGAAAAATGTAGTGTTAAAAAGCACAGTAGGCTGGACGACTCTCCACTCCCCCGCAGTGTCTAGACAGAATCAGCGGCGGCAGCCACCTGTTAGCGCAGGCATTCGTCAAAGATTACACGTGCCGCTTGGGCCCAAAGCACTTAACGAAGCACGGCCCGCACACAAGGACGGCGAGCCACAACACAATAAGCAAGCGACATTAACAAGGGCGGCGGGAGCTGCGACATGGCCCAATTTGTTTAAAAAAAGAACACCCTAATTGAAATCCTAATGTCCCAAATGATTGTTTCCTTGGGGAGTGAGAATTTCTGCCAAGTAATATTTGTTAAATATACATTTTCAATTATGAGTTGCATACCGTAGCCCTGTTAGAAAAGTTTGGATTTGGCCTCCATGTCAAACGTACTTGACAACAGCCAACGTCTCGTAACACTCATAATTCACTCCCAATACTTAATTGTTCAGGAGTTAAGTTTCCAGCAAACATGAATACGGGCAAGCGGGCCTTCTCCAGCTCTCTCATAAAAATACGAACCTGGCACAAAAGTAATCGCTAGGATAGAAAACACAAAATATACACAAAATCACAAGTGTGAACCTGTACAAATACAAGAGCTCAGTCGCACAATGGGGGCAGAGAAGGCAGCTTTCAAGCGGTTTTCTTGCTTCTCTCAAGCAACTTTCGCAATCGGGCATGAAAATGAAAAGCTGTGTGAAACGGCGCACTCGCGAAGACGCAGTGGCGCTGCGCTCAAAACGCTCCACAATCAACACATCCCAAACTTAAAAAATAAATAAATAAAAATAAAAAAACGCTTCGAGAACATTTATGTGAATAACGTAAAATGCTTCTGCGCCGAGTTTTCCAGATCAAATGCAAAAAAATTAACAATACCGTTGCTAGTGCGGGCAAAGTTAAGCAGTACATTTCGTCTTTTTATTTTGTGAGATTACCCGTTTTTTTTCCCATGTTAATTCATGTCACCCCATCGCCCGAATCAATCACTGTGATAACAGCTGCTGTCATTTACGATCTCAAGATACTGACTAACGACTTTACAGGCTGCATACTTGCAAGTTCTACACTCTTGGTTCTGATTGCTTAGCAATTTATGCCTACATCACTGTGGGGGGGATCAAACTACCAGATGTTACAACCTACATCAACTAAGGGGAAAGCAAAAGAGAAATGTAGCAGTAAGTCACCACTTGCACTGTTATTCATGCTGAAAGCGTCACATTCGGAACGCGGAGAAGTTGCGCAGGTAAGTCCTTGTTGGAGGTCTGGGGGCGGAATTCTGCTACACTGATATATTCCTGCCCCGGAGAGTGATGCATACACAGTCTGCGCACTTACATAAAACCCCCACTGACACTTTTATAAGGTGTGAAGTGGGTCACAGCTCAGTGTGATTTGTAACAATGTCGTAGCTCTCCCTTTCCCATGCCCCCCCCCAAACCAACCCCTGTCCCGCTTAACCCCCCCTCCCTCCTATGACTGAACTCTCTCACAGCAAAGCGATCCAAAGTAGGTCGTCTGTACACTCCCTACAAACAAACACTGCAAATCAAATCCGGAGGGGTGGGGGCGAGGTCATTTCAAATAAGGGAACAAATGTAGCAAAGTTCACGCAGGAAGTCTGCCTTTGTACCAAGCACTAGACAACTATCCTCCCTGTCATTATATATATTTACACACACACAAAGTATATACTGTATGCACACATGCACAGTATACAGTAATGCAGTAATTACACCCACAACCATGTGTGTATATGTACACATGTGTGCATGTATGTATGTATATGTGAAAGTATATATGCACATGCACACACATATGCATGCCTTTTACTTTAGCATAACTCAAGTTTGTGTGTTCAAAGCCTTCTCAAATTGCCATCCACTTGTACAGTCCCTTGGCAGGTTAATTTATAATCCGGGAGGGAGAAACAGTATGAAGAGGAGGAAATGAACAGAGACAGCTACAAATCCACTTTCAGATGTCGCAGACATATCCACTTCACGAATGTAGGCCAGTTTTCATTACTGCTTCATGGAAGGAAAAAAAAAAAAAAAAAAAACACTGCATTGTTATCCATTTTGATATTATATATTTATATTTATATATATGTTTATATTGTTTGTAAGAAATCTGTTTAGCTTTAAAGGGGACCTTCACCCAAATTAATTTAAATGTTCTGTTTATTGTGTGTACTACATTTTGATCATAACTATGTAACATTCTATGTATTAAAAACAGCTTTCATAGCAAAAACATTTAACACAGAGCAGGCTTCTTCTTGTCACGGGGAAAAACATAGCACATTTCTGTTTTAGTTTGTTCTGGGAATCTATAAAACATCTGTACCTTTTCTGACAAAGCTAACCCCATTTATAATAATAGATGCAGACATTACAATTTATAACTGTCTTTCTGTGTGCTGATGTATTAAACAATGTTCCATTCTATTAATAAATCATACAAAAAACACCACTCAAGCACTCCCCCCAATTCCTCCCATGCCCAAGAGTTCATGATCTTGTTAGTCAGGTTCCCATGAATGCTTCCTCCAAGGAAGTGGTAAAGGATATTCTACACTAACCAGGAACTGTGTGAACCTCCCATCTATGTGCATAATCTGCTCAACTCTTCCATTACCAATGAATTCTAAATAAAAGTACTCTGACGCAGACCATCAAATCTCTAAGCACGCAAAGTAAATATACTGCATATATTTCACATATACAAAAAAGCTCATATGCCTTAGAGCACTTATGAAGCTTGGTTATATATGATGAAAGTAAAAATGGGAACTCTTGTCTATTAACAAAGGGCTTGAGAGAGCAGGAGCAGAGGCGGTCTCGCCGTGGGCCACTAATGGCCACAGAGCACAGTGTGTACAGATGTAACATGGGGGTGGGTCCCACAGCGAGCAGGGCCAGGCAAAGCCTCTACACGGGCGGGATAATGTACACCATCTAAGTGTTTGTGGCTAAATAACCACGGCCAAGAGAGAAAGATTAGAAAGCCCCCCCACCGTCCCCGTCTCGCTCTCTCCCTGTCTCTCTCTTTCCATGTGTCTCTCGCTCTTTCTGTCTCTCTCTCTCTCTCTCTCTCTCTCTCTGTCTTGCTCACTCTCTTCTTGTCTCTCTCTCTCGGTCTGTCTCTCACTTGCGCTCTCTGTCTGTCTCTCATCTGCTCTCTCTCTCTCTCTCTCTCCTTGTCTCTCTCTCTCGGTCTCTGACTCTCTCTCTGTCTGTCTGTCTCTCACTCTCTCTCTGTCTGTCTCTCACTCACTCCTCGCTCTCTCTGTCTCTCACTCGCTCACTCTCTGTCACTCTTTCTCTGCTGTGTCCATATTGATTTTCTCTCTCTCTCTCTTCTGTATTGATTTTCTATCCCTCTCTCCCTCCCTCTCCTCCAATCTCTCTCCTTCATGCCTCTTTCTGTCTCCTGTCTTCCCCCTCTCTCCGTCTGTCTCACATTCTCTCTCTCTCATCCTACCCACAGCCTAATATCCATTACCTAACAATATTTGGCAAACAGGGAAGTGGGGACCATGAACGACAGACCACCCGTGGGAACAATGTCATAATCATCGCTGCAGGCTGTCTGTCCCCCCCGTATCCTCCCCTCAGACATCAGTCATTAGTGCTGCGCTCTTGTGAATGCAGCTTTTATATCTCAGTTGCTGAAGCCATCGCTTGTCTAATTTCACAGTGCACAGAATTATTATTATTATTATTATTATTATTACTACTATTGCTACTACCATATAACTTTCAAAATTTCTCTTTAGATTCAGACCTCTTAGTAATTTTCATCCCTGCTAGAGTGACACCCTTGGCTTGTTCTGAAGTATGAACTCTGCTCTTTGAAGTGATAGGTCAATAATAGAGTTGTGTTTCCATGGAGAGTGTCTCCATGGGGATTGGTTTCCATTTAGTCTGCAGGGGGAAGGTGAATTTTTTCACCTTGATCTCCAGCATGGTTATTAAGAGGCCAAGTTTCTGCTAACAAATAAGTCGCACCCTTTCGTGAAACTCCAAAGGCCGGTGAGTCTTTCATCATTGCAGAGAACAGCACCGTAGGGTCCTGCCATAAAGACGCGATTCTAGGCTGGCCAAATCCTTGGCCGCTACGCATTCAGCTCGTCCACAAAACATGCTGCCTTCATCTTGTTTGCGCTGGGGGACAGCATTTCTGCTGCAAACTTTCACATTACACTCTGACCTTCACCTCCCCCCACCCCACCTCCCAAGTCCAAATTCATCTGTGTGACGAAAAGCAGAAGGATAGCCACAACCACTGCAGCGCAGTATGTGAACAAGTGCAGCCCGCATAGGTATCGACACAACATCCTGCTGGCTCTCATACCTTCATTTGCTCTGGGAAGAGAGAACACTGTGGGAGGCCTATGTGCTGTTAAACGTGTTCTCACATGGCAGCCAAACAAAGGGAAAGATTACAAACATTCCAGTTTTTTTTCCCTTTTTAAAATGAGTGTTCCATTACATCAAAGAGGTAATTTTCGCTGCCTCTCTTTTATCAACAGCGGAGATAACGGTCAGAAGGTAAGACAATGAAGACGAGACTCAAGTGTGGTCCTTGCACAAGTGCTACAAACGTCTTCTCACTGCCACCCCGGGCCTCACTCCTTGAGCCTCACAGAAATCACGTCATCACAGCACTGTCCTGCGTTTTTACCGTTTCCACTAAAAATCGTGTCTTTTTAATCGTAAAGAGGGAGCAATGATGTTGTTACATTGGAAAGGGTGTTTACTGTCAGCCCAAAGACTGACAAAGGCAAAGGACAGCCTCCCGCTCGCATTCCATCTGCACACAGAAGAGGAAAGGTTGACCACGAGAAACAGTAGACATGCTGAAACATAGCCAGGCAGTTTATGAAAATTCATGGCTCCATATAGATGGCTCCATATAGATTTTTACCGTGAGACAGTGGTTTCTTTAACAGTTTTTTTTTCTTTCTTAGGACCAAAAAAAAAAAATCATGTTCACTTCAGAGTGCCTCTGCACTCATTAAAAAGTTCATAAATCACTGTAAGCTCCACGGTCTTACATTTTCAAATAGAGATGGAAGTCCAAAAGCACTGCAAAAGTACCATTTAATTTACTTTAAAAATAGCCACCGTGCCTCCTCTAACAGCACACAGACATATAATTGACCTTATAAAGCAAATAAAGCAACCGAACATTTTCAATCGATCATAATGCTCCCAAGGCATCTCATGACATTTTGGCTTCTTTTAATTTATTTATTTATTTGTTTTTTGGACGGGGCACATATATAGCAGACAACTCAGTGAGAGCTCCAGCCAAGTCGGCGATCAACTATCTGTCCTACAGCCAGAGCCGTTGGCTGCGACCTGCGGCTATAGTTCTCATTCTTTAGGTCCTACATATTTCCATTTACTCATTTACAAGCCACTTGTCCAGCTCAGGATCCCGAGGAGCCTGAAGCCTAACCCAGGCTGTGCAGAAAGTGCCAACTCATTGGTTAGCTCCTGTACATTCCATTTTGTTTTTAAACATATCACAAGCTGAGGAGAAGGCGGCCTCACAGACCCGAACCCCAGTCAGCAGCGGCAAAAGCTGACGGTTGGCACTTTACAGATTAGAAGATCACTCGCACTCCCAGCACCCCCCCTACCAAGACCCGGCCGTGCACTGGGAGGCAAAGAAGGCTGTCTCCAAAGCCCATGTTAACTGTATTTCAGTCCCAAATCGGAGGATTTTGACACTTCTCTGAAACGGCTCCCAAAAGCCGGCTTTACTACTGTAATGCAGTCTAAAGCTCTTATTACGTTTTCGGGCTCCATTAGCAGAAGGCATAATTATGCCACCTTTATTATGTAAATCAATTGGCTGATTTCTAGGAATTAATTATCCTTGTCCCAAGTTTGATTACTAAATCAGTGTATTAAAACAATGGTTTCAGGTTCCTGGATATTTGTATGTTTTCATGTTTTAAAGCGGAGTAAACAATGCGGAGCATTAAACAGAGATATTTTAGCTGCTTTCCAAAAGGCCACGTTATTTCTGAAAATAACCATTTTTCATGCATTTCTCTGTCAATTTCAACAAAATTTCATTTGCCAGCTCAATTTCTAACACACCTGTGTACACATCATTTCATTCGTAGCACAGATGCGTCAAAAGCAGATTTTTGCAGAGGATAACACAAGGCCATATATTTGAAATCCAAACGTTTTAATTTCAAAAGGCATTTCTCTGCTTTCATGCCCTGAAAAAATGACATATCAGGAATTTTTCTGCCTGATAAAAACTAAAATGTTTACATGAACTAAAAAGAAACTAACACTCCTGTACAAAATATTTCAATTGCACGAAAAAAAAAAATCCTAGTTAATGAAACACTTAGAGAACTACAGCAAGACCGCATCAGCACGAACTGGCCAGAACACAAAGACCATTAACAGAAATCCTCCAAGACTCAATGGATTAAAAGAAACTTGCCAAGGCCAAATTCTTGAAGAAGAATGAGAACTCTCAAGCCAGTCAAAGTTAATGAAACACAGTCCTTGGCTCCTCCGAGACTGACCTCACACAGAACTGCTCTCTGCTCTCTCAGGCCACCACAGAGAAGTCCTTACATCTCAGCAGATTCCAAACATGACAGAGGATGCTCAGACAGCGGTCAAAAGTCTTCAACTACAGAGAAACTCGACAGCTACTTCTCAGCACATAAACGGCGAGGCGCACGTCAACGCGTAATGGGTAACCAAACGGTGGGCCACAAAGGAAGAAAGAATTATCGCAATGAAAAAATGTTATAACCTTAAGTACACGTAAAAGATAATATCACTCCTTTAAGTTCATTTTGCAGTAAGTCTACAGCTATTGTTGTGTGTAATTAATAGGACGGCAGCTATACTATTCTACAAATTCCCACATGACAGAATACTAATTTCCACAGCCATGAATTTAAACACTTCCTTCCTGTGGCAGATAATGGAAGCGGGGGAACTGCAATTAAATATTGCTCAACCTTTGCAAGATTACCCCCAAGAACCAGCATACGAGAAGAGTGGAGCTATTATGAGACTAAGACAGATTAAAATATGACACGAATACTAAGGCGAGGAACAACAAACAGGTTGACAAAGGACGCGGGGCCTTCGCCTGTGCAAGAACTTCTTACATAGTTCTTCTTCTTTGTTAACAGAGTAGTTATTGCATTCACAAGTGGTCACCTGACAAGGCGTTTCTCCTGTGATTTTTATTTATTTATTTATTTTTTTTATACCTGCAAGGTGTTAAGCAACGCACCACGTAAAACACCGTGACAGGAAAACAGTGGATGACACTAACAAGCCCTGATCGGCATCCCGCTCAGCACCCCATTCACCAATCTCAGGTCCTCGCCCCCCTCCCGCTGCAACCTCATGAAAAAAACCAGCATGCACGTAAAAACGGGCAGTATCCAACTCATCGCTGAAGTTCAAAAACCACAGAATCATGCATTACCAAACTGCAAGGTGCTTCTGAAAAGACACGAGGTGGCACACTCTCTGGCGCTCTATTCAACGTCAGCCAATGACATCACAGAGGACAGCGGGAGACAGAAATGGCGTGGCAACGCACGCATACACCTCGGCTTGCTTTCCAAATGCCTAGCAGAGGAAGCCATATTACAAAGCAGGATTCCAGCTGTCACAACAGAGCCTCTGGAAAGGCTCCGTGGGGGGGGGGGCACATGCGGGGGAGGCTGCTAAAGAGAAGAACGGTGTTCGGCCGCAATTTCCCACACGTCTGCGCTGGGAGCCACTGCTATGGGACGCACCCCCTACCCCAGTCTGACTTTGCTACTGGGTGCATTTGGCACATTTTCTTTAAACGCCGAGGGACGGTTAGTATAATCGTTTTAATGAAGAGCACTGGGCGTCGTTAGGAGGCACAGGGGGCGCTACACCCTGTGCTGACTCTTCAAACCCCAGCTGAGCACAGGCTGCCTGCCTTTCATCCCCACAGATCTGAAAACTGCATGATGTGACAATTAAGTGCAGCAATTACCACCTGCATCAGTTCCATGGGGATAACGAGGGCTTAAGACAAAGGTGGGGGGGGGGCATGATAATGTGCACTCAGGTACCACCTTACTAAGTCGCATAAGGAAGAGCTAACGCTCCATGTTCTTCAGGGTCGTCATGGTCTGGATAGAACACATCACAGTTTCACAAACAGAACACCGAGGGACACAGAGAATGACTAATGGCTGACACGCCTTCACAACCGCCACACAAGGGGAAGACATATAGCCACATGCTCACTTTGAAGTCTACCTTTCTATACGTTTGTTTAAAAAAAACACACGTGAATCCTAGTACTGTTTCATAGCCTTCATATTGCACAAAAGGTAATCGAAAGTCACAATGAAGCCCTATTCCACTGCATTTCACAGTGTGCTTTGGCACTAACCTACTTTCTCAAACATGGAGGATTTGAGCAGACAACTTCCCAGAGATGAAAATGATCAACTTATCTACTTAGTGCTTCCATTTTTAATGCGATGGTAGTCCAAACTGAAGCGGCTACTAAATAAACCAGAAGCTTCCATACGGATCACACACCCCTCTCTCCTATTTCTGCTTTCTTACATAAGTTTTTTTTTTTTTCCATTTGAGTTAAAAAAACAGTTAAGTTACATCAGCACCACTATCATTAATACTGGAAACAGCAGCAGAATTAGTATAATTAGTATTTATGGTCATCTGCATTACAACCAACAATAAAAAATGTGAAACAACTATAGCAGCTACTGACAGCAAATTTGTTGAAAAATGGATACAAATGGGGGGAAAAAAAAAAAAAAAAAAAACACTGAACAAATTCCATAGCAGTTTAAATTACATGGACAACAAGGGATTAAATACAGTCACAGTTGTGAAATTCCACTGCTGAGAGCAACAGGGGCCCGATGGACACGAGCAGGGCCAGCACGTACACACAGCCTTTTCAACTCTGCAGCAGGGATCACCTTCACCTTCAGCTGCCGCCCACGGCTCTTCAAACGCCTGGCCCGGCGCTCTGAAGGTAACGTACAAGGAGGGCTCGATTGAGTTTCGGTCAATTGTATCTCCACGCCTAGCCCCCCCCCCCCCGCCGCTGGATCGATAGGCAGAGTGAGTGCATCAATTTGGTTCTTAAGACTGCCCTAACCTTTTTATCTGTCTTCAACGCTGCCGTGCCCTTGTGACTCAGAAGCAAAACATTCGGTCTTTCCAAGTCAAAAATAAATAAATAAACAAATAAAAAAACAAAAAAAAGAGAGTGAAAGGTAAACTTTTCTGAAAATCAATTTCACACAAGCATACACCTACTTTTCCCCTCATCGAGCGGGCCGTCTCACTAAGTCCTGCAGGAGCTCGGGGGGCTGGTGTCCCCCTTTCGATGAGGGAGAACTAGCTCATATTTACATCGGTAATCAACCCACAATAACGCTCATATACCGCTGCTGGCCACGCTCAGCCCAAAGTCCTTCTGAACAGTCTACATGCATCTTCTAAAGGAAACAACAGGGAAAAACCTGTCTGCAAGCCCTACACAAAGCCAAAAACCTGTCAGCTTTGTCTGTGCGCTGAATAAAAATTTACCTTATGCTGTTTAAAAGCTGCAAAACTTTAGCATGAATAGGAACTTTCAGTGGTGCCTTCAAAATTCGGCCATGACACAAACACGAACAGACGGACAGATGAACAATGAAGTTTTCTTCCAGCAAAAAACGGTAAAATTACCCAACGAAAAAAGTATACAGTAGCACTACAGGTGTGCGAGTGAAACCAGACGCAAGAAGCTTCAGGTAGGATCTCCACAGAAACAAATCCCCCTGAAGGTGGGGGGGGAGGGTGCTGTCTTCCCCTTTTGCCAAAGTCATGGATCACTCTTCTGTTCTCTTCTCTCTTTCTTTTTTTCCCCTTTAACAAACTGCAATGGCGGCTTTGCGCCTCGGGAAGAGTTCAGTGCAGCTGTGAACAGCCTAGAGGTGTGACGAGCCTGCAAACCCACAGGACGGCATGTTTTGTTTCTCCTGCGACTGGACAGGCTTTGCGGATGAGCAAAAGCATTTATTTAGCAGGCAGCAGCAGTCGCTCCGGATCAAAGCATCCCTCGAGAGAGTATAAAATGCAGCATGACGCAAGGGGTCACTCACTCCCGACCCCTGCTTTGTCAGTGTGAGAGGCCTGCATTTTCATATAAATTACCTGCAGACCCTCACAAAAACTTCTTCAAGTCATTAACTGGAAAGTGTTTCATCTTTGTTATGCTGCCACTGTGTGCATGTGTTTATTTTATTTTTTTAAAACGAAGTCTGTGTCTGTTGTGCTGTAATTCCCTGAAATTCTACTCGGTAAATAATTAGGGTTATACCTGAAGGTATACTTTGGATGTGGCGGGGAGAAAGGGCAGTTAACTGAGAGAAAGAGAAAGTCAGAGATACATTTAGGACAGCACCGGGGTGCTGAGCCGCAGCAAGACACCAAGGCCGTGATGAATATGTATAAAAATGAGCAGCCAAACAGCTGAGATTATCGAATATTTATGCTAGAAGGACGCTGAACCTTAAAAAGAACACATTTATTACTCCTATGATGTGAAAATGAAATGAGGCGTAAATGTTGGGTACACATTCTCAACCTTCAACTACTCATTTTTTGGAAGCAATATACCAAGCTTTCAGTGATTTCACTGACGACGTGGGGGTGGAGCATGCAGCAGAGGATTTGGAAAAGAAAGTTTACTGCATTTTGTGGAACAAACAAAGATTCATGCAAGTCGCTTGCTTGTCAGCGCTTGCTTAGGGAACACGCAAAGAGTCGTACATTCAGTTTAACATCGTGTAGATGAATTTAATCTGTCAAGAGCTACATGCATACACATTTCCTTCCCAACGTTGGCAACAAAACTCTGTGGAATGTTTTTGGCTATTGTGTGATATTTTATACTTTTAAAGGTACATGAATTTCCTACCAAAGTAATTTGAAAATCCAGGTTCACTGCAGCAAGAAAGTGACATTCTATGATGTCTTATTTTCTACTAGTCTGGTGGTAGTGTTATATATCGGGAGACACTGTTTAAACAAAAAGCAAACAAACAAAATATTGAAGACAAGATTTCACAATGCCTCAGGTTTAAACAAACAGGCTTATTGCTGACAAAAAGGTAACGTAAAAATACTGGCAAATACCTGAGACAGAGAACTGAGAAGGCCTTCATAAATTCTTTCACCTTATTTTTAGCTGGGACATGTCAGCAGCTTGAGTCATCGTTGATTATGTTGGGTAATCGGCTGGTTTGCCACCACTGCCAGCGCCGCAATGTTTCTGCTCGATGAAGCGCTTCCTTATGACATGTAAGGGTACGAGTGAGGGCGGCCACCAAGACTGTTATCAAGTCTCTGGGCCACAGACAACCACAGACCAAAATGAAGTGGACTTTTAAATCAAACACTAGCAGATTTTTTTTTTTGTTTGTTTAGGTTTCCTTGGGTTTTGGTTGCGATGACAAACTAATTCCGTTTTATAAAAACAAAATCTAATCCTGTCATAATCCGCTTGAGGTAATTGAATAAAAAAAAAAAAAACAGCTCTCAAAGGAAAATGGCAACGTTAGGCCTTTTTTGTGAATTCTCAGGCTCCTACTACAAATTCCAGGTATTTTTAGCTTATCAGTCGACGGCGTTCGCGTTTGTCTGAGAGGCGATGCTGACGTACTCCTCTAGGGTGCGACACTGGGCAGAAGCGTACGGAGCTCCTGAGTTGCCCACATATCAGAATCCCACTTTTGGGAGCTAAAAGCATGAAAATCATAGTATTTGGCACCAGCCTGGCTGTAGGAGCTGCTGGGAGTGTGTTGAATGAAACACCACATCAGATTTAGGTAAGTCATTTAGCCATAACTAAGGGGGAGCTGCTGTAGACTTGCACTGAATTCAGGTTTACCTGCGTGACAGATAAACATTCTAACCCAGAACCTCCAATGGACCAGTTATAAGTTACCTTGACTGACACAGCTCACCCAGTTCAGGCCACAGTGATCCTGGAGCAGATCTTATGGAATGTAGAGAAACAAAATTGGAACAATACTGCACAATATTTTTTTATCACCTACCGTTCCTTTTTTTAACACTTTCTACACATACAAAATGGTCCACAGGTCATGTGACAGAGGCATGTCTGTCCCTTACCTCTTTTTCACTGACAGCCAATCAGATTGCCACACACCCTATGAGCGACTCATTTTTTTGTGAGTGCTGCATTAGTAGGCATGTGCCATTTGACAAAAAGTAATTATAACGATGTTTTATTTATATAAAATTGCTGTTAAACAAGGAAGTAATGGGATTAGGAAACTTTAAATTGGGTGAAGCTAAAAGTTGGCAGGACATTTTGGCTGGTGTGATGAGAGCATGATGCTTAGGAACCATTGGCTTGCTTCATTCTTATTATGAAATTTTAGAACCTAACACGAACACACATTTACCCTGTGCCGTTCCTTTTCCAAAATATGTCACACGATCAAGTAACAAAACCTACAATGAAGTAAAGATGACTGATTTTTTTTTTATCTTCAAAAGTTAGACTTTTCCACATTACATTAAAAAAACAACTTATCTAAAAGACATTAAAGAGCACCTTCACACTATTAAAGGAGGATAGCTTTAAAAAAAGCACACAAATACCTTCCTACATCCAATCCCACCATAAAAACACCGTCAACAACAAAAAGCAAGTGTTTTTGTTCAGGGAACAAAAAGGCCAGATCTCTATTATTTCCTCCAACTGCAAATGAAATCGCCAATACGTTAAAACTGTTAGGCCAGTAATTATGTGTCTAGGGGGAAATAAAAAAAGTTTGACAACATCTCAGCAGATTAATACACCTCCCGATATGAAAAACGGCAAGACCTGTGTTAGACTTACGCAGAAGTACATGGCAAATCTGACCTTGAAAGAAGCAACAAAACTAAAAATCATTATGAAGAGGCAGAAGAGTGGGAACTGGAGGGAAAAAAGGCAAAAAGAAAATTTAAGAAAATCAAACGAAAGTCACGAAAAATGAAAATCAATTTCATTTCTACACAGTAAACTTTGTAGCTGTGCAAACAGGCCTCAGACACAAAAAAGATCCAATAATCAAACCAGGCTCTCCACCAGATTATTATAAGAGCAAAGGCTATATTTGCTCTTCAAAACAGCTGTAAAGCAGATTCTGCTTACAAAGCTGTGGTGAAATGACCTGATACATGGCCTCAGACTACCAGCACGGCAGGTATGAAAAACACCGCAACCAGGTCGGAGTCAGGGACAAGCATGGCACTACATACCTCACACTAGGTTTACCTTGCTGTAGGATTCAGTGTGTGTGTGCGCAAATCCCAGCAGCCTCCAGCGCCACTGCCAGTCCACAAAAAGGACACATTACCACCATTCGCTGCTTCGTGTGTTGCATTTGATGGTGTATAAATAAGGAGGCAAACTGAACAAGAAAACAGAACTATTTTTGCTGACTTCAGCAGTCATACAATGCTCCCTTCGAAGTGGACATAGCTTTTTAGGACTTAACATATGTTTAGTGACTGAATTATTCTTTAATTAAAAGAACTATGCATAAATATACCCTGCGTTGAATGCATTCCTTATTACCTACTCAGAATTACTGATAAATACTTTAATGCATAAAATTTGCATGTTATTTAATTTTTTTTTATTTTTTTTTTAAACTGTTCAGATTCATAGTAAACAGAAAACAGCAGGCACGTATTACCAAACAACATGGCTGAAATCAAACTCTTGTTAAACAATTCCTCTGTTGCACACCAGACCTAATAACTAAACGAATCTGGTTTGAACGACAATCCTCACCTGGTCAAGTGGACACAGTGATGAAAAGATAATTCTGACTGAATGACTCCTGTAAACTAACAGAACACTGACATGCACCTTAACAGGTTACATTATGTTGAACAAGTTAAGCAGCCAAACCAGAATGCAAATATTTAAGTATGCGGATCTCTGATAGTATGTATGTACGTTTTATTTATGATGTGTTTTTATGAATGGTAGATGTACATTTGTATGATTGCATGTTAACTGTAAACTACATTTTTGATAGTACTGTACTGTCAAATGTTTTTAGTATGTTAATATGACATTCTCTAATGTTTTATGGACAGTATGTTCTTCTGTTGATAGGTAATGTATCAAACTGTAGCAAGGTGGACAAGATAAACTTTATTGTCCCCAAAGGGGACATTTATCATAACAAGTCAATTAAAAAACATATCTCTATGTAGTTTTGCCTAGGTTGAAAACCAAATACACTTAAAAGTACTGGGACATGCAAATGTTTTTCTGAGAGCATCAATGTCATGCAAAATTTTATATGTGCGATTCCACCCAGAACAGTCAAGTCATACTGCTGTAAGTCTGCCTTACCACTCGGTCTCTAAAGCTCGCTTGCCCCTATGTTGCGTAATCCTTCACAGTTCAGACAGTTCTGAACACATCTGATGCTCTTTTTCCCAAGGACTCATTAACATTAACAGGCAAAACTTCAAAAATGAAACTTTGAATAAAGAATTTTACCACAAGCACTGTTAATCATTCCAGCGATGCAGCAAGTGTGCAAGCCTGAAAAGTTAATAATCAGCTAGTCTGCCCCTTAATAAGTCATGTAGTGAATCTATCATGTCAAACTGTCCTGCGTCCACCATTCCGAAATGATCAAGATTCAAAAATTAAAAGTGTCACAGGTTAATATAATTATTATGCAACTGCTTTATTTGAATAATTATTTCTGTCTGAAATCCTAAGAAAAGCAGCCGAAGTTCTCTAATTATGGTGCCAGATCACTAATTCTTCCGTTCAACTTCCGGAAAGTGTATCCACTCATTTTCAGAAGTGCATATTGTACGTTGTATGTGTTGAAAGACTAAAGTTTGTAAAGTATTTTGAATAATTACGGCAAATAGCCCTAGGAGCCAGAAAGTCTGCTCAAATTAATAAGCAGTAGTTTATGTCAAAAATGACCAGATTTATAATAAGGTGCGTGGTATAATATTCAAAGGCCAGGTACAGTTTTTTGACACTTATTAGGAGAATTTCAGCATTTTTTTAAGAACAGAATTAAAAATATACTTAAATGGTTGTTGAGAAGAAAATCCTTTGTTTTTTATGTATATAGAGTAGAGGTGAAAATGACCTTATTTAATGTTATAGTGGCAGCGTTTCACGAACAACCCTACTTAGGAATGTAGTCACTGTCTATTACAGCAGGCCCGCTACAATGTAGTACGCATGTTCTGAGAGGAGACAAGCCTTTGTTTTAAAATTTCCATATGCTAATTACCAGCAATGAGGGAAGTGGGTATGGTAGTAAAATTCTAAATTTTTATTGTATCAGTTTTAATTGTGTTTACTCTAATGTTAAGCAGTATTTGTGAGCAAATTAACTCTTAATGCTCACTCAAATTGCTTGTCACAGTTGTACTGGGATGCCTGCTACTGTTCTACAGCACGTGTGGCCCTTGATTATATGATTATTTTACCCCATTTATTACCATCTTATTTTGTGTATTGGTGTGGTTCTTTTCTTTCCTTTTTAAAGTCAATGGAGCAGGACTAATTCAGGCTGTATAATCTGGACAAGGTTCTAACAGCTGGGGCTCTCCTGGGCCTTCAAAGGCACAGCTCTAGCGTCACACCTTAGACACAACATGCAACAGAACTTCTAAGGCCATATAAGCTTATAAATCAGACCACTGTTCTGAAGCAAAGCTCACTGAAAATGTTTTTACCACAGCAGTAACACTGCTTGACTTAGTTTTTCCCCTTGCCAATCAGCAGAGAAAAAAATGCTTTTATAAGCTACGGCAGCTGAAGTCTAGCTGGCTATGCGTAGTATTGCTTTCTAAAATAAAAAATGAAAATGAACAAAATCCAGTTAAGTCTCTAGGTGCAACTTAAAGAATTAAAAACAGATCCAGAAAGCGTTGAACATTTATGTATTTGTATACATTTATTTAATTAATATCACTTATGAACACTCTTAAGAACATACAGTGAATTTCACACTGACTCTATGCAAGTATGACAGTGTAGCTGCATTCTGTAATAAACAGAATTAAACAAATTATACAGTGTTGAGAACAAAATCAATAATGACCTCCATGGTGGAAGATATTGTATTTACATGAAAGTCCCCAGTTCATAATTGTTAGTTAGAAATCATACACATCCAATATCTCACTATTTACAACTGGAAACAACTGATGCTTCAAATCACATTTCATAACTGCATTTATTTTATTCACTGGATAAACTGGTAAACACAAGCAATGGAATGACACGTTTGGGGAGAAACGCATGTCCCAGTTTCTACAGAGGGGTCCTCGGCCCACAAAGGTTTGATTTACAGCAATCTGCACTTTAGGCATTCTCCAGTTTTCACCCACTATCACACTTGCATCACTGTATTTTCACACTTCCATCAGTGAGTAAGCGTTCCTTCTGTAAATTACCCCCCCCCCCCCCACTATTTACAAATGTGCCTTTACAAGAATTTGCACGTGCCTTCATTTTCAGTGTTCACCACTTGTGTTACCGTAGAAAATACAGTCCACAGTTAGGACATGCTCTGACCATTTTTCAATAAAGCAGAAATGAATAATAAATGAAGCGCATAAAACTGAGGATATTCTTACCTTATTATTTATTTTTGATTCTGTTTCCAATTTAACAAGCAAAATAAGCAGACTATTACTTATGTCCTCCACCAGATGAAGAAACAAATGTTTATGACATACAAATATGTACAAAAATTGTTTTTATGCATGTGTGCGCACATTCAAGTTTTTGAAGAACATCCTCAGAAACGCAGCAGCTCTAAAGATACTTTTTTCCAAAATTGCTTCATGAGTTCTGAAATGGTTAAAAAACAGCTAAAAGGTTAAAGTTTCCCTGGAGTTTTGTTTTGTGCATTCGGTTAAGCAGTGTTAATTTTGACAATGAATTCTGATTTAGTTTTAGTCTTAGTCTTCTGACTAAACCGCATTTTAGTTTTAGTCATATTAGTCACTGAATTAGTTTTCGTTTTGTTTTAGTGAACAAAACCTAAACTAGTTTTAGTTAACAAAAAGTAGTTGCATCAAAAAAGTCAAAGAGATGGAAATATTTATTAGCCGATGGCACTGCTCAATTTAGACAGAAAAAAAGCATCACGTCTCAAATATACATTGCAAATATATGTATGAAAATTGGATTTGATAAGTATTTTTAATGTAGAAAACTGCATGCACATGCTAAAACAGCAAAGACTTTCAGAATAAACATTTAACGTAGTACATATCCCAAACAAAAAAAACAGGGGTACATGTAGTTCTAAGATGTTGCACAGGAAAAACTCCTAATGTTCATATAGTTAACAGTACTAACCTCTTATTCCTTACAATAGAGTAAAAGCTGTAGTAGTGAAAGTCTGACAACAGTTCTGAGTTTTTGCTAATTGTAAGGAAGACTCTCTTAATTAAAGTTACCCCATACGTTGTTGCAAGCATTCGCCCAAGAATTGGCATAAGATAAAGAAGCTATAGCAGCGATTTTGCATACCTCCAATGCATGCTTGTTACTTCTGTGAACTGCTACATTTACCTCAGTTAATATGACCTGAAGCAAAGCATATAATATGGATAATGTCTGAATCTTCAAACATTACAAATGGAAAGGGTTGGTTGCAAATTGTCTGGTTGTGTGTTTTTAAAATTTTTCTTTTGGTATTTTTCAACAACTATGTTTAAATATTGAATCTTACTTTTCGTCAGTAAAATCGTATTTTGATTAAATGTTTCGTTTTTGTCAGAAAAAATGAAGCTGAATATATTTCGTCTTAGCTTTCATGAACGAAATTAATACTGCTTTTAAGCATTAGAAATCATTAATTGCATTTAAAAATGAAATATACTCAGCCTGTTAAGTTTAACTGAACACACAATTTATTAAAATACCATTTGTTCAATGCTGGTTTGCCATCTGAATACATAATCCTATCTAGTGTTAAAGTACCAAATTTCAAAAGAAGAAAGAAAATCGACTACTAATCTAATAATGCTATAAACAGATTACCTTTCAAACGTTCATGGTATACTGCAATTAAAAGTAAATTGTAAGTTTTATCATTTTTAACATAATAACAATCTTCTAAAAACTAAATTAAGATAATCATTAAAAAGTGTTTTCATTCAAATTATGATTCCAGACACTTTAACCTGCACCACAATGTGTTCAAACTGAAACTCCCAAAATCCCATGTTAATCGAGATTTAACATAATTTTATCTTTTTTTTTTTTGGACAAAGCTTAAAATGTGGAGCAATGTACATTATTAACTACAACACTGCATGATTACTTGTTACACATTCCTGATGTCCTCTATCCTTCTGAAGCCATTTTGAGAAAAACGAATGAGCTGAATCGAGATCACAAAAGCACAGTCTGACGACAGGCACTGCTTTGTTTACGTTCATTATTGTCTGCTCTCCGTTACCCACAATGCTTTGTGTCCACTTTACACAGAGGTTTGGATAAAAAAGGCTCAGAAAAACCTTTCCACTTTACAAAGTGACAGCAATTAAACACAAATTTATGTACATCTCTGTGAAGCTCACTTAAATGTGTACTGCAAGGTCAACAACAAATACAGCATTTGCAGCTCCTCCGTTCTGAGGTGTACATGTACACGTGTGTGCCCACAGGTTTATCACTGTGCCACTGCACCAGGCATGCCAACCTAAAAGCCAGAGGGCATGTGCCAACCGTGAAGGCGCTCAAAGACACTGCCACTCTGTTACAGCAGGCTGTGAAGCCTGCTTGGCCATATTTTGTTTGCGTGCACACACACACACACACACACACACACACACACACACACACACACACAAAAAAAGGTCTTTCTCCACACTTTAAGAGGAAAAACGAAAAATATCCGCGTTTTAAGTAGAGCCTGCCGACTCTTCCCTACACTATTTATTTGTTGCCTGAATTTAATTCTTCTTCTTCTTCTGCCAGCAAGTGATCTACAATTCCTCCATAGGTTTTCTGATGTCCTTCCGAGTTGACCCAAAAAGGAGGATAATTTCCAATCTGGCCTTCTGTCTTGTTATTAGGGTTCTGCACCTCCTCCTGACCCGAAAAAGTGCATCCAGATGGCTCCCGCGGCCAGTCCCGTGACCAGAGCACAAGTGCGTCTGATCTATGCTCAGCGGGGGTGGGGGGGTAAGCGGGGGGGAGGCTTGGTGATAAAGAGATCTGGAGGAGCTGACTAAGAAGATGACACGCTGAATGCCCATCTGAACCGGGCAAGCACCATTCGTCAAGGCAGCTTGTCCAGCTTAAACTCTGAAAATCTCCTGACGGGCGTCTGGTTTTGCGAAACTGCATTTTAAGCGTTATAACCAGGCGGTTATTAGTAACAGCGCGCAAGCAAACACTTGAATGTCAGTAAGGTGATTAAAATCAAAGCATGCAATCCTAGACTTCCACCACTACAGCAAACGCATGTAAGTACTAATAAGAATTGCTTTATTGCTTGAACCACAAATGCTTTCTTTTGCATTATTCTCTGACAGGCAAGTATATTTACTTGCTCCATCAATGGCTGACAGAGAGGAGAATGTACAGGCCACAATAAAAAGTAAATGAGAAATCCACTGACCCTAACAGCAGTAGATGCATTTAGTCTTCATTCGGAGCATTCCGCCACTCTCTCTTTGTTCGACTTCTGGCCCAGAAATGCATCGAGCAAAATTAATAAGCATAAACATGCACCCAAGGCCAGTGGGAAAACTGCAACAGTAACGAGTGTGCATTTTGTAACATGCAGGTTTATACACCCGGTCAGCAACTCGCTGGATTAACACCACAGTGCTTGGTGTTGAAAATTAATTACCGTAATTAGCATACTCCACCATCGAAGCGATGCAGCTTGCACAGAGGTAAAAACGGGCAAAAGCTACTGCTTGAATCCGCAGGCTTTAGTGTTATAAAAGACAAAGTCTGACTTTGCAGGGCTCCAGAGAGTGAGAAATTAACTGCGCACCACATCGTGCCGTGTTCACATCAATGCGTACTGGGGCTGCTGCAACCCCGCGCAGTTCATTTCAGCGCATGTCGCCGCATAACCTTCCCCTCAGTAAAACATGCTAATTACCTGTCATATGCACATTCAGAGAGGAGGAGGTCGAATGAACTTATAACACTGTTTTAACAGCCTCGCTGCTGGGATGCGACGCGCCCGTTAATGACTGCGCCGCGCCGGTGAGAGCTACACACTCGCCTCCTCGTTTCCATCAGACGGCGGAATTAATGACAGCAGGGGGGCCGCGGTGGCAGCGTCCAGGCCGAGCCTTAATCCTGCACGGTCGTAAGCCCAGCCCTGCTGCCACCAATACATTCACAGGCAAGGGAAAAGTAACAGGGCTCATTAAGTGACAATAAGCCCCTGGCACAGAGATTAATCTAAGACTGTTTTGATATTGGCGCCTGATAAAGCTTCAGTCTTTAGAAGCTGTCCAGTCCCTGGGCCACTCCAGGATAACTGATGTGTTTTCACCAGGACCATTAGTGATACTGGGTCACCCGTTTGGCAATGAAGGCCTCGCAAACCTATATAACAGTGCCCAGTTAACTTGGATAAACTACTAAACAAACTACCAAATACGTCAAACATAAATGTCAACTGTATAGTCCTGACCAATATTTATGGACAGCCATGTGCAACTGAATTGAAAAAAGTAGTTTTCATTTATAATGTTCTCTCGCTATATAAGGAAACACAGTGTTAGCTATACATCATGCCTTGTTTAATTGTTTCTCTGCTTATTTAACTCTTGTGATAGTACTGCAATAAACAAATACTTCAGCTTTATGAAAAGTGAATGCATTTAATCATAATCATTTTTATGCAACATGTAAAGGCACCAAACTGAAGATTAACTTCCTGAACACAAACAGCTTGCACTTACAGCTTTTTGACCAAAAGCAAAGAGCAAACATCACTTGTGATAAGAAACTCCACTTGAGTGTGACTACAGTGCGAGACCGAGGTCATTATGATGGGGAATTAAACCAACGCTGGGGTCATCCAATTGGTATTCAAAACTCAGACCTGACACTGTACGTACCAAACCTAAATCAGCATGGTACTGCTCAAAACTGACACACTGACCACAAAGGCTGGGGGGGGGGGGCTTCACTCTGTTTCACATGTACATTTACTCCACTTTCACAAAGCCAAGTCGTTACAAAAACACCAAGACATATCCAACGATCCTTACTGACACCACCTATCTAGTCAACAATTCATCTGTAGGTCTGACTGTGTCTATGATGGTGATAGAAGTCTATTTCTGCTAACGGTCTACAAAAACACCTCAAGGTTCTGGTGGAAAATTTCCGGACCCATAGCTCAGCTACCAAGTGTGATAGGGGTGTTAGTGCCCATACACAGAAAATGAAAGTCACGGCAAACAAACCCAACAAGTTGTAAGGTTTGCATCCAAGAGACTAACCACCTGGTCTATCCCACAACTGTACAGCACATGAATCTCAAACCTATCCCCTGGAAGACAATAACTACACTAGGAATGTTGTTTAAAAAAAAAAAAAAGGAGCAATTCTTTACAATTTTAGTCCACAGGCTTTGGAGGATGACAGGAAATAAAAATATATAAAAATGTATAAAAATAACATAGATACAAACTTAAGAGTTAGCAATTTTCTGTGAAAACCCAAAAGGCAGAGGAGGGAAAAAAAAAAGCTTTCAAGATTACAAAATTTCTTTCCCCCCCAAGACTTCAGTGATTTGAATAATAAATACCACCTGCTGCTCTAATGACTTATTGCCTTATCCATATTTTGCATTGAGTGGAGGAGAAAATGACTGAATAAGATAGATGTTTGCTTTGTGCAGACTGAGCCCAATTATGGCTCAAAATGAAAATATTCTGAGGTTGGTAAAAAAAAAATAAATAAATAAATAAATCTGCCTTACCACAAGAAACACTAGCCCCTAAATTTTGATTTGCATTTAAATTTAACATCTTAGTTGCACATTCAAAATCAAATTGGCTCATCAGTAAATTAGAACAGCATAAAGCGACATCAAGAGTTGTTGCACGGTGATATATGTGAGCAAAATTTAGGCCACAAAGAATTTTATCTGCATCTGTCACTGTATGTCTAATCCTGTAAGCAATCAATAGATAAAGTAGGCTGTTGTACAATGGCGGGAAAAATAGAAGCAGGCTCCATACATAACAACGCAAAAGGATAGAGGACGTTGCACATACATTATGCTTTAAAAAATGCATCCAGTCCATCGCACAGACAGTTGGGGGATTGTGAAACAGGCACCTGTCAAATAAAGGCATCAGCTTTGTCCCACGCCGTAATTCAAACAGGGAGATTATTTTGTGGCCTATTTTTACGACAAAAAAATAAAAAAAAAAAAAGAAAAGAAAAATAGGACCATTTGTCAAATACCTAGTGCTCACCACGGGACAAACTTGCCACTGGTGACACTTGCTGTCTCTCTCTCTCAGAACAGATCGCGACATTCTCTCCTGCCCGTCACCCTCGGAGAAGGAGGCCAACACGACAGATGATGCCAGCGCTCCAAGGAACCAGCAGGGACTGAAACGGGCCGCACCAGCATGCAGCTAGCAAACATGCTGCAGAACTGCAACAGGGAGGTTCAGGCTGCAATTCGTACTGTGGGCCAGTGTGGGGGCTGGGTAAGGCACAGCAAGAAAACAGCAAGGGGGGGGGGGGGGCAGGGGGACCAAAAAAGGGAAAGAGAGAGAGCACGAGATCAAAAGAGTAAGCAACAGAGAGAGAGAGAGAGAGAGAGAGAGAGAGAGAGAGAGAGAGAGCACGATAAAGCAACAGAGAGCGAGAGCAAGGGAGAGAGAAACAAAGAGCTAGCGAGAACCAGACAGGGGGGAGAGAGAGAGAGAGAGAGAGAGAGAGAGAGAGAGAGAGAGAGAGAGAAAACACTGGACAAGGTGCTCTGTTGACCTGATGGAGAAGCCAACCCAGAATTCTGCGGGATTGCGTGAGAATTCACCTTTCAGGGCGTACAGGAGCCAGGGAGCTTCCGCCTCTCGAGAAGCAGTTCACAAAGACAGAGCTGGGAACAAAATGAGCTATCAAAAGATGAATTGTTACCCAGTGGAAAAAAGAAAAGAAAAGAAAAAAAAAGCCTACAACTTTCCAAGCCATTCAGTGCCCTGGAGGCTTGCAACATTTTGGCACAAGCACCCCACCCCCAGCCCCCAAGTGCACAAAAAAGCTAGGTTCACATTACACAAACAGTGACCCACAGAGCTACCGTGCTTTCAGTCAATGCAAATATCGATTTGCGCACAAATGTGTCATTAACAGCTGAATTTGCATTACGTCCATGAAAATCAACAAATAAAATTTGTTGAGGCTAACATCACTGTCATCTGGGCCTCCTTTCAAGTGACACTGTGTTCACACTTATTTGATAATTCACATTGTAGTTTTACCAATGTTGCTATTACACATGCAGTTTTACCACTTCGGTTTCCATGGCAAGATACCGCAAGTACGGGCTGGTAAAGCTAGCGGCTCAAACATAAAATGTAAGCAACTGGCAACCACGAACAAAAATATAACAACACTAGCACGACATTGTCATGTACAGTTCAATCGAGATTGTTCGTCTCTCAGCAAGAAGCAGAAAGGTTGTGCAGACGGTACGGCTTTGAAATGTCTAGTCCACTTCAGTCTGCAGCCAGCTCAACACCGACACGCGTTTTTCCCCAGATCGTTTTGAGGGGAGGCCCTCACGGCATTGTAGGTTCACGGAGAATTCCGCGTTCTCTGTACGTGGACAAATTTCATCATGGAGGACGGCCTCCTGGCATAAAGGAGGTCTTTCACAGGCACTTAAGACGACCTAAAAAAGAAAAAGAAGGGGGGAAAAAAGGGAAGAGCCACCAAGGTGTGCAGGGAAAGCTGTAAAGTGGAGCAGAACTTAGCACGCCATACAGCTACCATAAGGGACGAAGGGCCGCTGTGCATCCTCACGCCCCACAAATACGCTTCATCCCAACATAAGAACGGCCCCGCTGTGCATTCCAGAGGTGACAAATGCAAAGCCAAACTAAGGGGGGTTAGCGGCACCTACTTAAATCAACTTAATGTATTGAATTTCCATGAGCACTAGGAGCTTTTCACCAATAACCTACACACTGTTTTACGGCAGAGTAACTTTCTGAGCTCATAATCCCTTAATACAAGAACGCAATGCAGTTTGATGACAGCTTGTTAAAACTGTGTTAGTTCCGAAGTCTTCAGACAAAACATGATACAGTGGTGGAACGGACTCCTGGGACGCGTATTCAGACTTAAGAGCTGCGTTTTCTTTATCCTGCTGTCTTGCAGCATTTCATGCCAGGATTTGCCCACAGGAATAAAAAAAAAAAAAAAAAGTTTCAAAAATGCCCGTTTGAAATTGTTAAATTTATCCATCCTGTTCCGAACAAACCTCGCACAATTCCAGAAGGCCTCCGCCAGTATTGTAAATAGTCATCTAGGGATCTGACCAGAATGCAGTTTAAAACAATCATTCTGCTATTGTTAGCAGCAGAGCTAACTGCCAGCCTCAGTGCCATAACTGCCTTAGATTCCACTCAACGCTAGCTGCTACTCACAGCGGCTGAATCTCTTCTTTTAAACATCTTATTCCCTTGGCAACAGAAAAACATAATAGGACACAACGTTATATCCATTACTATTATGGATAAAATGACAGGGGACCCCCGAAGCACCTGAAGCAATGTTTCAGACACATGTAATTTAGACTAACAAAGTTCCTCCTGCGATAAATTCTACTTTGTGTGTGCAGAGTGTTCATGAGGGGCGGGGCTTCCAGTCCAAGAGGCCCCACCCAGGAATAGCTGCAGTCCGTGCAGCACGCCATAGCTGACCCTGCATGTCAGCGCGTTCCTCCCAGACCCCGAAGGAGAGGGCAGGTAATTTATCAACACAAACTAAAGACAGCCCGACCAGTCCGAACGCGTGACACGTCATCATTAATGCCCAGCACAGTAAATTACATTTTATTCACTGGGACGATCTGCATTTTGAACATATGCCAGAAAACAATAACAAAAAGACAGGGGAAAAAAAACCTACATTTAAAACAAATTAAGCTGAAGGAGGAGAAGAACCCATTCGTGAAACTGGACTTCGAGACACGAGAGTGTTAACCCAACACAATTTCTGGACCAGGCTCTAGGTCCACGTAAACTGGAAACATTTGAAAACTCTCCAATACTAACCAATTCTCTGATGATCCATGGTGAATAGTTTTATACCATGAGACCATCGAATGCCACTATGCACCCTGTGCCCATTAAATGCAGTCCTCTACGCTTCAATTGGTGGGCAATTATGGTCTTAAGATGGCACTTTAAAAGGGGACAAACAGAGTATTTAAAGTCTTAATGAAGTACTACTTCATTCTGAAGTGATTGACCTTGATCAGGAGGCATGTTTGGATGTCATTCAGTACTTGGGGGGAAAGAAAAAAAAGATTAAGATTAAAGCATGCGTAATAGATCAATGTAATCTCTCTTTAAAAGGATACATATTTAAAAAAAATGCTGCAAAGTGGTACTATTAAGTTTGGAGACGGGCCATTTTATCTGCTGCCCAGCTCATGTGTGTAAAGATGGTCATGGTGGGTGGGGGGAGGGTCAGGCCTGCATCTGGAAAATCAATTCTTCAGTTCATTAACTGTCTGCTGCGCAGGTCTCACACCCCTTGTTAATGGGATAAGTCTAATTTCCCATCCGTGTCAAAGTTTACTCCAGTAATGACTGATCATGTTTATTTATAAATAAAGTTAAGAGTAGATGACTTTCAGTTTTTGTTAGTAGTTTCTCTTATGGAATGGAAAAAAATATATATTAAATTCACGTTGCAGAAGCTACAGGCTGAGAGATGTCAATTTTGCAATAAACATTTTTAAAAATCTATTAGTAACAGCTGGCCAAAGTACAGCACAAAATAATTTCTGGCCTGCAAATACAGACATAAAGCCAAGTTCCTTCCCATGTCCACTGGCTCCAACAAAAAGATATGCCCCCCACCCCCCACACTCATTTCAACGGTAGATCTTGAGTGTTATTGCCATGACGCTCTTGAAATTTTAATCAACAACCAACATGCCGCATACAATGCAAACAGCGGCAAAACAATAAAGGAATCCATTTCCAAGTCCTGATCAAACCCACACCAGAGAAACGTCGGCTTGCATTTCAAACCAAGCCACGGCTGGTTTTTATTACATATTCCATAATGTGTTGCCTACATTATAAAATACGGTCCATGGTGAAACCCAGCTAAGTAAAACAATTCTAGCCATAAAAAAGTCTCTAAAAAATAAATAAATAAATAAATAAATAAATAAAATAATCAGGCTTTGGTTATAAATGTTTCCTCAGAAGGGGGTGGAGGTTAAAAAAAAAAAAAAAAAAAAAAAAAAAAACAAAAAAAGTCAAACCAGCTCTATTTTAATTCAAGTTTATTTAATTTTTATTAAGCATTAATATAAAAAATACCATTTGGATTTCGGTCCACATGAATTGGAATACAAGGGGTACAGAAAAAAGACCGTCTGCTTCAGAAGCAGAGGAATGCGGCAGGATTTAAACCCGACACAAAGCACTTCCTCCGCCTGCAACCCAAAGCATCTTTCATTCTAAAAGGTTATTATAAATAAAGGCCCACAGGCCTGATTGGAACTTCAGCTCTCGTTTGTAATCATTTCAAAAATCTCAGAAATTAATGGAGAGCACTTACCTATCAAAGAGAGTTCGCGAGGAAAAAAAAAACGCTTTGTAGTCATGCTGCTCTTTCCCCTCAGAAGCTGTTGTGTCACGTATTTTAGTGAGCAGACAAAAACACCTACCAAGTGCTACTGCCAAAAAAAGAGTTGTGCTTGATTTGCACTGCAGCAGGAGTGCGTCTGGGCCTTCCTCCTGCGCGGGCCACGTTTTCTCACCCCGTTTTTGCTGATGCCAAGAAAGGAACGCGCCGAACAAAAACCACATGGTATGGAATTTCATTAAAGACATGGGAACTGATTAGAAGGAACCATTTCATTACTCACAATTAAATTCACTGAGCTGTTTCCAAGGTAGTTCAGCAAGGATGCACTCTTTCCCCACAGAAATTAAATTATCTACTGTTCTCTGACAGAATGCTTACGGGCACTGCCAGTCAATAACAACCTTCCTTATGAATACGAAGGAAACCTACTTTAAATATGCATTTTTGTGCACCTTCAAGATCCAGCTGAGCTGTTCGTTCTACTTCGCCACGCTACAGCTCAAACACGATGACTTCAAAGTACCTACAATGGAACACTTGAACATTTGTCTCAGTGCTAAATGGATAAGTGTAACTACAAAACTACTGATGTCCAACTGCATTGTAAGGGGCTACTAGAACTCATCACTTCTCCGCTGTGTTCGTGCATTGGACTGGAATCCCAATTCAGGCTATGCTGGCCTTGCAGGCTGAATAAGCTCCAGGCTGCCTGCCACCTTCAACTAGACAAACTCTTCTTAAAAAAAACGCATACACACATTTCGGCCATTTAAGATTTAACGCGCTGATTTAAGCCCTAAAACAGTCTTATTTCCTTAAAAAACTGATGATGTAACATTTTTCTAAATTAATTTCTTTATACTACAATAGTAACTGTAGAGTATTTGTAGTTACTGCTGTCAGTGCAGCGGAGTGTTCAGGTTCAACTAAACTGCCTGGATTAGGTTACACTTCAGGGGAGGCAGCACAACACAGAAGCGTTTAAAAAAATAATAATAAAAATCAATCCGCATTTGCCTTAATGCAAACATATTTTAATCCCAATCTCACAATTACACCCAACATTCAATATTAAGGATGTTTATTTTCCATAAGGCATAATGAGAACAAAATCCCTCAATAGCAACAACTAAAATGCAATTCAAATGTTAACCTGAAACTCTTTAGTGAGCTGTTTATCATTACAGAGTGTCTTCATGAGCAGCTGAGCCTCAGACTGCCTCCTGCCACACCCTTCATATCAAAGTATTTAAACCCAGCGTCTGTCATCCAAAACCAAAGTCCAGTGTGTATACAGCACCAGAAGCACAAGTGTAGAGCCAAGAAATTTCCTTGATAATGCTGCAAGTTTAGAATACCATTTTTTTAAAGCGCAGAAGCATATACTGTTATGACAAATGAAAAAGCAGCCCACATCATGTTCCAGAATTGCTTAAAAACAACCTAACTCTCCTGTAAATGTTCCACTGACATTACAGTATGCAGCATCAGTACCTTCATGGTAAAAAACTTTATGATGCATATAATTAATTACATAACAAGTCAACTAGGGCAAGGGTAGATATAGACCTGAAGCTACAGAAGTCTGTCCGCTGTGAAACGATGCTACAGTCTAAGAGGAAGCAGAGAAATAAACATTCAAAATTAGCTACTTTCAGTGCTCCCAGTGCTCTGACTGCTATGGTACGTTCCACTACACAAGAGACTCCAAATCCCATAATGCTTCAGACTGACATCCACTAGCTAGCAACACCACTGAACAAGTAGTCACCTCTTCACATTCAGGGAAGTTACAAAAGGTGAAAATTCAGGAATAATATTTGCCCCCCCCAATCTCAAACCAAAAAAGTCTGCAAGCCTGACCACAAATTAAAAAAAAAAAAAAAAGTCTATTCCCAATTTCTAAACAAGCAGTACTGTACCACTCCTGCGGACTTTCCACTATGAACCCTATCTCGGAATTCCACCTTTTGTGTATGTCATCTTCTTCATAAGACCATGTTGAAAAGCACTGGAAGCACTGTGTTTTGGACCCATTAGTAAAAATGCCAAATTAACCTTTAAAAGTTACTAAAAGAAATACAAGATTTCACGGTCACACTAACACGAGTGAAGCTGGTTGCAGAGACAAATATGCTTTTGATATTAAAGACATTGTATGCAAATACACTAACAAATATTAAATTAAATTATTTATATTAGTGTTATGTCATACAAATCGTTTTCAGCATTGTTTATATATTGTTTAATATTTTTGGCTTACGTGACGTGTGCAAGCTTCTGTGACCCTTCCACAAGCTCAATGTTCTAATTTTAACGTTTATTTGTGAGAAACAGAAACCACAAACATCAAATTCACGAATGTGCAGGGGCCAATACATTATCACAATGTTGTAATGAAAGGAGACAAACATTTTCTCAACATTCTGATAAAACAAACTAATTTTACAACAGTAGTTACACCATCAGTAATACTGCTATATGTTTGTTTCAGGTACATGATGGTATGTGTTTTCCTCTGACAATGGAATGAACCAATATTTAAGATGTGTAAATGGCTAAAGGATTATTTTACAATAGAATAAAGTTCTCCAAAAATTGTATTTTGGGTCAATTGTATTTAAAATGACAAAATGTTTAAAAAATGAATAACTATTACCATAGTCACTAAATGCATCTATATTTTTAAGTAAAAAAACTGCAACTACAATTTTAAATAAGCCATTTTTTAGTGTTGCTTCACCACTGTTTTTGGTGCCATTCAGTACTTTGTGTAGGCAACCAAGTTCAGCATTAAAGTCAATGTGAAATACATGCCTGACAAAAAGTTTCTCCAATTACAGCGATTTGTATCACTGCGTGCGGAAGTGTGACTGCGGTAACCGCAAATGCTTATCAACCTGCGTGACAGCTGAAAACTCAATACAAAGAAGAGAACGTAGGCAACTAATGGACCTAAATTATTACTACATTTTAATCAAATAATTAATGGGAGAAAAAAAAAAATTACTCTGCGCTTCAACACCCACAATTCTCTAATAGTTCCACGTCAATTACGCGCCACTGAGTTTTAACTATTCCCATCACGTCAGGCTTACAAGAATGGTGCACGGAGGTGTATCAGTTACTTTTCACATTTCACAGCATTTGATGTTGGTCATTTCATAATTTATCTCATGTGTGTCCCTCTATGACGAACTGAGAACAGCAAGCAGTAAAAGCAAATATATGAAAGGAAGATGGAGTGTTTTTCCACTTACGCTTTATGTTACAGTAACCAGCCACTTTAAATGGTGGGGGAAGAGAGCTGATCACAGAACAGAACAGGGAATAAGAATACACAGGCTGCGACCCAATTTTCCTTAAAGAAAAAAATAACCGCCTCGTCTTATCGCCTCCACCTATTCTGACCATTACTTCAACCATCTTTAAACGTGTCTTGACTCTTTAGGAAACACGGCACGAAAAGTCTGTCCATGAAGAGTAAAAGGGTACGTGCCCTCCTGAAAACAACGTTAACGTAAGCGGCAATGAAGCCTGTCGCAGCAGTACTAACAGCAGCGCGGAGGCAAATTTGTAAGTAATACACGCAACTACGGAAGCATGGTCGTTTTAGTAAGCACACAACATAGGCAAAAACATGGCATTGACATTTTATAAACAGAAAGAGAGTAGTTTAGTTACCGTCAATAAAATCTGTCAATGCAAAAAATATTATAAAGCCAAGCTGTGCTCGAATGATGCCACACGACTATTTCCCCTATCAGCGTATACACGTCTTTCTTTATTCCCTTCCCTCAAGATGTGTGCTGACAGGAATAACATCTTTAAAAGATCAGAAACAGAAAATGGAAAACTATTCAATAAAATTGAAGGAAAACTGATTACCATAGACAACCTACAAGCAACTAATATAAATGTCATGACTGACAAAGGATCCCTTTATTCAACAGCACTAACTAAAGCAATCAATTAAGCAAAGAGCGTAATAAATAAATATGCAATAACAAGGTCAAAGACGCCTTACTTACCATTTACCTTTTTTTATTTTTTTTTGGACATGGTGCCAACCCATCATAGGGCACATGCACACACGCTGAGGGCATTTCAGATCTCCCAATCGACCTGATTTGCATATATCTGGACTGTGGAAGGAAACTGGAATACCCAAAAGATACCCACACAGGCACAGACAGAACATGCAAACTCCAGACACACAGTGTCAAAGGTCAGATGTTAACCCACAACCAATCACAGCCCTGGGAGAGTGAGACAACAGTGCTACTAAATAGAAACACTGTGCCACACCTTACCAACAAGATGTCAATAAATAAATAAATAAAAATTGGCCAGTAGCTTTAGGGAAGAAAAAAAAATCAAAAGTATTCAACTAGTTCTTAAGGAACAGGACATGAACAGAAATTTCAAATGGTATAACAGTTAAACATTTTGCATGTTAAAAAATGTAGCCAACGGGTTCTGTAGGACTGTTGAATAATCACTACAGCAATAATAATTCTTAGTTCAGCAGGCTTCCATTTGTGCAAAGAAACTAATCAATACAAAAGCAAGCTAACAGCAACTCACATAAATACTTAAAAATGCTAAGTAGTTGCCCCATCACCCAGTAGCATTTTAAAGTTAATAGTATTAGACTGGCTGTCAAACAGACCTCTGAATGTGCCCAGCACTACAAAGAAAAAAATTATGCCTTGTAAACATATGCCTGCTTAACCTACAGCCTTATATTTACATTTTCAGAGGAACCCGTTACCCGGTTAAATACGGCGTCGTGCACTTAGACGGCTCCTTCCCTTAAAAAGAAAACCGGAAAATGAAAGGCAGTGGCCCACCACGATCCGAAGACCAAACAGCAAGCATTTTCAGGCAGCATGCAACAATCAAAAAGGCTGGGCAGGGAAGATAGAAGTTAAATTAAAATTCATATAAGTATAGTTTTTTGGCAGTCAACATCACGGTGTGCATAGGAACAAAGGCATCACAACAGCAGAACATGACCGAGGGTGGTCCAGGGAGCAAAAAACAGACATGGCACCTGTTTAGGACACAAGACTAAAAAGCCAGAGGACAGCAGCTAAAGCAAGGGCATGGACCTAATGGAACAGCAGCTGACAACTGCACGGCGTATGCCTGAGCCGCACCGCTAACTGCTAATGCCACCAAGGATGAAAGGATCACCCTGGTCACCGGCGGCCTGATCTAATCATCCTCTGAGAAGAAAGGCGGCACTCACAGAAACGTACAGGCCTTCTTCAATCATGCAAGCAAGAAGGTTAACAGCATTCGTTCACCGTTAATTCAATGACCTTGTGTGCATTCAAACAAGGCCAGATGATTTGCATTATTTTCCAAAGGAATCGCACACGATGTTTAGACAACTCAAACGCCAGGTACCACCTTATGAATACAGCAATAATTACACAAAACTGTATGGAAAGAGGCAAAAAGTTAAAGTATTAGACCTCATTACTTTATAGTTAAGCAGAAACATCCTAACATATGTGACAGAATACTGGGAGCTACTCTGGATGGGTGCAAAAGAAACCTCAGCAGTAGATGTAAGGGTCCTACAGCTTTAACTGATAAACACCACATGCAGACTGTTGATCTGTTGATGCTGTAACTCCTAATAACACCTGCTATCAAACCCATAATGCTTTACCTTGTTGTATATGCACAGTACAATGCAACAGATTGCTTCACTTCACCCACTGCATTTCACCTTTCAATGCTTGGCACAGGTTTCCAGTGTTTTCCAAGTCAAGTTGACCACTATGCATTAATACAGATCATTAGCATAATAAAGCAGCTACAATCTATTTCTCAAAGGGTTCTATCCTACAAGCAAAAATCGAATAATGCCCGAATGCAACAAATTCTACGTGTAATTTTAAATGTCAATCCACACCTGAAAAACCTAGATCCACCATTATCTGCAGGATACCAAACCTAACAGGGAATTCTGTTGCTTTAGAAGAAAGCAAATGAAAAAGGGTTCATAGGCACTACTTTTGACACCTTATTTTCCCCATTTCTAGTGATTTGCAGCTAAGGAACTGAAGCTTAAACTTGCAAATTTTTTGTGGCTTCCCTGAGTGGAGAAAAACACTTTCCAATCCACACAGTCCACATGGTAACAGAAGGGCTTACATCTACTAAAGCTCAGACAAAGGGAAGAGCTTCCAAATCACTGAAAAGGAGACAACATCTATTTTCTGGACCTTTACATTCTACTTAGGCTCACATAGAGTAGAACAGTTTAGCTTGTACCCAGAACAAAATGGAAAACCTACATTTTATACAGTCATTCAAATTTTAGCTGCTCCCTGTGATCTACTGGCCCCCAGTTAACGATCTGCACATCTACTAAGTTGGCACAGGTTTTTATTACAGTGGATGCCCTTTATGACGCAACCCTCCTATTTTATTCTGGCTTGGGGCCAGCACAAAACATGCACCGGCTTGTGTAGCTCCAGCAGGTGGGATTCGAGCCCCAAAGTTCGGAGGCGATGGCATTAACCACTGAGCCATGCTAACCTCTATATTTTATACAAGTACACATCCAAATGCTGCTTACCCCAAAAAAAAAAAAAGAAAAAAAAAAAAAGAACAGAATGGGGCAGAATGGGAAAATGCCCGCACCCTCTTTCGTGTTTTTCCATTACACTCTTACATGACATCAGCATCATAAGCAACTATTTACCAATACTACAATTCCTGGAAAGTCAATGACATGAAAGTACAGCTATTTAATATACAATTATTTTACCTGACAAATTTAATGGTATCTTTTGTGTTTTCTTAATCGGGAAACTAGCAGAACTGCACAAGAGGTAAATGGTTCATTTTCCCAAAACAACGAAAATACATGAAAATCAATAAGTTAATAAACCCAGAAAGGACCAAAACATTATCAACATCGATCCACAAGAGACCTGAATTTCACCACGTTAAAATAGTGAAACAAACATTTTGGAATACACCAATGGGGCAAACAATTCTGAATGTTCTCCGAGGGAATCAACATTAGATGATATACTTTCAGAGGAAAAAAAACTGAGATGTGCAGAGACACATAAGCACATAATTTTCTTAAAATTCATCATTTAAAAGAAACCCCTCATTAACTTCATTTGGAGTGACAAGAAAACAAAAGGTTACCTTAATGAACATAATGTAGGCATGTGAGGAACATCTAACAAACATACTCCAATAGAATAGAAAGCAACAATTTTTGGCTCGCAGTCACTGCAGTTCATACCACTATTCACAAGCTACATTAATCCTGAAATATTTAGCATATTGTATTGTGGAAAGCTGGTAAATTATTGACTCTCTCTGGCTACCCTGTTTTGCATGAAATCAATACTGTAGTGCTATATTAATAGTTAACCCTATTTTTTATTTCACTGTAAAAATTCTGCTTGTAACAATAAAATCGCTTTATAGTTTATTTTGAATAATCAACATAATTAATAAAGCTCTAAAAGACCTCTGTCCCAAGTTTAAATTTAAATTCTCTTAGAAGTTCCATGTCTGGGTGCGCCATTTAGGAAGGCACAGTATCAGAGTTCTGATTGGCTGAAAATATCTAGGCACCTACGGTTCTCTGCCAATTAAGATGAGGCCCACACAAATTAATTTGAAAAACTGACGTTAGAACGCTACTCCGCAGAGAAGTACAGCGACTACCATGAAATAATACCAATCACATCTTCTGTTTACTTCGTCAAACACTACACACATTCGAAGTAAATTCAGTCAAATCATAATTATTACCGGCCTGGGTTTTTCACAGTCTGATGCCTCAAAAAAAAAGGAAAAAAAAAACACGTCTAGCATGTAAAACAAAAATTACAGGTTACAAACATTCGCGTTTTTCCAAATCAGATTACGTTGTTGGCAATCTTTCGGTAAGTCAGGTACATAAAAAGTATTATCCAAGAGCACGGACGGCAAATTACACTACGTACTATGCTAAACCAATAAATCTACTTACCGCTCAATGAGATAAAGATACCCCCCTCCCAAAAAAAAGGCTCAAACACACACACGCCGAAAATGTTAATTTATTTTTTCCTCTATTCTCACATCTTATCTCGACGGTGACAGGCTTACAGTCAGTGTAAACAGTAACATGGATATGTCGAACCTGTTGAGAGAAAATAAACTTCGCGACCCATGAAACAATCTAAAACCAAAACAGCTTCTCTCTTATTACCATGCGATTTAAAACACCATTTCTGAGTGGCGTCAAAACCAGTGTAAAATAATTGTCATTATAAACTAATAACACCCAGCCGTTAGCTTCCTTTATTTCCTCAAAGCAAACACTGCCCTCTTGGTTCCCGAATCCGCAATGTGCATGAAAGAAATCTTCCCGAAACGGGATTTCCCACACGCAAAAGCAAAATTCAGTTAAAAGCGCTGCATTGTCGCACTTCGGTAAGACACGTCAGTACTATTAACTATTTAAGTTTCATCCAAACTATTTTCACGTTTTCTATTATCACTAGGACAAATGCCGCATTATTTAACTGGTTTTGGTCGCAGACAAGCAACCATACGTGTGTGCTGGTCGGGTGAACTGGTATAGATGGAATTGCCCATACATCTAACAGTCCGCAACGATATTAGCTCTAATAAATCAACTGACCGTTAACGAATCATTTAAAACCGAATGTTAAATTAGAAAGGAGGAAAAAAAACTTCCTTTTGCAAAGCGTTTAAAACATTTTCCTACCCCGTATGTAGCACTGACTCTCTATTTACCTCACTATAACTTTATAACCGAGAAAATATTAAAACACAGTTTACATTGCTGTTTACGTTTATTTTATAAGCGGCTGACTCCCAGTACGTCCCATATTACATTTTGGATCACACTGTGACTGGTATGTCAGGCATGACGCATTTTCAGAAAACGCACGTTTACTTAAGGAAAGCGCGAGTTCCGCGGCGCGCTCATGTTATTTCTCTATTTACCGACGGGAACGCGGCTCGCTCGCTCGATCTGACACCTTCAGTACGTAAAGCTACACGAGAACCCATTAGGAAGTGAAGCTGGCCCGCGTCTCGGGCGTATTCCAGTTCTGTTTACCGCGACTGTTTCCAAAGTAATAAAACACGCAGGTGTCGGCGCCGAACTAGTGCGCACTCCCGCAAAGCTCAATGAGCCTCCGTGCCGCCACCGTGCGCAGTCTGGCATCCTCTCTTTGCTCCGGCGGTCATTCTGCCGCTTGAGCGGGTTGACTGATTCCAGCCTTTAAAAGTGGGAAAAAGCAACTTTTGTCGATGCATTTAAATGATCGTCATGTCATTTCACTGCTCTAACGTGAGACGCGCGGCCGCACACCGTGCAACGCGGAGCATCTCCGAATAATACTAGGCAGATAAGTGGAACTGGCAGTGCCGCTGTCCGTCCTGCTGCTTTCATTAGTGACTATAGCTGGTAACATCTGCAAAAAAACGATGCTGGTAACCAGTTCAGTTGTAGTGCAGTTTCAGACGTTTAATTTGTAGTATGCATTTCTTCTATTTCAGATTATTCCATTTTAAAAAGGCACGGATGAAACTTCTGCGCACTGCACACTTACTTTAACCAGCTCGGCAGATACCTCATCCATCCATCCCGCTTTGCGAGCGCATCCAATATTAGCTTGTTTGCTAAACACTTTACGCTTCTCTTTGTCGCCCTCGGAGATCCGTCTAGAAAAAGGTGCGGCTTGACTAGACTTGTAGTAGATCACAGGCTTACCTTTGAGAAGAAAAGCTGCCGAAACCATCACGAAAAAGAAAACTGCAGAGAGAGATCCGCTGCCCATGATCGCCATGTTGGACACCTGCTTCAATCTGGAGGCGCTACTTCACCTAGCGACAACTGGCTCACCAAAATGATATGCAGAAGGGGCGGGCATAATAAGAAGAAAAATAATAATATTAAAAAGGAAGCTTGTCACGCACTGTATTTGGCATGCGTTTCTTTTAGGGTTTTTGAAATTATGCGTTGTACCGAATTAAAATTGCAGTAGAAATAAAATATTTGTTTTGTTTTATAAGGCTGTTTGTGTGGATGCAGTATACCACTTAATTTTTCGTCATTAATTATATGGTACATTAAAATTATATAATAAAATTATATGTGATTTCCCTTATATAGAATAATTTGCCCGTTGACTGCTAGGTTGTGGGTATTTTGCCCCACTGCCACTCTTTTCATTGTGAATCGTCATATATTAAAGAAAAACCACACTGTACACTGAATGAAAATCACGGAATAACATACACTTGGTCAAAACAGTTTGACTTGATTATAATCTAACTTATGTCGACTTTTCTACCTTCAACAATGTTTCCTACGATCTTTGTTTCGTAACAGCTATTTGCTCAGCCAAGGAAGGTAAAAGTGTTTATAGTTCGTCGATTTGCAGGAGACGTTGCTATTTCAAGTGTTGCTATCAGTTATGTTGTTTTTTCCTGCGTTTAGTCCCACGACCAGCACATTTCACCATAAACATTTTCATCTGACTTAGGTGGTAACGAAAATAATGATTGAGGAGTTCTGTTTTCTATTTTTTTGTAAAAAATCGATTTACCAAAACAAAGGTCCTTGAACGCTCGTATGTGCTTAATGTCTGATTTGACACCGGGTCCCATGACTATGCTGCCAGTTAGGTCAAGGATGTAAATACGATGCTTCTGCATCTCCCCTTTGTGCTCCGTATTGATTGGAGGTGACGCGCCTTGTGACGCGCTGACAGCTTCTCCGCTAAGTTGTGAGGTTCCCCAGTGTTATTTAACTGTGAGGGAAGTTGAGTTTCACAGATACAACTTCCTAATCACGATGAAAGTTCAGAGATTTGCTAGCGTTTTGACATTTATAGCTCCCCCTTTTAACCATATCTGATAAAGTGCTCATTGTTCTCTTTGTCGTCTGTGCAGATCCATACAGAACAATGTTGAGCCCGACCAGACTGGCAGCTTTGTGCATGTATTAATATGACATGTAGCTAACGTGTGCTTGCACGATTCCCTTGATTCCGGCATTTACATAAAAAGGTCCAGTCTATGGTTACTTAATTTTTGGCTATTCAGTTGATAATACGAAAAAGATCTTTAACGTACTATTGGATGTCACGCTGGAATAAAACCCTTCATACTAAGCAGCAGAGGGAGTGTGAAAGGTCTGTTTTCCCCGCTTTTTTTTTCTGCGTGAAGACTGTGTAGACCGGCGTACTGCTGAGAGGAAGTGAGGACTCCTGTGTTTAATGTCGACGGGTCAGCAAAGAAAATGCCAGTTTAAGGTTTTCCAAAATCAGTCAATATTTTATGTCTGCTGAAAACTGCAACGTTGAAAGAAATCAAAATGAGTGAAGAGTGCAGGAATGACTTCGCAGAGCAGCTTTAACATTAACTTTTTCAATGGGAGGAATTGTGTGGAATATTAAGATACAACACTGTGTTAAGGTCCGAATATGACTGTATTAGTGTTTTGGTGGATTTATTTATTTATTTATTTTTTGAAGGCGATGCTTTCTCAGTAAGGACATTATTATTTGTTGCATCCTTTAAACGAAACGGCTGAATATCCACAATTTGGGAAGCCATTTTGAATACAGTCCATCTTTTTGTCCTACAACAATGTCCAGCTATTATTCTAGAGAGGGAAGTAGCCACTTTGTATCTGCTCATTCAGACAACATGAGTGCATGTTGTTTTTAAATGCTTTTGAGTATTAGTTCAGTGCAGATTACCCTGGTTTTACCACCTGTCAACCCCCAGGTTGACACCCCTTGATGTATCACTCTAGTTTTCACTCATATACCAAAAGATAGGACACATTTTTTAAAAGACTCAGAGAAGAGCAAGCAGCTAAGCGTTCACGATTTCTACTGAATGGTGCCCTGCACAAAGGCCAGCTGTCACGCTCCTAATGGGCGCCCCCTGGTGTCCTTTCCCATTGTTCCCTCACAACCGCAGTCTGTCTCCTCCGTCTGAACTTTCGAACGCATCTGACTTCCCTAGGACCCGCGAGGCTTTTTAATCTCAGAATTTTGCATGCATATTAATTTGAAATATTAAACTTTAATGATCTCTTAGGTTTACATCTCATTTACTAACATTACTAAATCTAAATGACTAAATTACGATCTTGATCCCACTTTGAATAAGTAGAAATATGCCGCATAAAATAATTTTGAATTTGTTTCCAGGAAGCTCTGGTATTAGATGACAACCCCCCCCCGCCCCCACCCGAAGTCATACATTTTCTGCCTCAGCTCAGTCATATTTTCAGAGATTAACCACAATTTAATTCTGAAATCCTGATCACACAAACATTTCCTGCCTGCTCCCAGTCTTTGAACAGCTGATCAAGCAACACAATTTACCTCAATAGATGTCTAGAAAATCAGTGAAACGCATCTGTCTTGGACTTATTTGTATCTTGATGAGAGGTTTTTAGGAAAGGGTCACAAACAATATATTTGTCTGATCTAATGAAATTCCATGTCCACAACATATTTTAGGAATAATTTTTATATTAAAGTAAAATCAAAATATTTTTGGATTTATCGTAATTCATAATTTAATATTAATTTTGTTATTATAAAAGTGATTTGGAAGCTTTTATTTTATTATTTTTATTTATTTATTTATTTTAGAAGAAGCAGCAAATAAGCCGCATAAGAACATCACAAGGCAGCCATGTTGGATTCCTGCTACCAGGGTACAAGCGTCAAGGACATGGAGCTGTATTGTATATGTGGAGTTTGCACATTTTCTCCCAGTGGGACTCCTCCAAGCACCTGGGTCTCTTCTGATAGCCCAGCATCTGGTTTAAGTGAATCCAAAGTGCTACAAAACCTGTGAACCAGTCCCGTGATCAGCTTCAACACACAAATTCAATAAAGGCAAGAAGATCTCAATAATGGAACTTTAAATGAATTGGTACAACATTACAAAAAGAAACAAAAGACATAAGTTACACTTTTACCGTTGAAAACGTAAATAAAGCGTAAATAAGTCTCATATGTTTACTGGAACATTTTGTTGTCAGAAACCTGTTAGACCACTCCAAAAATAAAACGGCCAGATTCGTTTCATTTTCAAGTGGGTCACTGACACTGACTATTAGTTAGTCTTGCAGGGAATCGTTAAATGTAGATTGTAGTACACAAAGAAAATTAAAGACTTAGTCTATAAAACAATTTGACTTCAGAAAATGAAACAAAAGTATTTAAAGTCAGATTCGTGAAGTGAATTAAAATCTTCCCTGTAAAACCAAGGATTGAATACAGTGTACAAGACAAAGAAACAATGTATCGAGTTTTTGGACGTTTTTTGTCAGCCCTTTGTATTCTTGGTTCCCACATCCACGGATTCAACCAACCACGGATCGAAAATAATATTAAAAAAATTACAGTTAGGTCTAAAAAGCAAATCTTGAATTTATGCTTACCTATCATTATACGGTAATTAGGTACAGAAGGTACAGATGTAAACAGCGATAATTGGAACCTTACGCAACTTGTTCTTTACTGTGGGAACAGGTGACCTCGAACTGCAACTTCTACAGCAGCGCAATAAACTTGCATGTTATTTATCAAAATTAAATTTTACATAATCAATGTGTGTTTTGTATTTCACTTAATATTTAGTTCCCCTTAATTTTTGCTTGTTTTGCTATTCAAAGTGAATTCAAACAAGGTTTCTTGGTTTCGGTTTACACGGTAGTAATAATAATAATTAATTAATAATACTGTTTTTATGATGAACAATATGTAGGGACGGCTTACTAAAGCGTACGTTTTATAATATAGTATGTTAGCAGTGATATGCATCACTTTGTTTTACAGTCATTTTATGAGTGACGTTTTTAATCAAGCAATTAGTCGGTTAGCCAATGCTCATTAATGGCACAACTGCAAATAAAAGTACAATATAACAACTATTTACATAACTTTTACATTGCATTATGTATTATAAGTAGTCTAAACATGGTTTAGAGCATACAGGAAGATGTGCTTAAGCAATGTGCAAATACTACAGTAGTAATCCACACCATTTTATATAAGGGACTTGAGCATCGACTTCTGGTATATGCAAGGGTCCGGGAACCAAATCCCCGTGGATATGGAGGGCCAATTGTATACAAATTTATGATTGTGTGAGAACCTAAAACATGAAACCAGATGTTAAAGCGGATACTATAGAGTGAGAACTGGTTTAAGGGATGGATGGGGAGAGGATGAATGAGTGGAAATGGAAAAAGAAGTGGCTTTCTCACTCATCACTCTGCTCCATCATGGTGGCAAAAGATATGAATGTTGACTGTGGACTTAAGTGCAAGTGTAGTCTGCAAAGGGCTTTGTACAAAGCTAAATAAACTGCAGCACTTTATAATGGCCATAGTAAAAGGGTAATAATAAAATGTCACTTTAAAAATGATACACCAATTCTACTCTCCAAATGTACACTTTGAGTCCTAGAAGGACATGGGAAAATGCATATTTTGTTCACTTGTGTAATAACCTCTGTGATTGCACACATCATTTGCTAATATAAAAACACCATAAATTATTTTGTCATGTTTGAACGTGCTGAATGAGCAAACCCTGTTTGTGAATGATAAATAATTCAATGAAAATACTTTTATTTTTCATACCTGATGTATCAAAGTTAATTTATTCTAGGTTTTTTACTACAACAGTTAAGATTATAATTAAGATTACATAGATACCATTAACTATTTCCTCATTATTTCAGTTTAGTTGGTTGTTTTCTTTTCTCTGTAGTAGAGGTTGTAAGCTTAATTATATAAAATGTTTTGTCATTGCTTATCAGAGAAAAAAAAAATTCTTAGTAGATGTCTCGCAAGAAAAAATATATTTTCATACATGTCAGATAAATTTGGTAGAAAAAAACATAACTGGCAAATTACTTTTTTTTACAAGAAAAAGGAATGAAATTTCACATCAGCTTTATTTTTTTGGTCAGTAACAAAACAAATGTTATGGAAGGATAATTGCAAACAAGTCACACACAACATGCTCAATTACATCAAATGTGTTTTTATTAAAGAAACTTGTGGAAATCTGCGAAACTATAGCGGTCATTTAAATAATGAGTGACAGCTATTGCCTACGCAGATTTTATTTATACTGTAAGATTGTCTGACTATATCCACTGCATCACGATTAACACTGAAGTCACATTCTTGCTGAAATTTCAATGCTACACATCAGCACTGTAAATTACAAAACAAGAACAATCTGTTTCTCCATTCTGCTATGGTTGTTCTTCTAAGTAAGATGCATACAGTTTTGCATAGGGAGTACCAAACCAAAAGGGTGCCTTAAAACAAAATGAACCACAAGAAATGAAGCTGTTGGACTGTCAGGCCAGTGAATGCCTAAGATATCCTGAGAGGAATGTCAATGAAGGGTTTTCAGTTTGATTGATATTTCTAATTATTGCCATTCTGAAATTCAATCACAATTTAAGTCAATGGACCACGTAGTTTAGACAGCGCATTATATCCAGGGCTCTCACATGCTCAGCATTTTGAGGTAATGGAAACTGCCTCGTCCTTTCTCTGCACCACTTTCACATTTAACGTTTGTCCAGGAACATAAATGTGACTCAGCACATATTTTGCTGCCAGAGACACAGGCATCTGAGGAGAAAATGTAAAAAAATTATCCCGATGCTTATTGTAAAATATTTAAAATGCACAGATATACTTAGTGTCACAACACAATAGGTAAACGGGATCGAGATAATAGTTTGTCTGTTTGCTATAAAATGAAGTTGTCATCAAACAATTTCTGTTGAACCATCAAAAAGATGAGCTAACATTTTAAGATAAATGTTAATGAAAGATAAGCTCTTCTAGTCTCTGGTTTCGTTTATGAGTTACTCCAATCGAACGTCAACTATGTTCACAGAGAACTTAAATATGTTTCCAAAAAATCCATAATGCATATGATGTGAGGTAGTATAATGTTACTCAGCTTTCCCATAAACACTGACAAAACCTTGTTTTGTTTTAATCCAGGGGCTTTTGTTTCATTGGCTGAATTGTAAGAACATTAAGGGTGTGTTTTTACTGCAAGCTGAAAAGAATGCTTTTAACCATTAAATAAATAGTCATTAGTTGAACTAAAGCTAGTGCCCTCCAATTACCAAATAATTGCTGAAGGTGTCAAAGAACTTTCCTTCTTTGAAATTCTACTTTATAATCATCTATTACTGCAAACAGGTAGAGGGCAAACGCTGGCCAGTCACCACCTACAGCGATGCAGAGTTCAAAAACAAAACTGAAGAAATAATCAAAAACTCTGCATTCGTCCTCATATCCCCCACAAGCAGGTCACACAGACACTGCATGGTGCCAGTTCAGCACACACGGTGTTACGCACACACTTGTGTTTAACTAACTCTTAACAAGACTAACAGTCACAGGGCAGTGCTATGAAACGGTTGATTTCAATACAGTAGTTCCTTCCAATATTGTTGTTACAACTGGATGATGTAATAAAGTTTATTTTTTAATTGATTAATTGCTCTCTCTCTTGAATTTTCTAAAAAAAAAAAATCACTTATTCGGAAAAAAATTGTGAAGTTTGCACACAAAAACTGGAAACACATTATACTGTAGTGACTTTTCTGAATGAAGGCTAATATTTTTACTGATTTCTGTTTATCTTTACCACTCATATAATGTATATCCATTTGATAAAAAATGTATTAGTATGTTTGGGTGGCATATGTCCCGGTGTGGCTGGCTGTCCATGTTGTGTGCCTACACCCCTCGTTCTCTTGTTCCCTCGTCATCTTGATTCCTTGTTCTCTCATTTGTCTTTGACAGTTGGCACCTGGTCGTTCTTTCCTCTTTGTCACTGTTTAGGTTAGAGGTTTACACAGCGAGTTTAAGTTATGTTTCGTTTTCCTTGGTGCTTGTGTTTAGCAGTAGCAGCAGCAGCAGCAGTAGTGGTAGTAGTACTTTGTCATTTTGCATAGTGTTATTTTTTAGATTGCCCATGCCATCCTGTGCCCTGTATCCTGTCTGTTTTTGGTGTTGTCTTCAAGATACTATGTAGTGTTTTCATTTTTTAGCAGCCTGGTGGCTCAATGGGAAGAACATTAGGCTGGGATGGCAAAGTCTCCCAGTTTGAATCCCAGTCCAGCCAGCTATGTCCTTGAGTAAGACACTTAAATGGTAGCTCCCCGGGTGCCGTGTGTGGCAGGCTACCCACTGCTCCCCTCAGGGCATGTGTTAAATGCAGAAATAATTTCCCTCTGGAATGAATAACCTGCTATTAAAAAAAAAAAAAAAAAAATCTTTCTGCACATAGACTAACCTCTGTACTGGTGAACCATGGCAAGAGATATCCGTTACATTCATGTTATACATTAATGTTGCATTGAATGATCACAGATAAATATAAGTATAGTTAATGTTCAGTGATTGTTGGGCTCTTCGGTCAGACCTGCTAAGACAGTGTGGGTTTCTTTCTCTGCTACTATGGCCATAAAAGAAAATGCATTGAACCTATTATATAATCTCCCAGCTCAAAAGCCACCAGCTCATGATGGTGAGTGCTGAATAAAAGATCTTGCTGTGTTTTTCCTATAGAATATAGAGGAACAAAAGAAGAATATTTGTTTCAACAGTTTATCACCCCCTACCAAACAACTGGAATAAAAAACATTGTGATTTGTAAATAGATTATTTGGTTTAAAAACTGAATATGTGGGTGTCTGTATGATGAAAATGTGTTAGTTTAGTTTTTGAAGGTTAAATGCCTCATAAGAAAAAGCAGATTGTGTGAACTATAATGTGACATGCAATCAGAATGTTACATTTCCTTGGATTTTTATGTTGCCGTCATCGTCACTTTCATCGTAATCAAAATCACTGTTTTCATCATTTTGTCATAAATAACAACTTGTCATCATCACAAAAAAGTCTGAATGTAGCACTCTTCCTAGGCTGTCTTCCGTTTTAAAAAATTGTGGACAGTCAGTCAGCCTTGTTGTTGTCTTGGATACAGTTCCATATTTTTCTGCCAAAGAAGCGAGTGGTCTTAGTTTTTCTCGTAGTAATTTGATGGCTATTTGATATGACATGTATTTAAACTACATTATAACTTTTTGTGATAGCCAATATATTATCTCCTGTACTTCTAAGACTTTTTCATTCCTTTCCTATGGTAAGAATCTAGAGAACGGATATGCCTCAGGCTATTAGCCATGACAAGAGTAGTTAAAATTCACACACGGTGCTCCTATTCTAACGAGTTTTTAATGCAATTTAGAATTTTATCTGAGAAAAATGACTTTCTATCAGTAATCATCTGTCTGTTTTGCAACCACCTTTTGACTTCTAAAGGTCTAAACTCCAAAATTAATTTCAGTACCCTGACTGTTTTTATAATATTTTTTGAATACCCACTACTAATAGTGGTATTGTGTTATGAAAAGAGCATACACACTTAACCACTACACATATGCCTAAATGAATGTTTACATAACATCATACAGGAGACTTCTTGAACATCAGCTCGCTGCTAACAAAAAAGAACACCATTTTTTTTTTCAATTTGGCCATTAATACAATTATGTCGACTTCATAATGCAAATTAATTGGGCAATTTTAAAAATGGTCTCGCAGTCCATACCAGTGTGGCAAATCGCTGAGGTAATCCAGGTAACTGTACCCTTGTGCAGCTTATTATGCAAATGTGTCTCCAGGGCTCACGGGGTAAGTACTTTGATTTTCTGGAGATGGAGAAGAATTAAAGTGAGGTTTGTGCAAGTCCCACATTCCAATGAGATGTCTCAGTACCTGCAAAGGACTGCAGGCTTACTTATTTACCGCAAAGGCGTCTGCTGACTAGCCTCTGTGGTATTTGCCCTGATTTTAATGTCAAATAGCAATAATGGCATTCAGGATACCAACAGTGACAATTTGCTGTTTGTTTCCAAAAGATCTGATTGTACATGTTATTGGAAAATTTGAACAATGTAAAAAGTGACAGAATTTCAAAGAGATATTATTGAGCACAATAGCCACAAAATTTCACTTAAAAAATGCACAGTATCACCACGATGTAACAGTATTTAATGTGTACCATTGCTGACACTGAAACTTATTTAATCAACAAAAACTTCATTGACAAAGACATTAATGTAAAATCAACTATCAATTTTGGCAGCTTGGAGGTTCACCCAGAGACACATTCCGCTGAATAGTGAGATTTTCAAAACAGATCTGTACAGTACTTGGTTAGTAATTGTTCCCTATAATGTTTGTCTGTGTTTGTTTAACCTAAGTATAACTCAGTATTATGACTCTGGAGAAAAAAGGATCCTCATTATAAGAATTAATTAACAGAAATTGAAATATGAAACATTGGATTCCGATGTAAACTGCGTTGCTTCCTTTTGATATCGACTCGTGCTTCTCATTCATAGATCCTAATAGAAAAAATACCCCGGGGCCAAAAAAAAAGGCATAAAAATGACTTCCATCCTCTCAGACTTGGCAAAAACAAACATGGAGACGTGTAATCAGTTTAAGCAAACCAAAGCTGCTATCAGATTAAAAAGACTCCCTTAACGGAAAGTGCCCATTCGATACAATATAACCTTTGACCTCAGTGGTAACGTTCTAAAATCCCACCATAATAGATTGCAAACTCTCTGTAGCTTGTCGGATCAACGTTTTTCTTCTGGAAAGGAACCATAAGGGCTCTTCAGTTAATGAAATCTCCGTGTTATTTATTGATTTGTCTCAAGGTCTTTGTTCATGTCTATAAATGGGCCTATTTGATTTAGCGTAAACACCAGAGTGTACATTTTGCCCCACGCCACAGCCTCCCCCGAGTGATTTGTCTATAGTGGACATTTCTAAACGTCAAAAGTGCAAACTCAATGGATAGTTTAATCAATACAAAACACAAAATGGGAATTGTATTTGCTTCGGCCTTAAGTGATTTATTGATTTGTCTGCACATTTATCTTAAAGAGCACAAGATGTCTGCCACTGTTTGTCTGTTGTTTGTCTGTTGTCGTATGTTTGTGCGCACCGGCTTTATCCTCCGGAAAATGGGTGTGGAGGTAGCGACGTGTTTTGCATACCACGTGACCATGTCCCCACAGACGAGCCCCTCTGGGACTGGCATTGCAATGTGACCTCAAGCCTTCCATTAATTCACAATGCAGCAAGCCACAGGTTCTCATCTTGTTACTTTCAAATTAACATGCATTTCATTATTTATACTGATGTCCTTGCATGAGCGCTGCTTGCCAACAATATTAACTTGGGGAAGAGTGTACGACTGACTTGGCTGCTGTCCGACAACACCCAAGATAGCATTTCAGAATATTTACTTTACTTAGATTTCACTCTAGCAGTAAAAATGAATCCTTGCAGTATCTGCATTTAGATAATGATGTCTCATAGCGGTGTACTCTGGACCTGTATCACCATATTGAATAAGCTTTCACAAATACCCAGCATATCATGAAAAGTGGAATTGTAAGTTCAGTAAATGAAACAGAAATCATTGTTTTACCATTTATATGATCTATACTATATATATTTTTTAAGACAGTTGGACATCGTAAATATGATTCCAGTAACGAGCACTAATTATTTATTGTGTTAATTATTTCTGAAAAAGTAACAGTTTGTGTGACAATTTTGCGATGGAATAGTACCTTTTAGTGCCAAGGGGTCATTGTTGCAAACAATATTCCATATATATATATATATATATATATATATATATATATATTCCTTTGTTTCAGGTTGTCTTTACTCCTCAATTAACTGGACATTCAGGCATTCAGTAATGAGCACATACAAACACAACTCTTAGAACGTTAGCTTGGTTGTCTGTGATAAACACTCACTCGGCAATTCTGTAACAACTTCATGCAATTTTTTTTATTAATCGATGCCTGCTAGTGCAAAGGGGTATGTATGTGTTTATGGGGAGAGGGCCTGTGTACTTAATTTCATATTCATGTGGCCTCTTTAAAGACTCAGAACCCTGGTCCAGCTGTCTGCTGGGGGTAAATGTTGCCCCATCAGAGCCTGAACACCACCATAACAGTTTACTGATCTGATTTGATCTTTTTTATTCTTAAAAGGAGCCCCACCCTTGCCATTGCCTCTGGCTCGCTCACCGGGTATATTATACAATTATTACTCAAAGGGCCAGAGCCACCCAAATGCATCAAACTAGATGCGTAATTAGACCAGTGTGTATTGAATAAATCTGTCAGCACGGCCCTAGCCGTGGTATTGTGATTACATTTTCAGTTGGCTCACCTTATCAACAGTCGGGTCACTTCTCATTTGACAATTCAATCCATCGCTGGCAGATGCATTAAAAATTAAAATCCCACCCTGAATTACTAAATATATACATTATTTTTAAATGATTATTTTTTGTATGGCATCGGTTTGTAGTTTCAGACCCCCGTGTTCTATAATTTACTTTGACTGGATTTAATACAGTTTCATGAGATACTGCTGTTTGCCTGGGCTTTATCACAGACCCACCGATGTCATACATTGCCTCCTATATGTTGTTTTAATTGTAGGTGTTTTGCAAACGTATTGAATGTTTCTGGGGCCAGTGAACAGCTGAATGAAACATTCCTGTGACCCTGTTGCTAACGCCAACTCTTGCACAGTCAACATTGTTCTAATGGGGATTTAAATGTTTTCCACAACAGACCTTGACAGACACCTGAATGATTAATCAATGTCTCTGTTCATTCCTGCCTCTAAATTCCTGGTTTTGTAAATAGGAATGGCTTTCTACTTTTACTGTTTTAATTAAAAAATACCTTACATGCTGCCTTGTGAGGGATAAATACAATTATTTTTAAAACCATTGTTAGTCCAAGCCAGGCCATTGGTAAAGAGTTGCTGAAGCGTAGAAGCATTCTGTTATCAAAATATTTCACATTTAAGCAAAACACTTATAATACATAACATTTCTTTTAGCCCCTCTGACATTCTTTATATTCACATTGATAAGACAGCTAAAGCTCACAATAAACAAAAACGCTAAAGAGTTTGAATTTAATGCATTAAAAGCTTTAAAGAGCAACTGGTACGTTGTAACTCAGCATGTCAGTAAGGTTTTTTAGCACAATTACTTTAAATTTAAAAAATACACTATTATTTAGGGAAAAACAAGTTGTGGAGGCACAGTTGCAGTTCTACATATTCTAAAATTTGTATTGTCTGGTTTAAGTGTTCAATTTCTGTGTTCAGTCAAATGATTTCCTGTAGCAAAAGGTAGCGACAGCATTTGTATTACTTTGTATTTTTACTTTGGCTGATGAAGTCCTTGTTAAAAGGTTTACTGTTAAAATTAAAGTCATTTTAAAGACTGTGATAGGTTCGCGTTCAGCCCAGTTTATGCTCCAGGCCAAACTGAGCTCCCTGTAGGACATGCAGTCGGAAGGAGATTCAATGACTGAATGAATAAATGAGTGAGTGAATGAGGGAAAATATTTGTATTTATGATACAGATTTGGTAGGGGTTATTTGTATACAGAACAGCTAACCTAGTGTAAACCATGGATCATTTTTAAATACCCAACAGATAACATACTGAGCAGTTAATTACAACGGTGGGTAGATTTACAGTGAACTAAGTGAAATTTTGAAACTATTCTTAACTATTTGTTTTACATACAACGTATAGTACTGATATACACCACCGATAGTGTGAATGGAACCATCAAATGCCTTCTCCTGTTTTGATTTATGACAACACTTCAATGAACATTTTTACATTTCTGATTTTAAAATTTGCTCATCTAAACTTAGTATGAGTATGCTGAGAAGAGGCCTATGCAATGCATTTACCTACGTGTAAACAATGCTTTTTTTATTGCATTGAAGGGATAATGTTTCTTCCATGAGACTCGACATAATATACTTGTAATTCTTTATGTGCGTAATTCAGCTGACCAGCCATTTTCCTACAAAAATGAAAACCCCATAAGCATTCTCTCAACACAGAGGAGTGTTTCGAGGTGCTATTAGGAGGATAATTCCCTTTCAGCATCACAGATCTCTGGAAACGAATGTAATTGTCCACACAGCCAGGATTATAAACATGATGCTGATTCTACAGAAAAGGATTTATGGATTAAACTTACCCAACGGTCAGTTCCTGAATTGAAGGGGCCTGCAGACTTGCAGGAATAAACTGGAAGTACAATATGGCGATTATGAAGAGCACGCCCTGGTATGATTGGGTTTTTACTCAAAGGTGGCCAAAAAAAAAAAACACAAATACCATAACCATATAAATGCCCATATACATAAAATAAATAGCTGCTGGCGTACAAAGCTATAGCACAGTTATTTTATTATGTCTTTCAAATTCATATTCTGCAGATTCCAAAATCATGCCATAAATATTTGTCTGGTGTTATTTTCTTCATTTCATTAAGTACATGATTTCAAATGTTACCAGGCAGAAAGACACTGAGCAGCTTTCTGTAATAACAATAACTTTCAACTTTTTTTTTTTTTTTTGGATACACTGCACTTTGTATGCCAAGTGCATTAATGAATCAAATAGGCCCTGAATATGTATGTATTTGCAAGTAAGCAACACAGGGTACCTCAGTCGCACCTTTCCCTGTTGTGAGACGCTGCCAGTTTGGACAAAATCCTAGGCACACTGAAGTCGAGGGGATTCAAATTATGTGACGGATCTTTATTTAAACGCAAGCTGCTAGGAAGATAAAACGCACAGGGCCAATTTATCTAGGAGGGAGAGACTGATAATGCAGCTAACATTGCTTATGTGGATGCAAGCGCGAGAAATTATGCGCGAGAAATTGGCACGTTTTAATATTGAGACTTTTATGGGCTGAAGAGGGAAGAGAAGAGCACTCCGCCTTACACCCGTAGACGTGTCTGAGCAGGAATAAAGATGTACTGCGGCCGAACGCCACCCGCTGGGTGTAGTGTGGGAGCACTGGCCATGCCATCGGAGGCACGTTTATGAACACACAATGTGTGGTCACGCTTTAGTCGTTACTGAAGTCGTCTGAGAACAAGCCCTAGGGCATCCCTTGGTGAAAAACGTTACGGGCAAAGGCCTGGCTCCACAAGTGGGCTCAGATGCTAACTGCCCTGTGACCTGTAAAAAGGCGTGTTGGATCATCACAAGAAACGGCACCTTGTGAAACCACGTGGAGGCGTGCTAAAAGCCGGGTGCGGCGTTAGCAGTGTACCACGTGGAGGGACGTGTTATATGCATTTAAAACGTGCCTCACATGCTGAGTCAAAGGAGTTAATAAACTTAAGGTGCTTAGGTTCCTGTGGAAATGGTAGCACACTTGACTTGAAGGTGACTGTGAGAGCACAGCTGTTCCTTCTCTGTTAGGATGCCACACACTTGAAACAGAGCCAGGGACTTTGTCAAGGCTCAATATAGCGCACAAGGTACAGACACGATCAGTTTTTGTGGGGACTTTACATTTTGGCCATATTTGATTTAAAGTTGATGTGAAGATTTTCCCTTTAAAAGTGTAATTAAAATGCCATCAAAAAACTGTGATGTTCTAGATCGAATAGGACAAGCCTGTAAAACACCCCTGACATAGCTGACAGTGGTCAAATGACTGCTGAAATAGCATTTATAACCTGGTCTGCCCTCCATAACTGTAGCTGCCCTCCAAGGGGAACACAGGTGAGCCCTGGCCTGCTGGCTCTGTTAACAAATTTAAAGGGTTACAACATGTGTTGGGAAGAGAAAGTGCCACACTCACCGAACTCTCGCAGCGGACTATCTCAGAAGGCATCAGTGGCAGTGTGTGACATAATGGCTTTCCCAGCACTGTTGTAGATGACCATTACAAGTCGCCCTCGCTTTTAGACTGTGGAGTCAACAAAGGTCCATTAAAAAGGCACAATGGCTATGACAGCACCTTCAGCACTGCACCGTTTAAGAACATTTAAGGACTAGGAGCATGGAGCACAATGACTAATAAAACATCAGGGTCCTTTGGTGTGAAACATCCAGAGAAAGGAGCTATTCTGCATGTTACAAGTCAAAAATGAGAAAAAAAAATCATACATCATCCGTACAACTGACAACCTCTATCACTGTTATTAAGATTGCTAGTCCATGACTCAAGTCTAAGGTGTCCCCAGACAGAAGGCGTCAACAATTTAAGTGTAAACTTTATAAAATATCCCTGAATATAAATTAACCAGTAATGCAGGTTTTAGGGGCACAATGTAAGTGATTGCAGATTATAATGAATTATTCAAAGTGTCCAGCATCGTCTTAAAAAAAAATTATAAAAATAAATAAATAAATACAAAACTGAAGGGAAAACATAAAGCAAAGATAATACGAGACGATGAAGCATCACAGTATACCAAAAAGCGGCAGCATAATTTAACTCTGGGTCACATTGCATATTTTTCCACTTCTAAAGCAAAGGATCAAAATGTCCAGCAGGTTTAATTAGTCTTCAAAATACAAGATCAGCTGAGATTCACTAACCATGAGACCCAAAGCACTGAGAGGCTGTGGAACAAGTAATCCCCTAGTCTACAGGGATAAGTATTAAAAAAGCAGCTGGTTCCATCGCAGCCCTGAGTCTGAAATATGGCTGCTACTGTGTTTGCGCTGTGCCGCCTTGGCTAGTACAATGCTAAAGGCAGTGAACTTATTATATGCTCTTGTTTCCCCTTTAAGGGATTGCTGTGCTAATCATTTTAATGCCTTTAAGCCATTTGAAATGGGCCTGATATTCTACAGACAGGTTTTTTTCTGGAAGGAAGGAAGTTATTTGATCAAAGTTCTCTCTTTAATTTTGAGATAGGAGAATGAAAACCGCAGCGGCTAAGGCTGCCCAGTTCAAGGAGCTCTGGAACAAATCTAAAATATTTTAGTAAATATATATTGTAAAACATCACAAAGTATGACTTTTGTCCACATACCTTTTGTCAAAAATCTTATTTATTTTAGAAAAAAAATGGACTTATAAAATTGGAAAATGCAAGTGGGTTTGAGTTTCATTTGTGACATTGACTTTATATGCTTTAAATGGGTTTTGACTTTCCTTATATTTATAGATAATCCATGTGACAGCGATATGCAATAAAAGACTTGCGGTATTCATTTTATCCAATAACAATATAGAGTAAATACATCATAAGAGAATCAAGCTTGCCCTGGTTGTTGTTTGAGGACCATAATATTAAAACACATAAATCTTGGGTCAGATGATTTCGCGTACCCAGGAGGCATGCTCATTTGGCCTCATGCTTCGGCATGCATTCGTGCATCTGCAAGATACCTCATTTACATCTTTCCTCTCTGCGACTGTAGCATGGCGAGGGACCGCAAACAGAGGCAGACGACCCCTTCCAGAGAACCTAAGCAGACGAGAGTCGTGTTACAGCGCAGTAGGGCTGACACCTACAACCCCTCCCCTTTGTTGTTGCATGTCTTTTGAACTGGGGTCGCCGCTGTGGTGACAAGAACACAGCTTTGTGGATGAATGAAGCATGAGAGGTGCTTCTATGCCCGTGAGCATTGTCTGGCACACGCACACATGCGCGCACGCACACACACATACACACACACACACACAAAAGCATATATAGTGAAGGGCTGATGATTGGATGCAGGTCGGGAGAGGGGATAATGGGGTTCATAGCCCAGGGGAGAATCCTTAAAGCAAGGACAAATCTGTCAAAACAGTGCCTCTATTAACCACCTTTACACCCTCGGTTCAGCCCATCAGTGACTAGCATTTGACATTAAAAAGCACATAAACACGAAAAAAAAAAAAAAAAAAACAAACTTGGTAATTCACAAAATAGTTAGCAAACCTCTAACCCATGTGCGTTTGCTGTCTGCATCACCATATTGTTACATGGGAAGTTTGTTTTGCGTAGAACAACTTTGCATTCAGTGATTGAATGACTACTGAAAAGTGAAGTCTGAACATCTGCTGGGATTTCAACCCACGCTGATACATAGCAGGGTCATTTTAATAGAACATTCTTGAACAAGTACCACATCTTGTGATGAGAAGTCAGGAGGTCTAATTTCAAATCTGGATCACTGCTTGCTTGTACGTTTTAGTTGTTATTTACTAGTTTAAAAGCTTCCCAGTAGCTACACAACAAGAGAGCAGAATTTACAGTGACACACAGGGCAAGTTCAAGGAATTTGCATGGTTGTACGATGAAGGACTGCCATGATTAACAGCTGCAGGACCTGTGCAGGCCTGTTCTCAGTTGAAAATGCTTTTCACACATTGTCACATTTTGTCTTTGTCATGTTGCTCCTTGCCAACGCACAGCAAGGCCTCATGAGTGCATACAAGACAATTTATAAGAGAAGACACTTTCAACATTAAAATGTGTCTAGAAGATGTTAAGATGACTAAAACTTGTGCAACATGAAGGGAAAAAAGCTAAGCTTATCAGTTATTTTCCAACTGAAATGTCTTGCTGCACAAAAAAAATCACAAAGCAGTCATAAGATCATTACTAATATAATTTCTTACAGTAAGTTCTCATCCACCCACCACAAAAAAAAACATTGTATCGCTGTAATTTGTAATTTCTCTTATGCAGTGAAAATGTGTGCTTAGGAAAAGGCACACTTCAGCCCTCTGGTGTGACTTACTGTCCCTCTTCATGTCAGGATGTATCTCAGTACAGAACCGTCCCACTCAAATGGTACACAGTGTTGCTGGAGTCTTCAGGACAAGAGCGGAGTGAAACGGCAATATTACAAAGTTTAACATATTGCTATTTTTAAAATTTGAGGGTATACCTGAGTTTATTCACCAGTAAAACGTTTGTTACTTTTAGCATGCATCATAAATAAAATATAAAAAAGAAAATATAAAAACTATGTTATTCGCTAAGTCCAAGGCTGACTCAACACTTACATCATTCTCTGGATTTCAAGCTATGATGCTGTACTGTTTTCAGCACCATTTCCTTCTTAGTCTATCTGTCCTGTGTTTCAGGACAGGAATGTAAATAAACCAAGCAGTGAAATAAACAAAAATTAATGATTAGATAGTATAATGGTATAATACTGTAAATACATATTAGAATTTATAATAAATATCACATATTACAAGTATACACAGACATAAACATATGTAAATTATTTGGCAATTTGGGGATCTTCATTGAAAGGTCAAATTCTGCCTTGTATTCATTCTTCCCCACAGAGCTGAAAAATTTAGTCAACGCCATGTGGTAAATTTGTTTTTAAAATCAACACAGCATTGATTGCAAAGAAGTGAATGTAGCTTTGTCTTCACTGTAAAGTCACAGTTCATGCAGCTTACATATGCGAATCACCAGTCGTGTTCAGTAATGTGCTGCCTATGCGTGGCTTCGGTGAAGAGCTTGATATGAGCTGCTTGTGGTCTTCACAATTGTGACTTCCGGAAGGGGAGTACATCTGCCTTTGCAGGTCCTTAATTCCTATGCCTGTGCCTCCCTTCTTAGGGGAACCTTATTCACCACGGAGCCCTGCTGCTGTTTCTTTCTCATTGTACAGATGATGAATAGCCAGTTTCCCAAAAATATTGCAAGTAACAGTTTGTACTTTTCTGTTGCTCTTTGGTAGCAGCTGACATCCCCTCCCACTAATTTCCAGAAAACCATTAAGCATGCCCCCCCTCCTCCCTCAATGGATGAAGGGGAGCTTGTTTAAAATTTCCATGCCTTGACCTGCAGTACCCATGGCAGAGATTTGGGCTGAAAGGTGGGCAACGTGTGTTACTATTGTGAGCGGAAATCTTAACCTGAGTGCTTGAAGCTGGCTAGTTAAAGAAAGTTCCTAACTACCTTCCTAAAATGCATTAGCATTGATTGTGTTTGTTAGGTTTTTGAAAGTCAACTTGGATTTTAGAATGCGACTTGAAGCAAAGTTTATTAAAACTTGCTTCGTGAGACAAAGTGCTAGCTTAGTTCAGCGCAGAAATTTCCATGGTGACTGAGTTGGTGTTCATTAAAACCTCACTTTCTGGAATGGAAAATCCCAAGTTTGGGGTTAACAGATCAGGGAAATGTGATAAACTGGATTTTTGGAATACCTGCCAGATCTCCAGGATATTTCTAGTGTCACTACAAGCAAGCAAAAAGAATGCCATGGGAAGACAGCTCCTGCCTCTATGATCACGCAGCAGTAGCTATCAGTGAAGTCACTTCTGTTCCTAATGCTTTCAGTCCAGTTGTCCTTTGTGCTTCTGTCTGGCAGAGGTGACTGGGAGTTTGGCAGTAAGCGATGCAACCGAGCAAATGTTAAAGCAGCCTAGAATTTGCCTTGCTTTTCTGCCAAGCAATTAATGGATTTATTTTGCATTTGTAGTGAAGCGGTAGTTTTGGCCTACACTGCTTCAGGTTATTCTATTTACACTCTGATACCCCTTACAAGAACAAGTGATGAAGCTTTGATAATGGTGGTACTAGCATTTCAACAGCTTTAGCTAATGTTTGGAAAAAGCACAACACTTTATATATTAAATACTTTTCAGAATGTAGTTTCTAGTATTCTGTAAATGAGAGAAATAAACGAGAATGTCACACTTGCATTTTACTTTAAGATTGTTCTGAAATCAAAAGCCCAGTGTTTCAAAATGCCAATTGTCAGCAAGCTGCCATTTCGAATGCTGTGCTCTTAAGTGATTTAGTACAACCTCCCATCACGTCTGAACTGTTTTTCTTCCCTGTGAAACGAGTGTTTTAACTGCGCTATTAAACTTGTATGTGATTTTTTTTTCCCTCATTAAACCACCTTTGTCTATACTCCGGGTTTGGTTTTTCATTAAAATGCAAATGTAATTCGTAACTGAAGTATACTGTTACATGATTGCCTTAAAAAACATTCTTACAACATTTTTCACTATTGTCAGGAAACACTTTACAAAGTCAAACCAATCTATTTAAGTCCATTCAACAGTCCTCTAACAAAAACAGCACCAAATTAGAGCTATGATTTATGGTCTAAATCCCAAGACTTGCAAAAAGCAGATTTCTCTATTAAAAGAAACCCTGAAAGTCAATTTAGAAAAGATCAACAAAGTGGATTGCTCAACCTCTCAACTTTCCTGCTACCTGCTTCATTATAATAAGCATCGCTTTTCTAGAAGTGTATGGAGGCCGTGAGGCAGACAATATGTCAGTAACTATTAGAAAAGATAAACTTATTAAAATATTTCCAGCTCAAGGTCCCAGGCCTATCAGAAGTTTCTTGTTTTATGAACAAGGGCTGAACACGTCTCTTGCACAGACCTTGTGGATCTGGCATCATGCAGTTCTCTCAACACCTCAGTTTACAACTTCGAAGGCTGTGAAACAGCACACAACATGCCTGTGTCCCAAAGTCACCTAATTCTCTGTGGCACAGTCTGTGTTTCTTTGTTTACTTTGCTCGCTTTGTGGGAGTATGTCTTCACACTTGTTTTATTTAATTTTTTTGAGCGTTGGCTCTCGTGTCCTCCTTGCTCAGGCCTATATTTAAATGCTGTGCACGTTGTCAGTGAGCCAAAATCCGACGCCACGTGCCACTCTCACCACTTGCTTTGACTACACCTCAGAGACACGCCATTGTCAGTCAGCGAGATAATTTGACGGCGTGGCGTAAACAGGAGAATAAACACGGGCTAAGTGTCAAATGCACAGATCTCTCCCCATGAGACGGAAAGGTGTGGGGAAATCTCTGCTACATCTCTTTAAGGCTCTCTGTGGAAGTCCCACTGGTTTCATCCAATTAAATCGTGACGACACGATGACCCTTGCGAGGGTGGCCAAAGACTAGGAGCAAAACAAAAGCAGAACAGAAATGGGAACAGCAGAACAAAAACACAACAGAAATGGGAACAGCAAGACATTAAAAAAGAAAAATATCACAGCCCATTTAACTATTACATCCTTTAGAGTTTAAGCTGTGTATTATCTATTGTTACTGAAGAGTTTGCAGAAAATTTGTTTGTGTCTCACTCAATGTACTGTGTCAGTAACGAGGATTGTGTGTTTATAAGACAAGACCAATTTGTTATGACACTCGTCGCTTAGTTAAAGGCTCTCCTAACGACTTCCCATAAGGCCCACAGTCCAGGACGTGGACGTGGTCTGGCTGCAACTTTGATGAGTCTTTCAAAACTGAGGCAAAAACAATTAGTGATTTTTGTCATTTCAAGCTATGCTGCTTAAAATTGAATCAGATTTATCTGTGTACTTACAGTCTATAAACCTCCAGAACCATGAACATCTTTTATTGATGAGCTTGGTGATTTTCTGTCCAATCTGACAAAAAAGTTACAGTTAAGTTTGATAAAATTATACTTCTAGGTGACTTTAATATGCACATTGACTCTGAGATGGATGCATTCAGTAAGAGCTTTGTATCCCTACTTGATTCTGTTGCTTGTACTCAGCATGTATCTAAGCCGACCCACATGCGTGGGCATACTTTAAATTTAGTTATAATCCATGGTATTGATATCAATAATTTATTAGTGTGTCCATTAGGTAATTCCTGACTTGATGATTTCTTGATCACTTTTGAGATTAAACTGTCCTCTGCATTTGAAAGAAAAGGTTATTATGACCCGCCATTTGAATAGAGACAAAGTGAAAAAATTTACACATACTATACAGAACACAGTTTTCACTGACAGTGCATGTATTAATGAAATTACACAATATTTTAATGCGGTACTTAGTCAGACACTAAATAAAGTAGCTCCACTCAAAGCTAAATAAGTCTGAACCACCAGGCACTCTTTATGGTTTAATGAATATATGCAGTGCCTAAACAGAAATGCCGTAAATAAAAATGCAAGTATACAGTAAGTCCATACATCTCAAATTATTTCAGATGCCGTGGTCCAACAGCTTGAGACAATATAAAAAAGTTGTATACAGCGCATGTTCAAAATACTATTCTAAGCTTCCTGATAACAACAAACTTAACCCCCATTTCCTATTTGAAACATTAGCTAATTTAACCTCTAAAGATGTATCTAGAATGCCTTCCACTATTACTATTGATGACTTTATTACCTTCTTTAATGATAAAATCAACAACATTAACCTCAAACTGTGCTCAGATATACACCCTTCGTGTCTGCGAACAATATTAGACATGCATGTTTTTAGTGAGTTTGCACCAGTCGTCACCCTAGACCTTAAAAAATCGATAGCTAAGACTTAAGTCCACTACCTGTCCACTAGATCGCATTCCAATGCAACTGCTTAAAGAGTCACTAGAAATTTTATTTAGACATTTAGTGAACCTAATAAACACTTCCCTGGCTTTAGGTGTAGTACCCAACTCATTTAAAGTAATTAGAAGTACAGTGAAATCTTGAATTATGAGTATAATTCGTTCCAGGAAAAGTGCTCGTAATCCAAAATGCTCATATATCAAAGCGAATTTTCCTATATGGAAATAATGTAAAGTCAGATGATCTGTTCCACACACCCAAAAATATTCATATAAAAATAATTTTAATGCTATTTTATGTACAAATGATTGTCCCTAATATCGGAAACAAATAACAATGATTAATACACAGTAAAAAATAAAATAAGTTAACCTGTACTTTACCTTTGAAAAGAGTCGTGGCAGGCGTGAGGGAGACGGGAGGGAGGAGAGGGTTATTGCTTGGAAGGAGAATGTCCTTCTATGAGAACACCTGGAATCTCGGGAGTTCTTTCTCTTGAACGACTTTCACTAACTACTGATTTCACTTAATTTCTGCTTTTTGGATTCACTGTCATTTTTTGACTAACTGGAATGACTTTCATTTCGTTAGCATTTAACATGAACCTCTCCAATGACAGTCACTTTTGCCTCCCTTTGAGAAATTTTGCAGAAATATGACATTGCATTGTCATTAAACAGATTAGTCATTCACACTGCTTTATTCGGGTAGTGCTTTTCTACAAAATTTTGCACTGTTTCCCACATTTTGCACACCTCCCTAATCTCATTTTAAGTATGATATGATATAAAAAACACATATCATACTTGATATGAAAATGCTCGTCTTGCAAGACATCACTCGTTAACCAAGTCAAACTTTATTAAAAATTTTTGCTCATTTTGCAAAGCACTTGTAAAGCAAGTTACTCGCAATCCAAGGTTCCACTGTAATTAGTAATTATAGATCTGTCATGGGCCTTAGTGGAACTGTTCTCAAGTGGTTTACTTTTTATCTCACAAACCGTTATTTTTATGTTCACATGTTAAACAATAGCACACCCTCGTCCATGTCATCACTTAGATATGGTGTACCACAGGGATCTGTGTTGGGCCCAATACTAAATATTATACGTAAGTAGAACATCAACTATCATTCCTATGATGATGATATTCAGTTAAACCTTGTGGTTAAACCTAATGATAACGCATCAGCTAACACCTTAGTTAAATGTCTCAAAGACTTCGAAAGATAGATGGGCACAAACTACTTATCACTAAACACATATAAAACTGAGATCTTGTTGTTTTGGGTAATGATCTTGCTGGGAGTGCTTTTCATTTTAGACTCAAACCTCTCCTTTGATACTCATGTCAATGCAGTTTCACAGGTGTGCTTCCTGCAGCCGAGATATATTGCTAAGGTGCACCATTTTTTTGCTACAGAAGATACAGAAAAAATTGTGCTTAATTGTGTTTTGTTTATAGTCATTTAGACTACTACAATTCTTTACTCTGTGGAAGTACACACTAAACACGTTTCAGCATATCAAAAATGCAGCTGCTAGAATTATTACTGAAAGCAGAAAGTACGATTGAATAAGTCCCATATTATCCTCACTTCACAGGCTTCTCATAAAGTACAGTTCTGCTGTTAACGTATAAGGCACTCAAAGGAAAAACACTGGTATATCTAACAAAGTTGATTAATACAAATAGTCCAAATTGTTCCCTACAATTGAATGCAGGCCTTTTTACCATTCCACACATAAATTAAAGTATTGGTGGTTTTTTTACTTACAGAGCCCTAAATCTGTGGAATAATCTGCCTGGTTACATACCTACTTTTTGATTTAGCTTTTCCACAACAGTCCACATAGCCCACTGTAATTAATGCTGCTGGCACTGCTGTACATGCCAATGTTACTATGATATTTTTTAATGGGATTGCTAGTGTTTGTATAATATACTAATCCCTCTCTGCAATCCGTCTCTACCCATATGTGTACCCAGTGCCAAACTGGCCACCACCTGAGCAGAACGCCTTGCTAGAGTCATTGACACCCAGAGTAACCCCCCCTCCCTGGATAGGGTCTTCGTCCAAGGAATGGCTTAAGCCTAAAGAGAGCAGCTCTCACACCTGGAGCACAGAAGGACTCCATAATGCTATTTACATTCATAGTCTCAATTTTCAACTGTGTATTCTGTAATGTTAGTGTGCCCAGGAGGGGCTGGGCAGCCAGTCAACCTTGGGCCTCCAGAGGTTTTTTCTCTACGCTGTGGAGTTTTTGGTTCCTCTCCTCCATTGTTGACTGTTTTTATCTTTATTTTTAAACTTCAGTCATTCTTCTGCTGTTAATTCTCTATTATCTGTAATTTCTTTCTGTGAAGATAACTTGAGATATTTATTTTGAGATAACTTGTTGTGAAAGGGGCTATATCAAAATAAATTTAACTTGAAATTGTGCATAATAGTTTATAATCTTCATGCAGACTTCAGATTTTTTACCAAAAGAACAGCAAGTGCTGTCATCAACTTGGTGTACTTCAAGAAATCACCTCTGCACAGTGACTTTATTAATCAGCAAAATTGTCTCACTCTTAGCCAAGGCTTTTAGTTTATGATTTATGAGCTCAGTTTATCAATGGAATGTAAATAGTGTGTACAGTTCAGCACGTCCAAGGCTGAGTCAACACATCAGAGCAAAAATGCAGCTCTGCGTGGGCAACACTAGACCTTCAAGTGTGGTACCGGCACACTGTGATGAGGTCATAAAGCTGTACTGAGAAACACAGGTACCTGACTGCAACAGAAATATTAATAAACATCATCCTCTGGCATCCATGGGAGAGCTCAATTGAATAGATCACCATAAAACATATTGTACTGCTAATGTCTGTGTGCGTGTAATTGGGAATAGAATTCCGTCTATTAAAGACATAACGTTCCCAGTTTTAATGTCTACAGTTGCTCATTTTTAAGCCCATCAGCACTTTAAATCTATATTCAGTAGCCGTGCAGAAGAAAACTCTATTGAATTCAATTGTAAATTGTGCTTACGTACCAAATGTTTGTTAAAAGCTGTATTTTTGGTTTTTTTTATGTTGATTAATTCTACATACAGTATTCTGTGACTGCACATCAATATTTAAAGTTGGAATTCTCACAAGTGGGAAAAATGGTTTTTTCCTCTGTTTAAATAAATCTGCTCACCAAACTGACAATGTATAAACAGTGACTGACATTTAGTTACTGCTGTCCTGATAGTGTGTAAGCATATATAGAATTTAAGGCAAGGAATTTGGTGTGAACATAATTCTGGTCTATCCGGAAAGAGTAAAAATTTGGTGTATGTTTAATGAGGTTTCCATGGCGTGACACTATTTAAAAATAACGCCCAGGAGACGTAGATCACACCAACTGCAAAGCCTGTCCATGCTTTTGTTTGACTACACAGGACTTTTAAACACTGCCAGTTCTGCTCCTATCTATGGAATAAGTAAAATGTAAGCAGAAGGTTGAAGGTTAAAATCCCATTGCTAGCCATTCATATTGAAAGACCCCAGTGCATATCCTGACATACAACAAGGTCAGTAATTCTGATTTCGATTTAAATGCAGAGGACTAGCAGAGATAAGATAGGCTGAACAGTATTTTTTATCCTCAGATTTCATTTTTGTAAGCTTACATAGTAATGTTATGAGAAATGAAAACCACCTTTCAGGCATTTGTCAAATGATTTTGGACCTGTCCCAAGTGAAAGATTTCTTTTTTTTTTTAATGACAGGAAGTCCTGCGTGATTCTGTTAGGCAGAGCACCTTCAGGGGGTCACTTACAGACTCAAAATCCAGAAAATCCTGGAGTGTCAGAGACACTTACGTCTGCACATTTCCCTATGGCTGAGGCTTTGTCCTCAGAACTTTAATTCCACCATGTATTTTAAAACATTACATTTCTCCAGTTTTTTATGTGATTTGAGTAAAATACCAACTATGAATAATATTTAATCTGCTTTCTTAATTCAGACGTTATCACTCCATTGAAAACAGGTGAAGAAAGCGGACAGTCACCAGCCCTTCTCCTTACAGGTGGGCATTAATGACCAGAACGTTTGTGGTAGCGATAGAGATCGTGGAATTAAATGAAAAGGCGCTCAGCACTGTGCTTCACTGAAGTGTCAACCCTCAATTCTCATTACACAAAAATGAAGCTCGAGTTTGCAGTGAGTGTTTCGCTTTATTGAATTTGAAATCTGCCTTTTCATAATTAGTATCTAACTGTCATTGGAAACACAACCTAGATTTATGCAAAACTGTGACAAAATTGTAACTTTTTTTTAAAGTTTATGTCTGTAAGGTTAATTTTAATTTTTTTTTTATATTCCATGAATATTTAAGCAGTTTTTCAAATAATTAGTGCAATAAAATGGAAATGAAAAATTAAGCATAATCTTAGTATAATGCTGTTCAGATCTCTCACACTCTTCTTGGTGCCACAAGTACCGTGATAATTCTACTGTTAATTTACATTTATTAATTTAGCAGATGCCTTTATCTAAAGCAACTTACAAACGACACATATATGTTACAACGAAAGTGGTTCTCTGCATTTAACCCATCCCCTGGGGGAGCGGTGGGCAGCCATTATTTGCTGCCTGGGGAGCTAACACAGAGTGTTACCTAGTGGCTGGGGTGGAATTCGAATTGGGAGACATCCACAGCACAGCCTGATATTCTAGCCATTGGGCCACTGGCTGCCCTTAATGGTCTTTAACAAAAAATATTTTTATTGCATTATTATAAGACTACAGTACAATGGCTGAGTATGTACCACTGTTGCCGCATACCTCCAGGGTCGTGGGTTTAAATTTGGCTCTTGGCACACCGTTAAAATCTGTGTGTGGAGTTTGGGGGTTCTCGTTGTGTGTGTGTGCTGGTTACCTTTGGATTTTCCTGCTTTCTCCTCCAGGCCAAAGATAGGAGGAGAAAGCCGGTTAGGAGGAGTGGGCACCTTTAAATTTCCCTTAGTGTGTGTGCCCTGCATTGGGTCGGTGCCCTGTGCAGGGTGTACCCTGCCATGCACCATAGGCTGCCTTGGATAAGCTCCACATTACCTCATTTGAACGCAACTACTTAAAATTCATATTGAAGTACTGCACTTGCAAAAAAAAAAAAAAAAAAAAAAAAAACATATTGTATATTACAGGTTTCCCATTCTTACACTAGGATTTACAATGTTACGACGACCGTCCCAGTAGTTAATTATTGCAGTGAATGCTACTGTTTTTGTAAATAGTGAGATTCTTTACCATGTAAATAGTTAAGGTATTTGTAAAGTATTATGTGGTGTGCGCGTTAATAAAAATGGCGTCCGTGAACTGCGGCGTTCGGGCCATTTAGTGGAGTGTGCAAGATATTCACAGCTCTCCTATGGAGTGCTCCGTACATCGCCTGTCGTGATTGCGCAATAAAAGTTTCTACACTTTCATGCATTATCCTGTTCAATTACATTCAAGCACCAAAAAATAATTGCTGCATTATTTTCGAGTACCGTTGTGATACATGGAAACTTTGGCCGTTCAGTCTTCTTAACGTTAATACCGATTTGTAGAAAACTTTTACTTTGTGACCCTCTCTAGGTTTTTTTAATGGCTATCGGCTAGTAATGGAAGTATTGTACTCGAGTTAATAAATCAAAAAGATAACGCTTTAGAAATTAAAATTAAAACAACAGTGCTGGGTTTATGTATCTTTAAGTGAAAAAAGTAACTAGGATATTGGATATAAAATGGCATTATCGTTAATATATCATTGTAAGCTGCGGGCTAAATGCTTCATTGTAAATGCGTAGAGTATCGGAAATAAGAATTTGGTAAAAGCGTTTTGAAAAGGATTTATGTTTATAATTTTTTTGTACATTTATGTTGAAAGTTACTTTAAATCTTTGAATAGATGTTTCTTTTGTCAAGTTTGTGTTTTTAAGCCTTGGGTTTTGGTACTTGCTTTATTCCGTCTTCTATCTGAAGGTACTGTATACCACTTGCTTTTGAATAAAATAAGAATGAGTTTTGTATTATTTCACCTGTATTTAGTACAAGGAGAAACCTTATAGTCAAAGGCTGGTGCATGTCACAGTTTAACCTAGTTTTAGTTTTAAAACCATCTACGACTTTGCAATGGTGTCACTAAGTTACAGCAGTTGTGTTCCTGGTCAAAACTGTCTGATTGTCACTCAGTGATGTCTAGGACTCTCTCTTCTTCATAATCCTCATGAAGTATGCAAGCAAGAGCCTCTTCAACAGTAAATTGTTTGTTCTATAGCAGTACAACGCTCAGACTGCGAGGAAGGCCAGAAAAAAGCGATATTTATAGTCCAGAGAAATGAGAAAAAACCCATACAGCTGCAAACAATGTGCTGCATGTGTGAATATTCACAGCAAAGCAACGATGCCATGTGTTGTCTGGAAGATTTGGTTCCTGCAATAGAAACTGCAGATTAAGTCGTAGCCCTTGTTTGTGTATGTGTGTGTGTGTGTGTGTGTGTGTGTGTGTGTGTGTGTACGTTTTTGCATGTTTGTGGAAGTTCCACCCATCATTTTCTGTGGCTGGTCATTTTTGACCAGGAACACCACAGAAGTACCAATAATAAAAAAAAACTCCTAAAATTCCCTGAAACTTTTTATCATTGAATGTATTTATTTAGATGGGTACTAGATGGGGTTTAATCAGGTCTTGAGGCAGTCTGATGAAGGTGACTATATTTATACTTAAAACAACAAAAGACTGGTCAAATATGACAACCAAAACAACATGAAATGCAGAAACTGCACAACAGGGACGGAGGTGCCTTTATGGACAATTATGAAAAAATGGATGAGAAATCTAGTTTTTTTTTCTCAAAGTAAGCTTCTGTTTGCAAAACACCACAAGTCCAAGAATTTTAAATCACACATAAAGAGCAATAAACCTTAGGCAAAGACGTCAAATGACAAGTGACACTTTTACAGGGTCCGCTGTACCCCGAAATCAGAAGAGGCAAAAACATGTTCTAAAATACAATACGAGTTGTAAATGAAAAACGTTTTAAGTATGAATCATAAGCCAAATTTCATAACAAACTGGAATTTAAATATAAACTAAAAACATAAATATTTGTTTCATGTTTTCATTTTGCTCTCTTACATCATACAGCTCAGCAGGGAGCCAGACCAGGAACGGAAGAAAAACGTGTTGCTACATAAACTGCAAAACAAAATCAAGGGTGCCTCTTTTTTCACATCATTTTTATTTTATTATTCTTCTTTGAAATTTTGACAGACAGAACAACACGGTTACTGGACCCACACCTTTGGGCCTATACCTCTGGGCCTGCACCCCTGGGCCTACACCTCTGGACTCACATCTTCAGACCCACACCTCTGGGCCTGCATCTCTGAGCTCTTTGCGAACCATCTGGATAATTGTGATGCCCATCTCAAAGTTCCAGATGTCCTCCCTCCAGTTCTCATTCTTTGCCCTTTTTTATCTTATTGCTTCCCAACATACAGAAAGGAACACGAACACCTCCTTTCATTTTTACTGTCCTGACTTGATGATTTCCAAAATAAAGAACACATGCATCATTTTCCATATCATATTCAATGTCTTTTTGTGTTTTTCTGATGTTAAATTTCATGAGTGTATAATTCTGTAATTGGGGAGTACCATTTAGCACACTGGTGGACTTGTGGGAAATGGGGGGGGGGGTTGCAAGGGAGGAGGGAAACAATCGTCCTCTTTGGTGCTTCCATGGTTGGAACAACTTTGCTAAAGTGCCCTTTAGAGTGGCAAAAATACTGCTACTGGCTGCCAGTCACATGGAAAAAAATTGCCATCTTAGGTGCCACCTTTAATTAAGATAGTATGATGATGTCCCCTATAGAGCAAGAAAATGTGATGAAGTGTGCTAATGAGTGCCCTTCTAGTGAAGAAAGTGTGATGCAGTACACTTTCAGGTCTCCTTACATCAGTCCACATAATTTCCATGACCATGCTTCTAATGGCAAAGGGTTCCATTTTGAAGTTCTCTCTATCCATCCCTATGGGAGGTGTTTTTGTGTCCCTAAGGGAGCCCCTTCCAGTAGAAAAATGGGGTACAATGCTATAAATTGTTCTCTTAAGTAGTGAGACATCATACTGAAGTGCCCAAATAGGTGCTCCTCCAGTGGATAAAACGTGATGCATAGCTGCATAGCATCTGTCCATGTGTGTCCCTTTCCTGGCCTGAACACTAACCATGGCTCCAGCCTGTCATTCTTCATTATGTGATTATGAGGTGATGCTAGGCTGATACCTGATCACCTGAGAAACAGACATCTGTGTGTTGGAGTGACACTTACAATCCAAGTGTGTTGCTTTTTTTTTCATGATGTTGACGGATTTGTGTGTATGACTTGTGAGAAATTCGGCTATTATTTTATTGTCAGTCAATAAAGCAACTTGTGTCCCTGGCACAAACAAAACTCTGAAATCCCAGACGGGATGCTGGTATTGCACCTTTGAAAGGAGTACTTAGATAATTTTTTTCTATAAAACAGCAGGACACGAAAATAATTTCTTAAGTAATGTAGCACATTATTTTCAACAGTTCAGTAATTATCCTGTCACTCCCATAAGTATGTCAGTGCATGAAGAGATATTGTGAAAACAAAAAAGACAGCCAGGAATGATATTTGTAGAATTTTTTTTTATTCCATGTAATCAGGAAAGAGAGGTGTCACTACAGCAAATATTCCACAGCCAGACATTACAGGTGATTTAAAGTAAAAAAGAATACGGTAAAATGCCATTTTATACTGCAAGCAGATTTTTTTTTTGGTGTGGTGGCAGTCACTTATGTGTTGTATTAGTTCTGGTTATGGAGGTCTAGCCATTTTTATTAGTCTTCCTGTCCAATTCAACATAGACAGTTGCCACACAAAAGTTTTTTGGTCTCCTTGTATTTGTTTGTACTAAATGATGATACACCAGGAAGGCTGCGGCATTGGTGGTTCTGTGGTACAGCTGTTGCCTATCATGAAGAAGACAAGGGTCAATTACAGGTCAATGCAACCTCTACCCCAGCCATGTTTAAAAACCCTCACTGATTTGTGAGGGTGTTGTGGAAGCACTTAAACACGACACAAATGTAGAGCAAAGATTCTAAGGCAGCCTGGTGTTTCATTCAACACCTTTCCAGCAGCTCCTGCTGGGGCCAAATGTCATGCTTCACAATCCTTTTTAGCCCCCCCACCACCACCCTTGCAGTCAGGCTGAGAGTGGGATCCTGACTTCTGAACAACTGAGGATCTACATATATTTCTGCCCTGGAGAGGTCAGTCCTAGAAAGCTGATGCAACCGCAGTGTGCACCAGTGCTGTGTCTAGACACAGGGTCAGAGATCTCATTTGGGTTTAACATTTTACAGGTTTATTAGCATAAAGCCTTGGAAAAGATCAGACCAACTGCTCTTCCCTCAGAAGGTGATGTTGCCCATGTTCAAAGCTCGACAGCGAGGCGTTTTTAAAATAAATTTTGTGTCTCTCACTGCTGATGACAGCTGACTTTCTTTGATCCACAGATGGTTTTCCTCAAGCGTCTCAAAGGACAGGACTGCGAATCTGAAGCCTATTATTAAATTACATCTCCCTCGTTAAAAATTGCTTTTGCACTTGACTGAAAAAGACTGAAAACAAACACAAGCAAACAGATACATTTGCAGCATACATCTGATCTGCTGTTGCATGCTGGCTAAAAAGCAGGGGTAACTAGTTTAAAACTATTTTTTTTTTAATCTGTGCAAGGAAATTTCTAAAAGTCATATGAAATATCAAATGGAGCTTAAACACCATTTTGTGGGGGTAATAAAAAGAATCATAATTTAGACATTCATCCAGGCATCCTGCATCCATTGGTTACCTGTGTCATACAGTTACTTCATTTAAAAATGTGTATTTACTATGAAGCAGGCACACTAGTGACTAATAAACTGGCCTTTTAACCTGAATGCTGCTAGTTCACGTTCCAAATGACACTTTGGACAAGGCCCTTAACTGGAATAGCTCTATTTAAAAACCCACCTGCATAAATGGGTAGAACTGTGAGTAATATTCAGAAAGAGTATTAGCTAAGTACCTGAATGTAAATGTATATATATCATGAAGTAACAGGATGACAGAGTTAGCACATATCTTGGATTATAACCTAAATCAGGTTAATACCATTGTTAAGGACACTGACCCATAACCGAGTTCAGGTCCTGGGAGGACATACTTCCTCAATACGTTACACCTGAATTGCCACATAAAATGGCATTGGTATAAATAGGCACAGAAATGAATAAAAATGTCAGTTAATGAACTTGAAATGAACGGAAAATGTAGATACATAAGGAAGTATGAATTACCAATAAAAAGAACATGAAGGGAGAATGTGCTATTCAATAAAAAAAATCAAGTCTTTAATGAGTTTGAATGGAATGCATAGTTTATGTGGAACACATACAAAAAAGAGAGATTCAGTCAGTCACAGGTTGCTAAGATATTCATTAGTTGCCATGTTTACCCTTAAGATTTTCTCAAGAGACTGAAAAAGCATTAAATGTTCTGGTTTTGTAATTAATGTGACAAGATTCTGGAATTAGTGAAGATATATTGATTCAAAAGTGTTAATACCCGACACCGCCCCCCTTCAGAAAAACTAAAGCTCTTATTTATCAAGCTTGCCACCAGTTCAGAATTCACACCTGTTCTGTCTTAAATGAATAACGATATATAAAATGAAATCCTGAACTTTAATTAATGTTTCAGTTTGAAATGTTCTTTTCCTTTTACGTGTACATAACACCCATAATTACAGACAGAAAGACGTTGAAATAGAGAAAAAGCAAAATTTACCTCAGTGTAAGTTTAAAAAATTTAACTTTAAATATTAAGAAATTTTATAAAGATAAATTTAAATCAGTGGGGGGGTGGGGGGTAGGGGACACAGACAATATTGCCTAGGTAAATTTCCCAAATAGAAAAATTTCCCCAAGTAGCAGTTAAAAACTGTCAGCGGTAGGGTGTAGGTCGATTTCAAGGGTGATCAGAATAAGTGTCTCAAATGTCACATTAGTTAGATTTTATGTAATGTCCAGATTGTACGACGGTGGCAAGTGTAACGGCTACAGCCGGAAAGCAGTACTAACTGCTCTGCACCACAGTGCTCGAAACATGGCATGGGGAGGCAGTAGTGACGTGAATATGGTCTGGGGGGTCGGGACCAAGCAGTGCCACTCCTCCCTCCACCTAATAAAGAGACAAAGGAGTGCATAAACACAGACCCAAGGTCTTGTCTCTCAGGTGCACAGGTCCTGCAGTCCCTACCTCTGCTCTGTCATCTAGTCTCTTCTCTAGTCTCTTTCAGGTACACCTCTACAAATTCTAACACACAGAAACACACACACACACACACACACACACACACAGGCTGCACTTTAACTTTCACTACCTTGTAGATCTGCACATGTCCCTGTGAGATAGCTGAACCTGCATATATAAACATGCACATAGATATAGATATAGACACAGGAATAGAGTACCTGAGCCCCATGCTCCCATTCCTCTATATACTCACATTCCTATTTCTCCCGGAGAAAAGTTTCTATGGTTCTGCTTCCTATAGCTTCCTTGCCGTCACTCATGTTGCATTAGTTCAACATCGTCGTGCCCCTGTCTTCTGTTCTTCTCGCCCTCACTTCCTGTTCACTTTAACAGAGAGCCCCCCTAGATGTCCCGCTCTCCACCAGCCGACAGAGGCACGCAGCCACCCCTGTCACACAGCTACTCTTCCTCCTTGTTAATTGCATTACTATTTTGCATGCCACATTCTTCCTAATTAACTGGAAGGAGGTTTGCCACATTTGTGCCACAAACCACGATTAGCACATGTGAGAATGCCACAGACTTGACAGGCAGGCAGTGGAGAATCGTTACCCACTGTCACTGACTGTACAGTTAGTTAATTGTGGGTAATGTAGGCCAGCCAGAGACGCTAGGGACCAGAGAAGGTGGTGGCGTGTGAGGCTGTGTCTGTGTGAGAATGTTAAGTGTGCAAAATGACTGCTCTGTAAGCTTGGACCTCAGCTCTCCCTAACTGGAAGCATTAGCCAATAGTGGCCTTTTTGGTCTCAGGTGGCCTTTTATCAATATTATTTCTGCATGCCTGTGTTAACATAGATGTTCTATGCTGCTTATGCAAGGCTTCCCCTTTTGTTGTGCAGCGCCTGTGGCCTGTATCCCCCCCCGCCAAACTGAGGGATCCAGCTCCATAAGAGGAGCGATGGATTTGGTGGCTGGGAAGCCAGTCGCTACACGTGGCCACGGCTGGCGTGAGATGAAAAGCAGCAGAGGCGCGGGGCGCTCCGTGTGTGAGTTCAGCTTATTGTCATGTGGGTAAGCAAGCTGCTGCTGGTGTGTGTCCTCTTCTTGTGCCGTACGGGTGGCTCAGGGCACACTGTTGGAGAGGCGAAGAAAGGGATGCCGAGGTGGATGGCACTTGTGTGTGTGACCTGAAGAGTGAGTGTGTGTGTGTGTGTGTGGCCCATAGGGGTAAACAGGACAATATGTGTTTTGCATGTGACCAGAGGAGAGTTGTGAGGCCCATAGGGATGAACTTGGGCTTATTTATTAATTAAAATAAAAGGGGTAGGGGCAACCGGTGCCTTTGAGCATGGTGTTTTTAAATCTGCTTATCCACTTTACTCATGTAATTGTAACTGAGTGCCTTCCACCACAGGTTTCCCCTCCCTCACATGTTTATGAAATATCCCCCCCCCCCCAGCAGAAGGGGGTCCAGCATGGCCCAGAACACGTTTGTGATATGCTCACTGTATACACGTGCAGGGATGGAGTCTATGTCCCTTCTGAGTTTTTTGGCTGTCGCCTCCATTGTCTCTGGATGAAAGCTTGGGAGAAAATCAGAAAACCAGGAGGAGTGTTATCCGTCATGTCACAGCGCCGCAGATTCTGAGAAATAAAGTCGTTTAAATCTGCACTGGCCCATTCCCACTGACTAGCTGTGGTTCTTCTGTTGTTGAGGAAGGAAACAAAGATTTAAGGTAGGGTGGAAAAGCACAAGAACCTTTTACATTTAAAAAACTTCAGTGTTAAATGGTATGTGTTTGTTCCACAAGAAGTCTCCGGGTGGTTGTGCTTATGGTTGTTTCAAATACACTCACACCACACACCACTTTGTTGTCATGTGTTTTAAAGAGATGCATTTAGTCTTTTAGCTTGAATGTTTTTCATTTTTAATTAAGTGAATATGCAAAAGCCTGAAGACGGTCTAGCAGTAATGCGTCTGACATGTGACTTTCCAAGCCTGTCACAGTGAACGCTGCCTCGGTAGCTGGAAAAAAAAAAAGTCTAAAAATGCCCGAATCAAAATCAAAATGCATTGAAATGAGGACTGGTCCCCCCAGAGAGACATTATAGTACGTCACCCTGGGCAATGTTACCCTCAATGTCACAGTAAAAATAAACTTCTCTTTCTTAGTAGGTGTCATGCTTATTTACTGGTACTAGTAGTTATATTTCAGTTTTAATTTTTCTTGAAATCTACATTGAGTAGAAAATTGAAGGGAGGCTTTACAGAAACACTGCTGGATTAATATCCATTTGTGCAGCTAAATATTAGCTTAGTAATTGGAGAGGCATTTTGGAAAAAGGCAGAAAGAAGAATATTTATCCCCTTCTGATATCCTGACCTCCCTTTGTGCACAATTTAATACAAACAGTCCAATACACAACTAAGATTATACACACACATGCACACACACACACACACACACCACGGCCTTTTATTATTTTTTTAAATAGCCACAGTGCTTGGAAAGCACTGAACTTCAGATCACAATTTGATATTGTGTGGAGTGTAATTATGGCTCTGTAATGGGGGTCAGAGGTGCATGTCATATCACATCATATGACAACAGTGTGGGTGGGTGAACAATTGTGACATTTGTTGAAATGAAAAAAAGCAAATGGTTACATTTACCTTCAGAGGTTCAAGTATACCATTCTTGGTGTGCCCAATAAGCTGACAGTTCACCAGTCATGTTACGCATACCCCAGGATGGCTTCAGATTTTCGTTTTAATTTGGAAATCTCAACAAGCGTGACCCTTTCACTAAAGCTGAGATATTAGATCAAAAGGCCTATAATATCAAATCGCTCAAGTATAGTTTATTTTCTGCCTTTCTTCCTCACCAGTTTACAAGTCAATGACTGGAAGTATAATAACAACAACAACAACAACAATAATAATCATAATAATAATAATAAAAAAAATAATAATAATAATAATAATGCATGTATATGAAAAAAAGACCAGAAAATACATTACCATAGTAGTGCATTCTCATTTTTATTCAAAGGACAGAGTGCATCACTTTTCCATTTATACAAATATCATAATATCTCAGTATGGCTAAAATGTCTATGAGAGACAGCCATTCAAATGAAAATAAAAGATGCAGAAATGCAATTCAATATCCAATCTCTCTCACCACAGAACAGATTTGCTTGTTCATGGAATAGGATAGAACAATCTATAGCAATAATAGGTGAAATTAACCTTCCCTAACATTTTCCCCTTCACATGATATTGGAGTCTTTCATGCTGTCCTTATCTTGACACGATACATGATCTACAGACGTTGATTTAGAGAAGACAGTGGCAAGTGATATCTGACACTGAAGCAGCTAGTTTTCTTTCTTTTTTTTTTTTTAATTAGTTCTCAGGCAGATCTCCAGATATCAAGGATTACAGTCCCGGCTGCTGAGATTGTTAGTTTGCCTACCACTCCCATTTAGAGTTTGCCTACCACTCTCATTTAGACATCACAAAGGACATGAAAAGCTTGGTTTGAAAACAAACAGTACAGAAGAGCTGGACACCTTGGCCTATTTCACCGTGTGGGGGTGTTCTTACATATGGCATTCTTTGTAATGCCAGCACAGTGCCACAACAAGTCTTGTCTCATATTACAAGAAATCGTCATCGCGCCAGGGCAGAGTGGCTGTGACAAGGTAGAAACATTGTTTAGCCCCTCGCCTGTGGGCTGTGAATTTGAAAGTAAATAAGACGCTAATGGAATCATATTTCATGCACAGCAATCCACTCAGGCGCAGCAATAATATGCAAAGAGGCATCGTGATTGCGGGCACATAAACCTGACAAAGGAAAAAACCATGGCAACTGAAGGGCGTGCTAGAATAAGGGAGAGCGTGCGGGCTATAATTTCAATCAATCATATTGATAAAAGTTGTTTAAAAAAAAACCTGATCTGGTGCGACAGACTAATAGCCCACTCTCCGCTCACATCCAGCGGCCCATCTTGAGATTGCATTGCAGCGCAAACGAGCAGCTCCGCATCACATAGCTTTCTGCCTCAGCCATTAAAAGTGGCGATGCGGGTTGGTGGCATTTCTTTTTTTTTTTCCCAAAATGGACGAACAGGCAGGTCGAGATCGGAGCACGACAGCTGGAGCCATGCCTCGCGCATGTTGTTCATTTACACATCCTTTGGTGCTTTTATCTGCGTCGGCTTGCTTGGTTGCCATGGCAGAGTGTAACAGGTACAAAATGACGGTGCTGAGTAACAGTATTAGTGATACTGTAATGTCCGTGTATGTCTGTGCAAATGAAAAATTCTGAAAGGCTGCAAGCAGTGAACTTTAACAGGGAGCTGATGCATGAATGATGAAGTCTGGCTTCTACACAAATATGATTCCTTCAGTATCCTGCCATCAAGGCACTGAACCAGTAAGTGAACCTGAGGACTGAGGCCGTATGAAAGGTAGTTACAGCACGGTTTGAGCCATTACGCTCAGGTGTGAGTTGCTTGGCGCACATGTTATGTGATTAGGAAAACACCCGCATATAAAAGCATCACACCGCCTCATTCTCTGGAATGACAAATGCTCAGACTTGGGTACTGATATGTACATGTCTACCACAGCACAGTGTAAGATGACTGGAAACATGACCTAAGCGGTGCAATGTCTGTGGAAAACCCACTGCAAATGTTAGATGCCCCCCCCCCCCTTAGAGATGCAGATGGGCACATGACATCAGAGGAAGCGGTGACAATGGACTCTCCTCTCTTGATGGATGCTTCTCCTTTATAAAGTGTGGGTTGAGTGTTTGGCACCTCCTGGAAGTCCCTTGTGAGTGTGAACCCTCTCCTCCCTGCTGTCTGCATGTTCTAGCTCTCCTCTAGCCCAAGAAGTTCAGTGCTGTTTCAGCTGCTCTGCTATTGTACGAGGCTCTCAATGACACGGGCACTGTAACCATATGCATATTCATTTTTCACTCACCTGCCCCCCCAGCCCCCCTTGTGTTGCAAGACTCTGTTCACCTTGATCTACGACTGTTCAGTGCTTCCTTTCTCTCTATATGCTTGAAGTAATTCCCTCTATTTAATTGTTCCTAGATATGACCCTAAACATCTGGGCTGACAAAACCATTCACTAAACTGCTGTCTTTTGAACTAGTTAACTTTCAAAATTTGGCTGTAAGAATTTAAATGTATTATGCCTTGTAGAGTATACATTTGTTGTTGTTATTATTATTATTAATATTACTACTACTACTACTACTATTAATAATAATAATAATAATAATAATAATAATAAAGATTAAAACACACTGCCTCCACCAATATGTAGCACCCAGTGAGCCATTAGGTTATTAATGTATCAGGTAATTTTGTGCAAAATCACTATTTCTGCATAGGTTTGAAGTTTCATTTCTCTGAAACTTTAATAATTACAGTCAGCCAGGGTCTCTGTATACTCCTGACCAAGCATCCCAAGGGCAGAAGGGTTGTCACGGGTATGGGAGTGATTAATTACACTGGGACAGGTCCACCACATCTACTATCAACTTCAAAGTTCAGGCGAGCTCTCCAAGGCAAGTGCTAGCTAATGCCAAACCTGATTTCCAAGCAAGTACGTTGAGGTGGTACACCGGTTGCTGATGGAAAAGGATACCGATGTGAAGGTGGCAAATTGAAGAAGATCAATATTCATATTGAAAAGCAGCAGCTGTGATCCCTCCCCCCACACACTGCTCAGCGATGGTTTGTTTTATTGTTGCGTCAGAAACATGCAATACCTGCCTGCGTCCAGCTTGGCGCGATGCTGATCAGACTTTATCTGATTCTGTTAGTCATGTCTGTGAGGGTTATGCTCTTTCCCCGAAGTGACAGATTGAGGTTGTTTAGCCTGTCAGCAATATCGACAGGGACAGTCAGCAACCGTTTACTGTCTGTAAACATCTTGTGCACCGTTCTTTTTTCCTTTTTTTTTCCTGGGGAAAAAAATCACTTCTGTTTCCTTTGTGAAGCAAAGGCACGTGCTTCACCCCCCAACGGTCTCCACACTTGAGCTTGGAGAGGTAGGAACTTGGTATTCGCAACACGTCCTATTCTGGTGCTCAACAGCAAAATGAAGACACCACACACTGTGGTTTTCTGGCTCTGGAGGAAGCATTGATGGTTAAACCACAGCAAGACACTGAATTCATTAAAAAAAACCTCTTCTGCAAGTACAGCTACTGCATGCACTTGTCTCTAATTGACTAGCATAAAAACTATATTAGTATTGTACTCTACTGAGAGATGTCTTAGGAAAAGTTTATTAATTCATCAGTATAATTACATGCTTGCCTTTTTTCTTGATATGTTTAAATGTCACACGTATGCTGCTGTCTAAATACCCTTCTCTCTTTACAGCTGTCTTCAGAGCATAGTTTACATGAAAATGTTTTGTATGATCAAGGCCTTGCATAATGAACTAATGAATCTGGATCAAAAGCATCGTGATCAAGATATCCCTGGTAGTTACACCCTGGCTTCTTAATATGCAAATGTATATTCATTAACTCTGCAGGTTCAGAACATCAGTCCAATCAAAATCAGCTTCCTGCAGTTGCTGTAGCTCTGTGTTGAGGTTAATCCTCCAATTGAACTACATTATTAAAGTAACAGATGTGTATTTAGCATCAGTCACTGCCAATTAGAGTGTCAGGTTTTGTCAATGGAAAATAATTATTTTACAGCAGATTAATACAACCCAAAACAATTTGTTCCACCACATAAAACCTTAACAGATTATTTGTAAGCATTATTTCCCTTTCACTGCCCTTTTCTACATATGTATAATATGCATATATGTTATGTGAAACATAAAATGAAACTGAAATGAAAAACAATTGAAAGCATTACCCGAGAAATTAAAATGAGGCTGTATAATGGCACCAAGCAAAACAGGAATGGCACTGAAAGCCCCAGTCAGTCATACCTTGCCAGTCAGTAAACAGATTAGCGACCACTCATTTTGTCAAAAATGCAGAGTGGCTTCTCATTTTGTTTTTAGACTTTTGTGCTGTAACCCGTGTGGTAACAAATTGGAAAGAACAATTGTCGCTTTTGACAAAACAGGTTGAGTATTTTAATAAGCGCTTCAGTGTTAGCAAATCACAGAGATAAAGCTTCAAAAACAGCTCCGCGCAGACTTCCTTTATGGCTGCTTCCTTCGTAATGGCCCCGTGAGCTTTTCTGTCTTCTCCTTTGTTGCTAGGTTTATTTTTGTTTGACGTAACTTAGATGTTCTTTGAATAAGTAGGGTTTCCTTTTGTCACACCAGTACATTTGTCTTCACTATCTACCACTCACTAGAACCTACTTTTCATATTTAAATGTATTTACCTGTTTCTACTTCAAGGTAACACTTGCCAGTGTTGTCACCTCATCTTTAAAATCCATTATTAGCATATCCTGGGTATATGTATAAAAAACAGCATATTGACAGAAACCTTTTTGTGGCAAAAAATATTTTTACAAGAAAACATTGATACGCCTGAAACGTTTGACAGTTTAATGCATGGTAAGCAATGCTAAAACCTTCAGGTACCCATGCACATGTGTACATAGACAAACTCAAATACACACACACACACACACACACACACACACACACACACACCCAGATGGGCACGCTAGGGCATGCACACACATTGTAATCACACGAAGCAATCACCAGTCACACAGTACAGGAATGCACCTTTTCAACCCATTCATTAATTGGGCAGCTGCTACATTCAGGCTTCAAACGTGAAACACAAGGGTGTCAATACAGAATAATGAAAACATTTCAGATTTCCAGCTTAATTACCTCGGCGATGACTAGCGCAAAAATTGATCAAGTGAAAGGCAGACATTTCACCTGATAAAGCAGATGCAAGACATCTTGCTCTCAAACTGGGCAGTGCACACCAAGGCTCCCTTTTTCTTAGAAATCTGGTCAGTTTTAGCTTTGGATTTTTAAAGCAAAAACAAAATCCCATTGATTAATTGAGAACCTCACACTATAATGCACATGAATAATTGAAGGAAAACACTGAGTTAATAACTAATCCATGTCTTCTTCATACAGTTACAGTTATATAAAAAACACCTGCTTGATATTGTTGTTTTTCAAAGCATGAACTTAACTCTTCAGTCAGTTTGGAAGCACGAGGCCTCATTGGCGTAAAATGCAGCTAAAGTGATTTCAAATCGACAATCTCCTGCGCTAGATGAGTCAGGCTCTAGAGGCTGTTTCAGCAGTGTCTAAGACGATACACAGACTGATGGAGGTCTATCTATTATCCTGCAATTTAAGAGAAAAACTGTGTTTTTAAATGACACTCAATAGCAACTACTGGGATTGCTGAAAATTACAAAAAAACATATATTGCACAGTCCAGGAACAATACCAGCCTCCTGAAATCAGCCTGAAAGAGGAATCGTTTTCTCTCTGCAGCCAAAATGTCAATATTGTTCTTTTATCTTCTTGTCCTGCAATAATAATTCTGATTAGAGTGCATTCTACGTCACATGTCCTGGAAGGGTTTATCAGAGGACAATGACCCAAGTGGCAAGATGGAGAATGCTTCACCAAGGGGTAGGTTCAGGGAGAGTAGAACATCTCCTGTCCTGTTGCAGACTTACGAGGGCCTCTAAAATTGAGGAGAATTACTTCTCTTCATCCCAGAGGAACAGAGCACTCTTTGGGTTTTCCACCGCCAAAATCGAGAAACAAAGCTTGATTTTTGCTGTTGCCTGCATTTACATATTCCACTTCTGCTGCTAAACACCCGAGAGAGGTCTTGACAATGCATGTACCCATCTTCAAATGTACCAGACTCTGTTGTTATAACATTGAGAAAATACAATCTCTGTTTAGACAGCCACACATTAGCAGCAATTAATTATATCTGTTGACTGGGGCATTGGGATTTCTACAAATAATACTGCTGCACCCCCCATGTGTGGAAATCAGGCTGACCAGCTGACCAGGCACAGAGCTTCTACCCATGTGTGTAAATCTGGCTGACCAGCTGACCAGGCACAGACCACCTCCCTATGTGTGGAAATCAGGCTGACCAGCTGACCAGGCACAGAGCTTCTACCCATGTGTGTAAATGAGGCTGACCAGCTGACCAGGCACAGAGCACCCCCCATGTGTGTAAATCAGGCTGACCAGCTGACCAGACACAGAGCACCTCCTCATGTGTGTAAATGAGGCTGACCAGCTGGCCAGGCACAGAGCACCTCCTCATGTGTGTAAATGAAGCTGACCAGCTGACCAGGCACAGAGCACCTCCACAGCAGCTCATACTGACCCCCAGGTCACCACGGTTTCTTTTGTCACTTTCTACTTTATTAGTTATAAGTAGTTAAATGCACAGGGTCAAGCTTCCCAACAGAGAATTAAGTTTTAGCAAGATCAACAAAACTAAATGTCTTTACCCATTTTATTTATTTATTATTAATGTTATTATTGTTATTATTATTATTGTTGTTTTTTCTTGGACAACCTCTAGGTATTTGTGCATTTTATTAAAAACAGACCTGACTCTTCTCTCTCTGATCCTTTTTGGATGTTCACGTTTCAGACACGAATGGCAGCCTCTCATTTGTGTCTCTGAGGAAAATCCCACAATAACGCTCTGTCTCCTCAACCAATGTGAACGTGCCTTTTTGATGGATATTCGCGTTTTATTGTATTCCTCTCCAAGCACAGGAAGAGTAAGATTGTCTCTGCGATCTTTTTCTCCTCCCCTCACAAAAATAGAGGATGATAATCTGAAAATATTGGTGCCGTATGGTTCTGGTGCTGCTCTAGGCCCACGGAGAGCGCTTCCCCCCCACAGCAATGTTTTATTAAAAAACTGCAGCCCTTCCCAAAGCCGTCAGTTCTGTTGCTGGTTTATTCCTCTTTCCCCATCCCTCTCTACCTGCGAAAGAAGAGTCAGTGCTGCCTCAAGGCGGTTGTTAACTTTCATTTCCACACACACACTACACAGCCATTAATTATTTAAAAGCAACGTAAAAAGGAGGAAAATATTTTCATAAATTTAGCAGTTCGCAAAAGATTAAGCTATCATTCTCCTTTTCCCAAGTGGAACAGTGTGGAAGTTTCTTAAAGAGCTCTGTGCAGAAGCAGTAAAATCTGAAGTGAGGCAGACCACATAGTCATTAGGTGCCTAAAGCAAGCCTGTGCCATCTTTGATTCATTTCTTGGTGACAACTTTATTCATGAACAACTGTGACAGGCCAGTGGCTGGGGTGGGAAAATTCAAAACAAACGGGAGGGACAAGCATCGGGGCTACAGATGGGTCATGAACTCAAGTCAAAGTCTGACTGCCATTTGTTTTATTAATGGCGCAGTGAGTTTGGCAGGTAACACTGGAACTTATTATCCTTTCCATCTAATTTGTGCTTTGAAGTGAGGGATGTTGTGCCCGAATTTCAGCGAAGTTACAGATTTTTTGTTCATGATAATCTTTGTTTTTCGTTGGTTTGTAACTCGGAGCCACGGTGCAGTAGTTTTTGGATTTCTCTGAAAGGCCGTAGCACATCCCAGAGGCAGCTGTGACCTTTCTCGCTGACCTGCTGCCTTGGGGCGTGTGCCGCTCCTCTGCTTTCAGCAAAACCAAATTGTGGAAAAATGGCTGCCATGTTCAGGGTGTCTTGCATACGGACCAACACTGCTCAGGATGCTCAGGATAACGGGTGTATTTGTGTGTATGTGTGTGTTAGGGGAGGGGTGGGTGGAGGTTGGGTGGGGTAGGTGCTGGTAGTGATTTTCACTCTGCTAATTTAATAGGTGCATTCCTGAATCCCTGATTATATCTACAAAATTAATACTACATAGCTGTTCAGTGGGATTCATGCCAATTCGGTCCAGGCAGATGCATTGTTCTTCATACCCAAAATTAAATGTTCCATCTGATAGGAAGATAAAAACAAATCTGTCCATGAACAGAACCTTTAGATACACTCCCAGAATATCCTGCATGCACATATACAGGCATGCAGCCATCGTTACGCTAGATTTAGGGAGGGATGAACCGTGATCCAAGAATAACCCATTGTGTTAGGAAACATGAAATGACATTTAGCATCTGAAATGTGTCTAGCAGCCAAGCACCACTTAATTGAATATAAGTGAGATGCACCCGGTTTTCTGTAAGTTACTGCACAGAAATCCGCACATGGGGACCTCAGTAACACGAGAAGGGGCTTTCAGCGATTGGATGTTGGCCATGAAATGTGTTCGTTTGTCCAATGCCAGCCCTTGGCTTTGTTTGTTTGCGTATATTTTCTTTCTTTCTCAGGTTACTCTTCTCTGGCTGTCTTTTCTAAGTTAATCTTTATAATCCTCCAGCCACTCCTGAGGAGTTATGGAATCCGATATTAGACGGGACATTTAATTAAAATGATAATTAAAGATGATCTAATCATCAGCACTTACACCTGCTACTCCACTTGCAAAAAATTAAATTAGTCAGTGGAGGTTTTAGGTTTACACGTGTTAAGTACCCTTTCATTCTTAATGGGTTTATGCACCATATGTTTTACGTGTTGTAGGGAAATTATATTTTCTCCTCAGTCTTCTGTGGTTAGTATCATTCCATCTTTTTATCTTTGCATCTTCCTAATTATAATTTACTCTGATGACAATCACAAGCCTGAATTGAAACAAACCTGTCTCTGGGTACGAACTCCGCCGATGTAATTCAGTTAAGTTTAAAGCATTACCTGAAGGACATTGCATGCACAAACATAGTAACTGACCTCCATCACAAATATAAAATCCACACATGGCAAAGTTTAGCTGCTGCTGGACATATAAGCTGTTTCTTATATAATTGGTCTCGATACTGATATGAGTGAACTCATCACTTTAGTCAAATTTTATCTCAAATTATGTATTGTCAAGTTGTATTGGCTTTTTATTTACTCTTAGAACTCTATCCAATTCCCTTTGTATTCATGGTCTCAAAAGCAAACATAGGCTCCTTTTTTAAATATAGGCTTTCCCTACTCTTCCCTTCGCAATTTCAGTCAAACGACTCGATAACCCAAACCTGTTGATATTTGATGCTACCCAACACTTCGGCCTTCACTGCTATGTCAGAGCGATGTGCGATTACCAGCAGAGCCACAGAATGGTACCGTGTACCAAAATGTTGTTTCCAACACTTAAAAAAAACCTTTCAGTTAACACATCTGACACAGGCTTAATTTCTCTTTTATGAGAGGACACTAACCTCGAGTGGACGACTTTTGTGTCTCCTGAAATGATATTGTTTGTCAGGAAAACGACATCGCCAGGCTGTGGTAAATGGAGTAACCACGAGACGCGAGCCAAGCAGGTGGTGCGAAACATTCTGATATGGATGTCAATTAAGAAAAAGAACAGGAGACAACCCAGCTAATGGACTCCTTGGGGCGTGTGGATGGAACACCTGTTATCCATTTAACAAATAAATTATTTTAGGAAAGATGGTCCTAATAGTTCCCAAGAATTTAAATGGATAATTTACTATGTTTTAGGGGCCAAATGGATGTTTAATTAGCTCAAAATTAAAGTTTGGCTGGAAAGCTTCGTAGCTGTCGCATGAGTCAGTCTCCCCTGACTTTTTTTGTTGCGATGCTGTAATTACACTGCAACAGAAGAAAGACAGAAACGATCATATAACTTTGTTTAATGAGTTTTTCACCTAAGAACAGCTTGTCATTGTGGTGCATGAAGCCTTTAATTCCACATCTGCAGATGTGAATTTAACACAAACTCTGGTCCAGTCTGGCATTTGTAAAGTGCCTGCTTCAGCTTCCATGAAAAGAAAAACTGTGAAATTATTTATTTGTTTATTTATTTGCCATGAAAAGCACCTGATGTCATTGTTTCTGAGGAAATTAAATTATGATGCGAGCAGTGGTGGTTTAACTGCCAGACAAACCATTCCTTATACACACACACACACACACACACACACACACACTCAAACATCGGGATTAATTTAGAGACACAACCAATCTGAACCATATTACTTTGGATTGCGTAATCGCACCAGAGCACTGGGTAGAAACACACACCCCACGGGGCGTGTCGGGCACACACAGTCTGCACACAGAGTCAGGGCTGGAAAGCAAGCCCATTGGCCCTGGGTATGTGATGACACAACACTGCACACTGAGCCAATGAATGCACTGCCCCTTTGGCAACGTCTGCATGGCAACATATACATGTAATAACCGACACTAATAGCATTTTCAGGAAATGCAGATGATGAAGTAAAATGAGAAAACTACAGACAGTGGGACTTTGTAGAGCTGTTAATTACCGTTAGTTATAACCCCCTTCCCATCTGTTTCTTCATCAGCTTCCTTTGGGTTAAACCAGACAGTAAAATAGAGCTCACTATAATCCTTCCTTACTGTGGTGCACAAAGACCTTGCTTCTGACACCACTAGGAAATATGCCAATCATTTTTTTCTAAGAAACAGCTGTAGTAAGAATAAAAAACTGGGATTTTTGGCAACTTTGAAATCAAAACATCCATTCATTAGACAACTACAGAAAGAGGATCTGTTGTGAAGTGTGATTTAAAATAATGTGCATTGTTTCATTTTTTTGCCAGCAATTCTAGCCAACCAATAATTTTTAAGACAGGTTTCAGAGGTTAGCCAAGTTGTTTTTATATGGTGGGTAACTTTGGAATCGTTTCCAATTAATACTTATCATGGCGGGAGAAAAGCATGATGGTACAGAGGAACAGTAAGAAACGAAGGCTACCAAATTCCAGCTCTTCGTGGTAAAGGAAAAGCAAACGAAGCACAAACGACTTTTCCCAATTATCTTCGCCGTTATGAGTAACCGCGACTCGCAGTGCAAAGCACCGCTCTTGCCTAACTCCACGGAAAAGTTCCAAAGTCCAAACATATCCTTGCCTCAGGCTGACAATGAAGTAAAACCTCCATCCACAAAATTCAAAACTGGTTCCTGAGGAGGTTTTTTTTTATAAGCTGTTTAAGCTGCTGACAGATTTTGGCACTGTAACCAGTTAAAGGGGCTTCATGTTCAACTTCTTCTGGGATAAATGGGCACTGAAGAACAAACAGCAATTCAACGCCAATTTCTGTTTTTTTGTACATGTACTAAGATACACACAAAATAGAGTTTGGTAGGACTACAGATTCCCTGGAGAAAAGAGGACTGTATGGGAAAAAATGAATTCAGAAAAGCCTTTGTTTCAGCCTTGATTTCCCTATTCTCTCAAATAATGACTGGCTTAGTACAGTAACACACTGCTGATACTGTGCCTTCCCAACAAGAAGCGGAGAAGTAACCACACTGTACAGTGAGGAATGTCTTTGGGACCAATGATATTGCAAAGTAAAATCACATCTGCACTGAGCTGCTATTGATACATCATTGCGAATTCAAACCTATGATTCTACCTGATACTGATATCGGCCTCGGCTTTTATTCCGAGTTTGGAAAGGAGAGGGTTTGCCTGAAGTGAATCTGGTGATGCCTTTAAAAATAAAAAAAAGGATCGCTGTGATTTTGAGGAGTGCCAATCAACGGGAATGCAAGTAAATTACATGAGTAATTCATGGGGGTAGACACTCAGAAGTAGACGCAGCACGATGTCTCTCGTCTATCCTATTTCTGAATAGTGTAATGAGTCATTCTTGTACTTAGGCTACCTTACGTCTCACTCCATGTAAGCACGCTCTGAAACAAAAGAAAATTGCCAAGTCTCCACTCTTAATTTTTTCTTTTTGTCTTTAACAAGCTGTTATGCAAAGATATCACATGGCATGTAAACCGTAACATGTAAACCGTAACAACATGGGGTCTTCATAACATGAACGGGCAGCACATAAAATGCACAAAAAGGAAGCGTTTAAATGTACGCCTTTAGCAATATAGCGAAACTGCAGTGGCAAGGCAGGTCAAAAATAATTCAGAGGCCGATCTGGCATCTTATTAAAGGGAGAGCGCTGTACATTGCACTAATAATACCTGATATCAGAAGAGACTGGAGCACCTGCTTTTGTTTTTTCGTTTGAGCAACACGCAATTAACCCTGCTGACAGGCGCAGGAGTGGGCATGTGGGCAAGGCGCAGGATGGCGGGAAGATTAAGCCCGGCTTCCTGGCACTCCTCCGGCTGCTGTTGTGCAGCTCACGCGGCTGCCATCTGGCCTGGGCAAAGGCCAGACCCCTGGGCAGCTCAAGACTGTCTCCCAACCAGGCCCGGGGATCAAATCGCGGCGCCAAACAAGCTTAAGGGGATAGCGAGATGTTCGTCCGCAACGGCTGGGAAGGCAGCATGTGCCAGCCTGGCACTTCAGGCATTTTTTTTGGAGTGTCTTACTTTGGGGGGGCAAAGGAGTGGGGCTTCTGGATTTGCGTATACTTAAGTACTTTCCAGGAATGCCTTAGGCTGCAAGTTTATCACTTTGGGGTGGGGGTTGAAATTGCATGAAGTGCTGTCTACCATAACCAGGTGTCCAACTCTAACTTTGTTCAGACTATACAGGTTTTTGCTCTTCATCTTGTCCAGTTAGGCAAGGCGTGGGTATGTTTTATCCAGTTGCTGGTGGGCACTGAAGATGCTCCCTCACAAACAACCAGTGAAGTACAGAGCAACCTGATCGGCGTAATAGATCACTCAGTGTCTCGGCTGTTCTGCCTTTTTGCCAGGGTGATATCGGCTTTGTGGATAGTGTCACAGATTGCAAATTGCAAATCAATGAACCGGTGATGATATTGGCTGAAGGTAAAAATAAAACGAGACTGCTCGTAATTGGCAGTGATGAATCTTCAAAGACTGATGATCCTCACTGTTTTGCTTGTTTCTGCCAAAATAAAAAACACCTGAGAGTAGACTAGCATTTTATTCTACTAGATTTACCCTGTTCATGGTTGGACATATACCTGTAGAACATACTTCAAAGATGCAGGTAAAGCTACACATGAACTATGTAATTTTAGTAACACAGGACACGAAATGCCTGAAGTCTAATTGAAATCCCCCTATTTTAGAAGACTAGTTATGGAGCAATAATCATATACTTTGCCATGCATGGAAGTAATTATACTTAGTAATTATGTAATTAATTATATATTATGATTATAATTAAGGCATTAAAAATGGAGGGCTGGCAGATATGGTGTTAAACATAAGGTTTTCTTGCTCCTATGGGCCTGAATTTAACTGATATTCTTTGTGGACCCACCCTTTCAGCTCCAGACTAGCTTTGTAAGGTGTGACGTACGAATCACCAGAACACACTTTGGTGCAATGAGACCGTAATGTAAGGACCATGCTCCGATCCTGACACTGACTGGATTTATCTAGCGAGGGAATGTGAAAAGGCGCTCGCCGTGGGAACAATTCCCCCAAGTGTCTTGATGCATCACGCCTTCGCTTTGCCGAATACAATAAGACAAGTGGCGAGCGCGGGTAACTTCGGCGGCCCCGTTCCCTGCTTTCATACACAGGCACAAATGAAGAGAGGTGTGCCTTCCAGTAAAGCACTCCATTTGTACAGTAATTAAGTTATTTAAAATTAACTGAAGTATGATTACCCTCACTGAGACTTGCTGCTGTTTCGCTGGAGATACATCAACTCAAGCATTATGTACAGAACTTGGCATCTTCTGCTTCTTTTACAGAAATTTCTACCATTTCTGTCTGAACATATTTGTAATGAAGCGCTGTCGTGCACATTAACGTGCGGCTTTGCTGTACATGTGGGGACATTTCTATCTAGAGTAAGAGAGTTCGTTTTATTTTATAAGGCCACCGCAGATTTTCATGCCAGCATGCGTGGCACGAAATGCGGGTGCCCACCCCCAGAGGGGATGGAGGCGGCTCTACATTAGCATGATGCATATACAAACATTGGCCAGTTTATTTAACTCGACACTGATGGAATACAGTTTGCTCTTACCTTTAACGGTGGCTAAAGCTCTCTTTTCTCACGACTTGCTAACATTAGCTCCTGCCTACCTACTGAACGTAGGCCTTGATTCAGACAAAACGGCAACAAAGTTGTTCGTTCTCTTGCCTTAAATGCGTCCTTTCTTTGTTGGCTTTGCCATTTTCGGTGCTGTGCTGGATATTTCTGTTTGCTCGTTCTGCGGGTTTCGCTGTCCACTACGTTGTCAAACATGGCAGTCACAATGCTGCTGATGGAAAGATGCATCATGGTCAGTGATTCTGAAGATCAGGTAATATTGGGTGGCGTCACAATGGATAATGTAATGGAGAGCTTCTTGTTTCTGTTTATCTCAAAATAGTGGTACCGCGCCAGCTTTACTGAGTATATTTGTATCAAACACTTACATTGCCTTCATTTGCGGCACGTCCGTAGTATGTTCCCTATAACCTTTCCCAGAATTCCAGTATGTCCAATATCCATTTTACCTGGGCCATATTTAGGCGAGGTGAACTCTAAATGAACTCTGCTCCACTGGTAAATGTACTGTACAGTGTATAAATCATGAGTGTTAAAGCCAATACACACTGACTTGGGACAATCAGAGTTTCAAGATCACGTTGCTTCCATTCTTTGGTGAGCACTTCCTCACGCAAAAACAACAGCTGTACATTATGCTTGCATCAGCTCTGTCGTCATCGTTGTCCTGACTACACAAGCATGCCAGAAACACGACTGAGAACAACTGCTACAATATGACTTTTTCATTATTGTCAACTGCTTAGCGGCCGACTGATTTATAGGTTGCGGTTTTACTGTAGATTTATTGTGTCTGAGGAGTAACCAAGACCCAGAGCAGAAAGGTCAAATGATTTCAAGTAGCAAGCAATCAAACACTTGCTATCTTAATGCACATCTACATAATTTTCTCAACTAATAAACCTCTCCCCGGGCAGCAGGGCAATAGCTGTTACAGGCCCAGTGTCTGGATGTCAGGGCTGCTCTGACACCCACAGAGGGTGCTGTGAATGTACCTCTGGGTGTAATCCTTCATGGAGAATTGTTATAATCTTCAAATCTGCTGCCACATCGTCTGAAACAGGGGCATTTAACTACCTTCCGTTGTTTCATTACATTTCCCCCAGATAATGGCACGCTTAAAGCAAACAAGTGCTGTAATGGATGGAGTGTGGTTTACTGCAAAGGCAATAGAATTTAGTTTGATAACAGGCTCTGTATGTGTGCTGGAATGGCACTGCATGTACACCAGAGCAATAAACTTGCCCAGGGGGTCTTCTCTGCTAGACCTTTATATCTTTATATAACACCAGGGAGTACTGTAGCTTTGCAAGCTTTTGCAGGCTATATGGCTTTGCAGCCTGGGATTTAATGTCTCTGCTACATGCACTCCATAATTTGCCCACATTACCCTCTAGAGGCACGCTATGGTAAAACAGCAAGCAGCAGAGTACTGCACACACGTCCTGCTCACACTCTTAGCAAACTTCTAATCACATCTACGATAAGAAATGTGCTGGGGTAAACATTGCAGGGCGTCTGCTGGTTGCCGTGGAGCATTTCCAGGTAACGCAGAGCGTTTCTTCAACCTCGCCTAGTGATGCTGTAATTGGGTTTCTATGATGTTACCTAAAAATCATTCAGCTAATCGTACTTAAAATACTGACCTGACTTACAGCTTTCAGGATATACTGTGTAAACTTATTTCTCTGTCTCAACATGATTTCTACTACCTGTGTTTATGTTTTTATTCCCTGATTTTTTGATTTGGCTGATTTTAATTGCTTTACGTAACTGGGAATAAAGCAAAGGTACATTGTTTTGTAATTGGTAATAAATGCTGACGTAGCTCAGATCAAAATGCCGCACCTTAAAGGTTATCACAAGCACAAAAAATGTAAAAATGGTGAATGCTGAAAGTATCCATATAAGCTGTAATCCAAAGATATGAGAAGTAAATGCATCCTCTTGGGGGAGGTTGAGGAGCATCCTCAGCAGACTGTGGATGGAGGTCCAGGTGACAGCTTTTCACATTCCTGTCCTCTTTTCCTCATCCTGCCTGTGTTCCGTTACATATGACAGTAAAACAGGAAGAACAGAAACAAGCATATACTTGAAACAGAAACTGAAGTAGCACAGCTCACAGGTCTTGTTCTTTGTTTAGTTGCTCCCCCCCTCCCACCGGTCTCTTGGCTGCTTCCTGATCCATCAGGTATGTGGGGGTTAATAAAGCACAGAACGTCATCCTTGTGCCAAGGTGCCTCTATTGTCCACCACCAAGGAGACCATTTTCACAGTGAAGCAATGAAGATAAAAGACTTTTCACCAAGGTAGAACTTTTTGGCTAAAATGCACAATACCTTGTCTCTGTAAAGGAAGACCCAAAAAAGGTATCAGCTTTTCAAGTGGCCAACCATGTAAGCATTTCAATGTTACATTACTCCAGAGTAATTATTGTCTTGTCTATTGTGACTATACAAGGAGGTGGACACTCCAGATCAGGTCTGGAAACGTCAAACATTTCATTCTCATAAAGGTTTTAGCTTCTAATGAATCAGTTCTGCTCTTAGTTATGATTTTCAAGGTCACATACGGACCTGTAAATGTCATAATGGGGTAGCCTGGTGACAAGGGCAGAGCAAAAACTGTTACAGATTGTTTGGAGGGCAATTATTTCTGATATTACAACAACAGAAAAAATAATAGTATGTAGGGTGACTTAACATCTAACTAGAATGGCATTGGCCACTTCCTGGCTTTGCCACTACTTGCAAATTGTGCTACAAAATAAGATTAACGTGTCAACATCCATTCATTTTCCAATCATTTATCCTGGGCAGGATGTCAGGTGGCCTGGAGACTATCCCAAGAATATAGCACTGAAAGCAGGGTAAACCACAATAGGGCACAAAGCAGAGTACACTCCAGACAGGGCACAAGGCAGCATACATGCTATGTAGGGCACCATGCAAGGTACATTCCAGACAGAGCACAAGGTAGGCTATACTCCAGCCAGGGCACAAGGCAGGGTGCACTCCAAACAGAGCACAAGGCAAGGTACAGCCTACATAGAGCACAAGGTGAGGAGCATTCCAGATAGGGCACAAGGCAGGGTGCGTGCCAAACAGAGCACAAGGCAAGGTATAACCTACACAGGGCACAAGGCAAGGTACATTCCAGACAGGGAACAAGGCAGGATACATTCCAGACAAGGCACAAGGCAGGGTACATTCCAGACAGGGCACAAGTCAGGATACACCCTACATAGGGCACAAAGCAGGCTTCACTCCAGACAGGGTACAAAACAAGGTACACCCTACATAGGACACAAAGCAGGCTACACTCCACACAGGGTACAAGGCAGGGTACACCCTACATAGGGCACAAGACAGGGTATACCCCAGACAAGGAAGAAGCCCCTTGCAGAGTACACTCACTAAGGAATATTTATAGACTTCAGTTTAACGGACCTACATATCTATGGAACCCAAAACACTGGATGTCAAAGGCAGTAGCAGTACCCATTGAGTCACTGTGCTGCACATGAACCAATTTGATCTCTTCTTTTAAAATTTATAATATTTTGAAACTGCTGTAGCTGTATAAAGAGCACACCATTTACTGTATAGTATCACTATAAAATACGTGGTTAGCCTTTTATTTTCACAAGCTTTACTATGTTGCAGGCTCGCTGTCTTTCTGTGAATGTTGGGGGGGGGGGGTGGACTACTCACAACATGAACTCCTCACTTTAAGCCCGTGAGTAGCTTCTAGCGTGCTGGTCGTTTGCTCGCTGTTTTGACAGCTGGCTCGGTTGTGCTTGCCGGTGTCAGACCAGTCCCTAACTGACAAGCTTAATTTGTTCCCAACAGTGAGCTTGCAAGCGAAGCTGTTCGCGGAGGGAACGGGACCGCGGCCCTACGCAGTTAACGTCTCTCGGCGCATCTGCCTACGCCCTCCGAGCCACTTTAAATAACGCGCCGAACAATGGGTCTGCACGGTAGCCCTGCGCGTACATCAAGCACCGCTTGCTGTCATTGTTTCGCAGCCCCCCCACCCCCACTCTCCACCAAGATGGCTGTGCAGTGGTAACAAGAAGAACACAGTTGTCCTGAAGTTCCTAACACAATGAATAAGCAATAACTCTCACTTCAATAATTCATTAGAAATGACATGTCTGTGTGAAAATAGAACAACTAAATAGTTACGTAATAAAAGCAGTGAATAATTCATTGCATGGACAAAAGACAGCAATACTCAGCTGACAGTAATAGTCGAATGATGGGCATTTCTATTCCAAGCTACTTGAAATAGCTACAGTACATCTGTCTTGTCTATACCACAAGCATCTGTATATGAACAATTTAACTGATTAATGGATAAGGAGGCGCGCACATTTGCCAGTTTAATTCTAACAGCCCGATAATTGCTATTACCATCAAAAAGGTTAAGGACTACGCTAAATTTCTATAGCTGTTCGTGAAATTAGACTTGGGGTAAACTGAAGCCAGAAAATGTATGCCCTAAGGCCCCCCACCCGAGCTGATGACAATTTATGAAGTGCTTTCTCTTATGTGCACACATGCATGCACACACACACACACACACACACACACACACGCACACGCGCGCGTGCACACGCATTGCATGAAAACACACTCCTAAACAGGCATAGAAAGTAACTGCCTGCTTTTATATCATGCTTTACACAAACGGTTGCATTATGATGATCTTTCTTAGTGTGATGGCTTGGGAACATTGTCAGCTATTGAATTGTCCTTTTGAAACATCTGGTGATCAGTGGGGATTCATTCACAAAGTGGATGGAGCCATTGATTATTAGAATAACAAGCAATCAAGCTAAAAGTGCTGATTTCACTTAAAATATATTTGTGATCAGTATGGCATTATTAAAAAACCAGTCAAGGATTATCACAAAACCAAGACTGTTATTACAAAACCAGAAAAGTGTTATTACAAAACCATACTGTGTTATTACTAAACTAAAGCTGTCTCATCATAAAACCAGTGCTGCATTATTACATAAATATGTAAATATCATACAAGACATTATTCTCCAAATTGACTTCTCTACATGGAATTACACTACCAATATTTATTCAATCATATCAAGACAGATAACACTGTACTCCAGGTAATTAAAGTAAATTTTCAAAAAATGTTTAGAGCACATGTCTTTAATGTTGCCTTCAAACTTTTGAAGCAATGACTCAGTCCTAATCTACAGGAAATTGGAGAAATAGTGCTTTAGAACCCACATTGGCTTCAGACGCCCCATGTTGTCAGTCACTGGCAGGTCTGTCCAATGGGAGCAAATGAAATAATCAGTGGGACAAACCACATACTATAACACAACAACCACAGTTGTCTGAGCTGAATTTTTCCCTATTACTGTGTAAAGTAATGTACAATGCCTCTAGTAAATCAAAGAATGCTAAACTGTTTTGTGAAGCAGCTATTTAAAAAAAATTTTGTTTTCTGGTTAAATGTAATTACCCATAAATCACAGGAACAAACATTACCTTCACAGCTCCTCACAATACCAAAGGTTGCATTAAAGCACTTAAGATCTTGCATACTAAGGAAACCAAGATGCTAAGGAATCTTGGTCCTCATCAGACGTTTACAGCTACTTTTAATCAGCACGCTGTTGAAGGTAGCCGCAGAGAAGACAGCCTTATAGCTTTGCAAACGCGCAAAGGGACAAAGACACGCACGCCATCACACAGAGGGCTATTATGCATTGAAAAAATAAATTAATCACTCAGCTACCAACGATCAATAAATAACATTTTCATTAGAAAAAGAAGTCATGCAGGGACCAGCCAAGTCCCCCCCCCATGTGTCCCCCGCAGCAGAATGATGCCAATTATTTTCTGCAGCTGTGTAGCATAGCGTTCACAACACCAGTGACAAATTAATCTAAAAATAATGCAAAATGAAGCACAAAAAAAGGAAAGCGGTAACAAATGAAAAGATGTCTGGAACTTGAGTAATTCGTTAATGAATGTTAAATAATTGCACAGAAGGCACACAAAAATTCCCTTTCATTTCTTTATTAGCTACAAAAATTGCATGGCCTTTATCTGTGCAAGCTTTTAAAATGCTGTATGATGCTGACAGCTGTTTTATGAGGCTGCTCACCTCCACTAGTCAATTAAGAGAATGACTTGACAAAAAGTTCTGTGCTTTTTCAAGCATTCGGACGCAAGGAATTCTGTTTAAATTGCGTGCAGATGTCCAGCACACTTCAATTCAACTTTCTGCACTGCTGGTAAATGGAGAACAGCCTAATGTCTGTGAAGATTTTGTTAAATTAACCTGTTGTTGTTTTCTGTGTTTATTTTCCATCAGCCAAAACATGGAACACAGACTGGTTGTTGAGCACTTTTTTTGCACCTTCACAATGTGTGAATTTTGAATCACGTTTCAAAGGCATTAAAAAAACCTCTGTTAAAGTCCCAGGACCACTGTTTAAATGGACACAATTGCATTAACAAGTAGTTAAAATGGTGAGAATTACTTTTTTTCCCTGATTTTCTTGCCGATAAATGTGTGAATAAAAAAACACTGTGAATCCTTAGAGAGCGAAGCTTGTGCACTTTTCATTTCTAAAAGCAAAAAAAAGACACAGAGAATAAATGAAAGAAACCCTGGTCAGTAAAGGTCGTGTGTAAAGTCTGAGTCTCACAGAATAAAATGGCTGGACATTCTGCAGATCACTGAAACATCCAGACCCACTGGAACAAAAAAACCCTCTACCATCTGGATGGAGTGGGATGTAGGAAATCTTTGTTGAACGGAAACGCCTCCCATCTAGCCTCAGCTCACCCTGTGTCCTCTGAAGGTCAGGGGTTGATGTGGAGGCGTTGCTTTTCCTTAAGGCACCAAGCTCCCAGGATCTGCACTGGGCACAGCCCCCCCTCCTTCCCACATTCACTCCTCATCTCCTCTCAAGGCTCGGGGGGTTGATGGGGGCGAGCATGTGAAAGAGCTGAGCTGTGGCTTTTCCGCGCCCAGATGTTCGAGCTGAGATGAGGCAGACTGCTACTGCTTCCCCTGGACTCCCTGAGGAGATGACTGGACACCCTGCTCTCTGCTCCATTCCTGGACGCTGGCCCAGTCTGCTGCACTCATGCATTTACACAAGTCAAATCAGCAGCACCTCAGCTGGCTTTTCTGTTGCCTCCTAATAACATAACCTTTAGCATACGTTCAACATAGTCTGACATTGAAGGCATTCCTTAATAACATCACAACGGCTAAAACATACCCCTGCCTCGCCATGCTTCCCTGCACAGATGAGGGAAAATCTAAACTGTGAAAGGTCACACGTTTGGTCATCCATCTTCCTGATTCCTCTTGCCATGTCTGCAAAAGAAACAAATAAATAAGCAAAATTCTCAGGATGCACAGATTGTGACTTCAAATTCCAAGTTCCAAAAAAATAGAACTTCTTATGAAGATGTCTATGAAGACTCTCAGTCGACACGATTAAACTTCCAGATAACTTCTTATGAAATGTTATTTCCTACCCTTTTAATGTAGAAGAAGAGAAATACAGAAAATGCACTAGTACCCAGACCCATTTAGCAATGCGTGGCTCATTAAACTGTGCTGACTCTGCCTGGGCGACCCGTGAACATTAGCTTCACAGATCATAAAATGGAACTGTGGTCTTCAGGCCATTTTCATATTACAAGTCCTTTTCCACATAGCGAAGATCTTTTAGATATGGTTTTTTTCCCCTTCATGCCCGCCTGCTGATCATCGCATGCTCAGGGAATGGAGGGTGTGGGGTGAGACGTCGAGGTGGCGGGGGGGAAGTTGACTTACCTGCAATATAATTATTTTGTGGAAATTTCACCTGGTGTTCACTTGCATTCAGAAAGGAATGACCTTTGAACTCTTGGCCTTTGTGAGTGTCTTTACATAGTGGGGTACCTAATCAACAAGCACACGACACAACGTAAAGCCGCGTTTGTAAACTCTACAGGCTGAAAAGACTGTTGGAAATTCAGTGTTTTTTGTTGAAAAATGTTTTATTACTCTTTAGTTTAAGTTCTTTCATCTGGCCTGTGTTTATCGGAAATGTTTTCTGCCACATCTGAAAATGTAGTAAATCCGAACGTGTCTTCCTCCCTGCATTGCTGTCTAGTACAAAATGTCTTGGGATAAAAGTATAGGCTGACTGTTCAGTGCTGTTTTGGGAGAGCAGACATTGGGCCATATGTGACCACACACCAGTGCTAAATCAAGCCGAACACTGGTTATGGGAAATCACCCTGAGACTCATTTTAAAGGACAGTCTAATGGACATTGATGGCTTAGATGACACACACAGAGTGAAAGGCTGTCCACATTGTGAATTATCATAATAATAGATTTTAAGAACATGTTTTGGTTTCTCCTTTGCTTGCCTCAGAAAGTGACGAAGTAAAACAGTTTTAAGTGTTCGTTTAGACATTTTACATGTGTGGTCACCTGGGTAGCGTTTAAGGGTCATTGATGTCATGTACTGTGGTGGGTTGGCGCCCTGCCCTGGGTGCCTCCCCTGCCCTGCATCTCTCCTGGGATGTTCTCCTGGCCTCCTGTGACCCCGAATTGAACAAGTAGTATAGAGAACAGATGGATGGATGGATGGATGGATGGATGGGTGGATGGATGAAGTAATTTACTTCATGTGATAACTTTATTTGAACAAACCAGAATCAGGAAAAAAAATATACAGGGATATCCCTGTTTAAGTATTTTCTTTGATTTTAAAGTGAAAATTTGGGCTTTTGAAATGAGGCCGCAAAAGACTTTATTTTGAGTGACTGGCAGCACACAAGAGCTGTACAAACTCTTTGCATTGCTGTTTTCTTTTTTATTACGTTACAGAACAACTGCAGAGCGTTTCCTTTTTATCAACAGCTATCGTCTCCTGGGACGCATGACTTAGCAAGTCCATATGGCGGTATCTTTCTTACGCACACAGACGTTATTTAATGTTTTTTTTAGAAGCAATTTGTTTGCTGTCTTTAAGTACAGATGGTTAACAATAGGAAGCCTTCAAAATTACTGTAGTCATGCATACAGTATTTCAGTAAGTCCAGAACTGCTGGCACCACGAGCCTTTGACTTGACTGTTCAGACTAAATTAGTGTACATTCATCATTTATACATGGGGTTCATAACACAGAGCACTTCTTCCATTAGACACACTCGGTGTAAGGAGAATGAAGGTGTGTATGGTATTACAACAGCAAGGTGTCTATGTGTCTGGTATTACAACAGCAAGGTGTCTATGTGTTTGGTATTACAACAGCAAGGTGTCTATGTGTATGGTATTACAACAGCAAGGTGTCTATGTGTCTGGTATTACAACAGCAAGGTGTCTATGTGTCTGGTATTACAACAGCAAGGTGTCTATGTGTCTGGTATTACAACAGC
>JABJVR010000033.1:5766164-5815394 GCA_025773905.1 Chitala chitala | reverse complement strand
AAGGTGTCTATGTGTTTGGTAATTTATAATTTAAATATAATTATAAACACGTTTGGTAATTTCTGCATGTGTAACTTAGATTTACCAGAATAGCTCCGATAATAGATGTGGCTTAGTGTTTTCCAGCTTGAAAACTGACATTTTATTTGAACTTGCAAATTATTTTATGTTTGCTATAACCATTGGTGCAATTGTGCATTGAACTAGACGTGCGTGAGCCAGTTTATAGCGTAAAAACAAGTCACATTTTAGATCAAAACAAAACTGCACATAATGCCATTTACTATTATTAGCAATTTTTTTGGCTGAGTAAGGAGGACGTGTACAACTAAATCAAAACATACCAAGACTGTCTATATATGGTAAGTATAGGGTTGTGCTGAACTTTACAGATTGTGTTTTTTTTTAAGTTGTGAACAGCACAAAGCCATATTCAACTAAGAAAGGCCTTACTGAAGGAAAAAAAAACATTTACAAATAATTTATAATGACATCTTTGTGTGTACTGTTATTCCATTAGATGCACTTGAGAGAAACTTGAAAACAACAGGATGGATAATGAAAGAGAAGAGAGCAGATTTTCAATAATGTGATTTATTCAACTTACATTCATCACATTCAGGACACTAGCATAATCCAATGGGTTGTCAATACATACTTTGTAAACACAAATGTAAACTGGCAGACTAGTAAAGGTGTTATGTACGCTTGACTAACTCTCCATTTATACATCACAAGAATGCATAGGCAGACGTGTTAGCGCAGGCCCGGGAAACAAACTATTCATTATATTTTCTTCTGCACAATGTTTCGCGTGTTGAAATAACAGTGTGCGTAATGAATGGATCGCTATCCCTGTGCGTCCTTGCACAGTTAACGCTGTTGCGGTGGATCTCTTGCCTGGCTGAACAGAGTATATTTATTATGCAACAGTGGCTGTGATTAAATGCTCTTACTGTAAAAGTAATATGAAGCTTGAACTTTTTACCTTCAGGCTTCTAACTGTATTACGGTGATTGTTTTGAAAGAGACTGCGATTTTGGGGACAGTTTTCCGTCTTGCTCTAGACACTGTTTTCAGTGCTATCAATTGTCTGTACTCCTCTGACTCCAAAAACGTCCTCCTAAAACCAAGCAGAACACACAAAAAATAAGAGTTTTTACTGAGACACAGTAGGCCTGTTTGAAGGGTTTTGTGAAATGTTATATACATATAGTTACATTTACTAGACAGTGAGTAATGTTTAGGAGTGACAAGGATAAAATCTGGCAAGCTAAAATGTTTACCTCAAAGACAGGAAGCCTGAATCGGGTTTGATCAAAGCAGCATCAAAAACTGTATCATGATTTTAATAATAAAAAAAAAATGCTATTACTTACGTATGACTTGATAAAGTGCCAAAAACAAAGCAAAGCTGATTACATCCTGATTCACTATGCAGTCATACGGAGCGTGACAAATTACCGGCATTAAAATAAAAGGAACAGAGACAAGATGAAACAAGGAAGGCTGGAGGCCAATACAAAGCCCTGGGAGGTGGAAACCTCACGGCCGTGAGAGCTCCTGCCGTTGAGCGAGGCTCAGATTTTCGCTAATCACACCCGAAATGTATCCCTTCTGCTTTGGTCATCCTGGCCCCATGCGGCGAGTTCCCTCGGTCAGCTTTCATTACGAAGGAAGCCGGCGAACGGCGAACACGCGGAGACGCCTGCTGAGGCAACAGGACGCTTGTCAACAGAAGGTGGGAACAGAAAAGGTCGTTCTGAACCAGGGCAAGTTTGAGCAAGTTGGAAAATGTGGACGTGTTTCAGCAGCATCACTTCATATACACGAGTCTGTTTATTTTAATGCAAAATAAACTAACATGATGAAATAAAGTGAAAGTATTATCATGTGTAGGACTTAATGATGCATGCATAACCAGCAACTTGTAAAAAATAAAACAAAAAATAAACGAAATAAATAACGTTTAAACACCGTAAGCTTTTTTCTAATCTATAGCACCTTTAGATGCGACACAGTATGCATCATTGAAGTCTTATTACAGCCCCCATGGTTAACTGCATAATTACTGGTGAACAGCATGAGTCAAGCAAATGCAATCTGAAATATCACTGACTAAGAAATGTGGAAAGCAAGCGAACACAGCTCAGTATTGCTAAAGCCATGTGGATACTGACAGAAAGGGAACAAGCAGAAAATTACCATTTGCCTGAGAATGTTGGTGTGATCATTGCTAAAAACAGGAATGCGTTAAGCAAAAACTTCAATAAAATCAATAAAATAATTGGAACAGAAGTAGTATGTAGAAGTAGATTCTAGAACAGAAGAAGCCCAAACAGAAAAGCAATCTGAAGTCAAAACATGGCTGATAGACAGAAGGTATTCACTTGTGGTAAAAATGAAATCAAAATTAAATCAACTTTTGGTCAGAGGAAGCCTGTTCTGCTAAGACTTAAGCAGATTTAAACCAACATGAAATAACCAAATTCGCCCAGCCAGTACCCGAATACAGCTAAAGTGAAAGTAGTTACCCAGGGCAGGCCCTGAAATGCATTCTCCTACTCAAAATGGTAAATTACAATTCAATTACGAACATTCTCAGTGGAGCAGTGGGCAAACATACTAAACAGGTTATTTTCAACACGTTGAATGTTGCCATTGAGTGGAGGGGGGAGTGACTGAATAAGGTGAAAATGAAGACAGCCGTGCGGGTTGACCTTGGGCCTGACTTTGTATTTTCAAAACTTTCCCCACACACAAGAAACCGCGTGCTTTTTAAAGCATAATATGTTCATTTCTTAACATAACGGTTTATCCATCTACTTGGAAATGGAAACATAAATTATTCCCTCTGTGCTATAGTTCACAACCAAAAATATCCTTTTGTTGCAAGGTTAACTACTTTCCAATAAATCTATCCTATGATAGACTTTAATTATGCATACTGCTTTAGTTTTTGTTGAATTATTTACTATTAATTTTTATAAATATTAAAACAACTCTTTTACATTGCTTACCTTGTTGAGATAATACATAAAAATGTTTGCCACCCATTATACAAAGCCTTGAACTCACAAAGGTTAAAATAAAGATTTATAAAGATCTTAAAATAAAGATGCTGTACCTTTATAGTTTAAAGTTCAGTGGTAGTACTTTTGAACAGGCAAACAACTTTTAAAAACTAATGTTTTTAGAGTATGTTCAACACGTGTTTTATTAAAGCGAACATATTTTTAGCTCTGCATTGGTCTTTAACAAAGTTAATATGCCATTAGAAAAGAAGCTTATCTGTATGGTTATAAACAACCAAAGCAGATTATACACCAATTGAATGTGCTGTTGCTTGTAGACATGTAGTTGCCTTCATCTTCTTCACTATTAGACTAAGAAGTACTAAATTACATTTAAACCTAACATAGTTTCCTCATTTAGCTAACACTGCACATTCCTATGTTTGTACCTCCTTGTAAACATGTGTTTTTTATACTGTATTTCACCACAGCTGTGCCTGTGGTGATCTGGAGCAGCGGGCATGTCTGACTCAAGTGAAGGGAAAAGGACTAATTGTGAATGTTCATATGGCCATATCTGCGTTTAGAACTGGGCATGTTGTCTTTTAAACGTAATTCAGTTTGTAGGCAAGTTGATAATATTCTGAGCATTGGCTCATTTGGGGGTCAGTTTACAATTATCATTTATTGCTAAGTGCCTTACAGTGTTCTTTTAAAAATTTAACTATAGTATTCCTTTTAAAAAATTATGCAGTAAGAGAGCGGCTCTAATTCATCCTGTCTGGTAAAAACCCTCTACCATAATTGTGTCCACAGCCGTTAGGATTGTCTTTCCTTAACGTATTAATTATTTGCTGGCAGATGTTTGGAGGGTTTAATGCAACGCCGTTAGGCTGGTGACAGAAGGCGTGTGAGAAGCGTATTTCTACTTTCTTTTAAATATCTTAATTTACATCCTTAAACGATAAATTTTTCTTGTCTGTCTTTTCTCATTGGCGAAGAGTAAGTGCAGTTCTCTGTGTAGTGATGGTATAGAAATACATTATTTTTTGACCAGTGTTTAGGTACTTAATTGGCTTATTTAACGAAGCAGTTGTGATTTCTCACTTTCTTCAAGTGTTGATGCTGGCCACCACTATTTCACAGATAAACCGCAAATTTTAAAATTCTAATGCATAGTCTGAAGTTTGCTGTTTGATAGACATATATATGAAATATAGCAAAACACTATGTTGAACAACTATCTATGTTGGCAAAGGTTAAGGCCTGCCCTTGTTTCATCCTGTCTTCAGAACAGCTTATGAGTGAGAAGTCTAGTTAATTACTGTCTTAATTGGTTTTGAATTGTTGACACTGCCACAACCTATTAAACTTAGTAGCATGTATAGTCTGCTTAGCCAAAGGCTTTAGACCTTAGCTTGGGTACCCAGCGGGTGTCTTGCCTTGGCGCCTGTGGGTGAGTCACCATCACACTGGACTCATAAATACTCATTATGATGTGTTACAGGTGGCCTGATCTCACACTACTGATGTCACTGGCAGGTTCTCTTGACAGTGGCGGCAGACACCCCCCCATTAAAACTATTAATGAGAATAAAATGAATAAAGTTGCATAAAATATTAATAAAAATTATTATATGTATCGCTGTGTTGGTTCCGTTAAATGAATCTTTTTAGATGTTGCTTCTGCCTTGTAAGTACGGTTATTTGAGAAATGTAAACGGGTACATCGGTTCTGATTTTTCTGAATCTTCCTAGAGCCATGTGCTACGTTTTATTGCATGTCCCCGTCCCAACTTCAGATAGCTGCCAAGACCCCTGCATGATGTGTGCGACGTGCTCAGGTAGTCGTCAGTTCTTCTGAAACTGTGTTGGTGACAGTAAGTAGCAAGTTATTGCTCAATGTTTCTCTCATTTTTTTGTGAATAGTATTGTTATTCACCAAAATTTGTTGCATTATCTTGAACAGTGTTTTTTTTTTTAACCGTAGCTAAAGAGTTACATTTACACATTAAACAGGAAGGTGGACTTCCTGACCTGGGGGTCAGTTTTTAGTGGTTTGGAGGTTGGAGCATCACAAACCTTTGACAGCTTTGAAACAAAAAAGGGTGACATTATAACTGTGCTTTGTTTCAACTCTTTTAATCCTGTGTTGTATATAAAAGAGCCAGCATTCTGAGTCCCATTGTAACCTTTAACACTCAGAGGGGCTCTGTAGGAAAGGTAGAATGTATGCTAATAATCCATAATTTATACCCAATGGCCCTTTGGAGCAGCTATAGCATCAGATTAACCAAAAAAAAGGCTTCTTCCTAAATAGCAGGTTGCCTTTTAGTGTTTCTCTATAAATCCTTTTGCAGTGCACACATTTCCCTGTCTGCGTTTCTCTGCTCTCGCAGTTAAAATTCACTACATGTGTTTACTTAAGCGAGCGCAATGGGTTTGAGCGGGAAGGCCTTTGTGGGTCCTAAATCCTTTGAGGTAGTGAGGGATTTTCAGATCCACGGTGATACCATGGCCTGAATGTGAAAGAATTATGTCGTGTCTGCTGCTACACAGTGAGTGAGAGAGCGAGGAAAGAGAGAGAGCGAAGGAGAGAGAAAGAGAGAGAGAAACAGACAGAGACAGACAGAGAGAGGGAGAGACGGGGGCAGACTGCTCTCTTTGGCCTCTAAGACATGGCAATTAGTGACCGTCACTACCGAAAGAACAATTAATACTTCAGTGGAAAGTTCTCTCTTTGCTATGGTTAGTTTTTTTAACATATAATTGCTGCTGTGAAAATTACTGGAACTATTACTCCTTTTATTTTTTACCACGTATCCTGCAGTCATTAAAATGCTCAGCATGCGTTGGCTTGAGTGTCGGAGCAGAAAAGAATGAATTAAAACGGCAGGCAAATGTGAAACAGCCGGCAAATGAGCTCGGAAAGAAAACTTCAAAATGGCCGCAGCCTTTCTTGTAACTTTTATACTGCGTTCACAAGGTTCAGCCTGGTGTGCTGTGAAAGAGCATATGCTGGTCAGCAAGTTGATCAGATGAGGAAGACTAAGTGATGCTTTAACTGGAAACAGGGGAACTGTGGACCTGCTGTATCGAATTTTACTGTTGTGGTTTTTGGCGCTTGTCAAACCCCTCACCAGTTAAGCAGCGGCACATGTGTCACATCTAGCAAAGACCCACAAAACAGGGAGAAATCTTCTTCCCGTTGGCCTGCGTAAGACGAACACGGTGATGACAGCCCCCACGTGGGATTCCTCAGAGGACTTTGCCTCCAGCATATAGAGTGAAGAATATCCTTCATGTTTCTGTTCTCGTTAACATCCACACACTTTGCCAGGAGCTGCTGGAGAACGTGCTGAAGACAATGGGAAAAAGAACGCCCTTCCTGCAGTGATGTGGTGGTTTTTGGGACGATGATGTTTCTCAAGGTGTCAATCATAAACACCATTACTCATGATTGCTCCGATTATTGTTTCATCTGGAGTCGTTGCAGCTGATTGGCTCCCGTTGGAACCTTTGCTTGGTTTGCGTCAGTGTCGATGCAACTGCTGAACATTGCAGTGCCTTGGAAGATAGAGGCCTTGTAATGTCGCTTGTGCTCCCAAACGCAACTTAAAAGGTACTTTACGAAAACACAGACAACTGTTTCATTGTTAAAGATTAAAAAAAATGTTTTTGTGCAGGAAATTGTGAAATCAGGCATAGCTGAAATTGTGCCACAAAACTTTTTCACTTTACAATAAAATTTGTGATCATTACAGGTTTGGTTAAAAAAGTTAGGATTTAATTCCCTAAAAACAAACTCCTTTTTTTATTGCCTTTCATTTTTCGTTTAAGAAGCAAAAACAATGTTTTTGTTCAATAGTTGAAACTATTCCAACAACAGCTTGACAATAACTGACACTCACTGCACTCAGTTATTGTCCAATTTGGCATCTGTGACCACTTTTATAAAACTCTACCCCAGAGTCCCCTTCCAGTGACCATTGTTTGTGTCTCTGTAATACTCCGACCCCTTTTTTTCGTGATTGTTGATGCTTGTTTTAAAACGCACTGTCACAAAGCCCTGGCTGCACCCGCCTGCACCGCCAAATTTGACAGGTCCCTCTTTTTAGTTAGTGTGCACTGTGGAAGCTGCCTTTTCACCCCGCTCCTTGTCACTTTGTCACTTGAAAGTATCAACACACTCCGTGGGTACAATGGACGATTCCCTGGTAATGGATTTTACCGACTGCTGAAAATGTGTCCGTTGGAGAGCAAGGAGGGTTAATTTTGCCCTTTTACAATCTGTCTGCTGGCTTCTGCGAGCCTCTGGCCTCTAGCCAGCACAGGTGACAGACTGAAATAGGGTTTCTCATCCAAGCCTGGCCCTCTGTTGGCTTTCACGTCCCAAATCCCTCTAAATAGAAACAAAGTCACACTTCAGTTTCAAACCAGAGTCCTGATACTTGTGCAAACCTCAGAATATCATGCTGCTAATTGTTTTGTCATTTAGAACTTAGTTCTCTGGGACATGCATATACAGTATTTATGTTCTCATGGAAGTACATATATGTTTTGATATTTTGAAATATTGCTGTGATTAATAAAAATAATGCTTACAATAAGCATAAATCTATACAAAAAAATCCAAAGTAATACCAGTTTGTTTTTCCATTTCAAAAGAAGTCTTCTGTTTTCCCAAAAATAAAATAGTCACAATCCCCCCCCAAAACAAAAAAAAAAAAACCATCCCACATGAAGAAGTGATGGTTTTCCTTGGCTGTGACGGTGACATGACTCAGGCTGGTTTCTGCACACAAACAGCTGGCGAACTGGCGCATCATCTGTGAAGTGCTGGGCAGATCCTGCGCCCACAGGCGAGTCGATGGCCAATCACGCACTGCGACCATGGAGTCGTGTCTGCGCCTGTCTGCACAAATCTCCTCCTCTCTCTGGACTCCAGACAGACGCTGACATTCCTTACATCCAGGAGCTCAGCATCACATCCACCCCCCCATCCCCCCATCCTCTCAGCCACCTGCCCGTGGAAGCGTCACTGCCTACCTCTGCCCGTTGACAGTTGTTTGATTTTACGGGTAGAAATTTCACTGCTGCTTTAACAATGTTCATATCTCCCTGGTAAGAAAATAAAATGTATGAGCTCAAGTGTCAGCTATGGTGAAACTCCGTGTAAATGTCTTGATGTTGCTGAATGAACTAATGCGGCCTCAAATCATTCAAAAAAATTCTATCGCAAACTCAAGTCTTCATTACGCACCGCAACATTTCAAATTATTTGAGACTATGAGCTCTGGATTTAAAAGCGTTATCTTCAGTGAAATTTAATAATTTGTTCCTTGCCTCTGGTTACTAGTATTTTGGTTAGAATAAGTTTATGTGAAAGATCAAAGGGATGTCTTTGTATCTTTGACTGTCAGGGGTTTTTATTTTTTCCAAGGCATTTTTATTTACCCAATTTGTTAAGGGCTTTATGAATCCCTGGCGTATTGATTCCTAATCTCTCTCCATACCGATGTGTGTGATGTTTTATAGCGTGTCAAAATCACAGGAATAAATACTCCATCACTGTCATATTTAAACAATGACCAGCCATTGTGATGTGGGAAAATAAATATAGGTGCTTGATGGGGAAGAAAAGGCCATTTGTTCCTGACTCATGGCATTTGAAGAAAGGTGGCTGCTCCTGTCTTAAGTTCTGTCACGTACAGCATGAACTGTACAGCACACATTCAGCACAGGCTGTACAGCACAGACTGTACAGCACATATACAGCACAGGCTGCACAACAAACATACAACACAGGCTATACAACACACATACAGCACAGACTGTACAGCACTGACTGTACAGCACACATACAGTACAGTCTGTACAGCACAGACTGTACGGCACACATACAGCACAGTCTGTACAGCACACATACAGCACAGTTTGAACAGTACACCTACAGCACAGTCTGTATAACACAAAGTATAGTCTGTACAACACGCATACAGCACAGTCTGTGTAACACACAGCACAGTCTGTACAGCACACATACAGCACAGTCTGTACAGAACACAGCACAGTCTGTACAGAACACATACAGCACAATCTGTACAGAACACATACAGCACAGTCGATAAAATGTACATCAGTCTTTACAGCACACATACAGCACAGTCTGTATAGCACATTTACAGCAAAAATCATACAGCACACCTACAGCATGAAAGATGCAATATGAATAAAACATTATCGTGATGATGATGATTATTATTATTGTTATTGTTATTATTAACATTGTAGCACAAACAATACAGCACAAACAAATGCTTTGATATATGTCAATCTGCATGTCTTCAGTATGCATATCGTTATACACTGTAATACATATTCTATATAGGTTTCAGCTACTGTATAATGTTTTTGCAGAAAATGTATAAAACAGGAGCTGGCACTCACTGTTTTTTGGACAGGTTATGTGAAGTGAAATTTTGGCTAACCATTTAAAAAGTATAACATTTTGTGTTGACGAAGATGATAGAAAGACCAGGATTGCATGGGTTTAGATTGGGGGTGACCAATACATTGACAACCATTGACAACAAATGTAGTGCGGGTAGATTGCACACCATTCAATATATAGCTTTTATATAGCTTACATACAGCATTTTTATGCAGGTACATCATTTTGACCTGGTCATTTTAGAAGTAGCTCTGAAGCCAAAGAAATGTGGGCAGCCCTGATTTAGATGGACTGCTGGAAGAACCACTGTGACAGTATCGGTGTGAGTAAGAATCCGGGTCATGCGGATCGTCCTAGTACTACAGCCAGGCTCTGTCACATGGCTCAGTAGTGCTACAACCAGTGTTTAAAACATACAAGTGACTCATTTTTATTACAACATACTGTAAGTGTGTTGGTAAAAGTTACAATGTCAGGCATTTCAGTCTTGCGTCTCGAATGCACAACCTGAATACAGCTGTGGATAATTTACTCCTTCACGTGGTGCATACTTAGTGTTAAAATGTTAAAATAAATAGTAAGCAGGTGTACATTATATCCAAGATTTTATGATGGCTTCTCAGTTTCTGTATGATGTGGCCACATTTGATGTTAATAAAAAAAGATTGTCTGTACCTGGTATGGATAACTTTTATTAAGTTTATCAATTAAGGCATCAATGGGAAAAAAAACTGCATTTCTATGTGTTTAATAATTTATTCATACCACTAAGCACATATTTAAAAATGAATAACTAAAAAAAGAAAATGATTGAGAAGTCTGAAACCACTTCTGAATGATTGTTCTGTTATTACAAAAGGTTTCGAAGCTTGTGCCCGTACTGTATTTCGCACATTTACAGATAAATTTTCTCCTCCTTTATCCATGTACATTTAACCCCATGTGAGCAGTAGGTTTTGTTTTACAAAATTATATTAAAAAGCATAAGCTTATTTATTTTTCATGGGCTGAGGTGGATTATCCATAAGATTTCTCTCTTCTTAGATGGTAGCATATCTCCTGCTGTCTTTTCACTGTCAGTGGGAACCAAGATTCATCATTCTCTCACCATGCAGGAGAATCTTCTCCCTTGTTGGTCCTGGTAGGTAGTTGGACTCTCTGGAACGCGACTGCTGTCTGACAACAGACGCGCTCTCTCGAAGAGAGGGCCACCTGTGACCCCACAACATACTGCTGCTCACAAGTGCTCCACCCCTTTACAGCTTGAAGCTAATTTAAAAAAGAGCACTCCTTGAGACAGATATATTGTGCATAATAATAATAATAATAATAATAATAATAATTTCAGTAATTTTGAACTATAGTTAAGTTCCAAGCATGTTATTAGTTTTCTTGCAGGTAAGTGTGAAGCCTATGGTTTGTGGTTTAATATGGACATTCATGTCCTGTATCGATCTGCAGTATTGCTGATAGCTGTGCTTTTCAGTGCACTACAGTGACCAGCCACCTGTTCCACTAACATAGCATGGCCCTGTGTAATGTCCAGTGGAAGGGCTTCCCCTCAGCACCCAGAAAGCAGTGTTCTGTAGCAATCCATACCATAGCTGTCTCCCTTAGATGCCAGGCTGAACTTCACAGTCCAAGCTCAGTTGTAATCTAAGCAGAGTCTTCAGACCTGCTGATGGCCTGCAGCTCTAGAATTGAGGGTCACCAGAAAGGTGAGCGAAAAATAGATCCATACTTTTCAAATCGTCGCTTCTAAAAAAAAAAGAAAAAAAAGAGTGCAAAGCAAAATGACTGGGATTGAAAACTGCTATGGGAAATAAATGTAAAAAAAAAAGATTGAAGGTAAGGTGTGCTCTGGGGAAAGGCTGGAGAAAGCTGCAGTGATTAGATAGATACACAGAGCCACAAACTGAAACAGCAAACAGAGGACGAAGCCAGTAGTCCAAGGAAAAGGGAAACCAAATGCCATGAAATGTCAGACGGAGAGGTGAATACTCCATGGCTGTAATGAAAAAGATGGGCGACCAAGCTGGTGCACTCAAAAAGTACCAAAAAATATGAAACAGCAAAGGCTGGAGGACGTGGAGGAAAAAAAGACTACCTGTTACCTGCAGACAGGTGGTTAATGAAAGGACTGCCTGTTACCTGCAAACATGCCATTAAAGAAGGGACCAAGTGTTACCTCTAAACAGCTTGTTAATGAAAAGGCTGAGAATTACCTACGCAGGACTTACTACAAAAAAAATGCTAAAGTATTACCTTCATACAGCTTGCTAATAAAAAAACCTGCATATCACATTCACACAGTGTGTTAATGAAAAGGCTTTGTATTACCTACTGTGTATTACCCAATTAAATTACACATAGTTTGGTCATTTAAAGGCTGATTGTCTTATTGTTGATTGTCTCATTGTTAACTGCATACAACTTGTTATATAATAGTGTATTTTCATTTTTCTTTTTTTTCTTTGCACATTTTTCTTTTTTTTTCTTTGCACTTTAGATTCCTGGAAATAAAGTTTATTTTGCTGAACCTCATCTGTGGTGTCTCTGTGGTGTGCAGTTCACCTACACCTGCATAAAGGTACATTTATTTCTGGATTGTGTCTGGAGGCAAAAATCTCTGCTGATCCTCTGTAGCTCATTCCTCCTCCATCGTGGGGTCAGTCGGCAACTGTCAGAGCTGGAGACGATCGCAGCGGATCAGCAATGCGACTGATGCACGAGACAATGTGTTCACACAAAGCCCATTGCTTAAAAGGACCATAACGCTGGTCGCAGGTTTTCCAATAGTTCTCTTTTCTCCTCATGTGATCAAGTGCCACTTGTGCTCTGACCAGTTGCATATATTTGTATGCTCAGTAACCATGCCAGATTACTCTCAACCTGAACAAATCATGTGTAGTCTTATACATGTACTTTGTAGGTACAGTACAGTACCTCCTAACTGAAAACATAGGTGCTAATGTTTACCTAGTCTGTAAAATTCTTTTCAGAATTACATTAATGTCTCAAAAGCAGTTCAAAATTCTGAAGCCATGTGAATGGGGTTGCCCTGGATACAACGGGTCTATGCCCACAGAAGGGTTATTCTTCCGAGGCATTTTCTCCAACTGTTTGTCCTTCTGTTTCCACTGGCTTATCCATCCCTAGCTTGTGTTGTTAACTTGTTCCAGCCTTATTATACTGAGTTTACCCGTCAGCTGCTTCTGTTTTGTGTTCGTGCTATTTTTTTTTTTTTACTTTATCTCTGCGCCAATCTTATTGCAAAAAGGATTTGTTATAAAAACGTGGTCATTTTCACATAGGCCACAGCTAAGCTTTCCAAGTTAGCTTTTCACTGTAATGTTCATAGCCAAAAATGTATAAACAGTTGGACACGGGTACATATATACAACACGTTCTTTATCCTCAGTGCCGCTTAAGCTGTGATTTAGAATCTGAGGAATGTAAAATTGGCTTAATAAATATCTACCTTAAAACGTTTTCAGTGAAATAATAATAATAATAATAACAACAATAAGCTTTTATTGTCATTGTGTACATATACATATTGCAACAAAAACTGTTCCCTGTGTTTAACCCCTCCTCCTGGGGGAAGTAGGGGGGAGCCATACACTACGCCTGGGGACCTTGCATTTAAGTGTCTTGCATAAGGATGCACCTTGGGAGCTGGGCCAAGATTCAAACCGAGAGCCTTCCGCATCCCAGCCTACTATTTTACCCATTGAGCCACTAGCGATCGTTTAAAGGAGTTGGGTTTAAGGTTTTGATAGTTTAGGTACCATAGTCATTGCTATCATTATACTGAGAGTGTCTCCATTTACAAAAAAGAAATGTCTCCCCTTGTATAGGCTGTGGCAGCACTGCAATGTGAACACTGTGGTTTTAAAGTTGGGGAATCGTTACATTTTGGAAATTGCATTTCAGTCCTCGTAAAAGCACTGCAGGAAACAAGGTCTAACAATGACATAAAATAGCACAGAGTCAGACTGCACATACTATGGTAGTTTTTGACATGTTAAATGAAAGAGCTAGCTCTCCTGTCAAAAATATGTGTATAAAAAGCTCATATTGTGTTAGAGTGCTGTAGTCACGTCATACTGTAATTCTAATGTGCAGCGATGGTTTGGATGGCGCCCGCAGCACTGCTCACTGGCTTATTAACACTGCATTACGGACGATCAGCATTCCTCTCCACCCTGCTCCTTTCTTCTCCCCGAGAAGCCAGTCTGCCTTGGCTTCTCTCCTACGTTATGAAAACATTAACTAACCGGCTCCAGCTCCACCTCTGAGATCCTTGCACAGTGCCATCTGGGAGGCACTTATTGTATTTGGCCAGGGACCAGCATTCACAAGCAACCTCTACAAAATGTGCTTCACTTGTTTCTTTCCTGTCCCCTATGTTACTGTTTTTTAATTTCAATTATTAGCTTTTTTTTACATACATATAGTTGAGATATTTTCACAAGCAACAGCCATGTCGTTGTATCCATGTCCTTTCTTGAACAGTTGCATCACACAAAACGATCCTGCTATTTCAGTTATTTCAGTGGAAAACTGGCATGCTAAAAGCTGCAAGGTTTGCTGACTTCTCAGTTAGTATGAAATTGTATTCTAGCGGTATTTTTGGACATGAGCAAATAGGCCAACTAATATATAACTAGATATGGACATGTAACATGTTGCACTGTCACTCACAAAATTTTCTCACAGGCAATTTAATAATGAAATCTCAAATGGGCTAAAAATTATATGCTTATTAAATAAATTATTTTATACCTAGTATATGAGTAAAAACAATGTTTTTAAACATTTTTAAAATTAGGGTTAAGATGTTGTGACGGCCTGAAGGTCCCCCTTAGCAACAGCCTGTCAATTATTGCTATGACTATCAGAACAGAGACACAAATAGTAAATAATTTCACCTACTAATTGGCTGGTTCTGTATGATTTTATGAACTAATCCCTTCAACATTTACAAGATTCACAAATCAAATGTTATCTCTTTGAGCAAAAACAATTATAAGCATAAAATGTATTTTTCAGAAATTACTTTGCTGACAAATCAAACTTTTATGTAGCCTCTGGTAGTGTTTCCTGGCCTATTGATTGCTATTTTAAAATATTGAGAACAGGCAGCAGAGTGAGGAAATTAAATGTTAAACACACCTAAGATATACTCAGCGTGTAACTAATTTAACAGAGAGAAAAGTTCTTAAACTTCAAATAATAAAAAATTTAAATTTCAAATAAAAGTAAAAAAAAAAAATAAACCACAAACAAAGGACATGAATGATAGTAATGATGAAATACACTGTATTTATATGTAAATAGGGCAAGGAGAACTCGAGTCATTTCAGAATGCACAGCAGGAACTGGGTTGTGAATCACAGGAGGATCCAGTGTTTGATATCAGGACCAGGAGCTGTCCACAGGGACTTTGCTTGTCCAAGAAAGTCTTATTGTCCTCAGGACCAGGATTTGTCTACAGTAAGCATGTTTATTTTGTACAGCCAGGAGCTGGCCACAGGGTGCCATTTTGTCTTTATGCTAGGAATTGTCCATGGGGTACCTGCTTTCCTACAGGACTAGGAGCTATCCACAGGGCCTCTATTTGCCATCAGAGCAAGGAGCTGTCCACAGAGCCTCTGGTTGTGTTCAGAACCAGGAGCTGTCCACAGGGACAGTGTTTGCCTTCAGAACCAGGAGCTGTCCACAGGGCCTCTGGTTGCCTTCAGAACCAGGAGCTGTCCACAGGGACAACCTTTGCCTTTAGAACCAGGAGCTGTTCACAGGCGCACTGTTTGCCTTCAGAACCAGGGGCTGTCCACAGAGGTGCTGTCTGCTTTCAGCACCAAGAGCTGTTCAGAGGGTCACCATTTGTCTTCAGATCCAGTAGCTGTCCACAGGGTGTCTGTGCTCCATCATCTCAATCTGGAATCTTGTTAAAGAAATTGGTAGAGAAGGGCAGTGGCCTGCCCTGTTACACTGTCTTCCATGGACAAGAGGAGTCCCTTTGGAAATGGGATTAGTGTTTACACCTCCGGTCTGTGAAACAACTGTCAGCTTTCCGCTTCAGCAGCAGGCTGTAAAAAGCTAAACATGTTTAGTGTTGACTGTCCCTATAACCTAAGGTAAACTTTAGCAGATTAAAATTTTACATTTGTTCTACCCCCAGCTTGTTTTTTTTTTTGCCTGCTGTCTTTTTCCAAAGTCCAACAAAAAGAGTCTTATTCATTAAAATGAAGGGTGTTGAGTGCCTTGCTCAGTCTGTGCATTTGTGCTGAGGCCTTCTCAGTAGCCCAAAGTCTCAGTGTCTACAATGATCAAACCACTGTTAGCAGTTCTGCAGTTTCACAGAGCTCTGCTGTTTTGGGAGCTGTGGATTAAAAAGAACACTTAATTGGCCTCCAGAGGATTTCATATGATTTCTGCTCTCAGTGCACCAAGAATACACAAGGAGAATGAGGAATTTCAAATTTTCCAGCGTGTGAATGATAAGAGCCAGACAACAGCTACGTAGACACCCATAATACCCTGCTCTGAATCTACAGAAAAAAATGTCTGTACAAACTATTTGCGCTGTTCTTAGCGGCATACAAGGTAACCTCGAAAAACATGGTTTCCACACATTAGGGTGGCTTATGCTATTTCTATAAAGTTTATAAGATACACTCAATCCTCATGCCTTCTGATAATGACTTTTTTCTGTGCTTTATCCAAAAATGGTGGCAGAACATTTTAACATGTCTTTCCATATGTCAGGATTTCTGCTGTGCCCTTTGTTACCATGAACAGCAGAAACATGTACGGTGAATTTCCTGCTTCTTTTTATGAAACCCATCAGTTTTCTTAGTGAACATTTTGCAATAATCTCTTTAAAACATGAGCTAGGATTCGTATGGTTTGTTAGTATGTTCATTCAGCCATACCTGACTCTCTGATGGTGTGCTTTGAGCACTTAAAAGCTGAAATTAGTTGCCATTCCAGGAGCTGGAACTGAATTATTGCTCTGTCATGACAAACAAGAAGTATTTTTTATGTCTGACACAGTGATTCACAACGGACATCTGTCTTAAAATGACAACAGTCATACAAGTTTCATTTTTAAATTCTGTTCAAACAGCATTGTTTCCTTTTATCTACTATTTCAAATATTTAGTTTTACAAAAAAAATTTTACATTTACATTTTTTACAAAAAATTATGTACCATAGAGTATGACAATAAAAAGTTCTGCTTTAAATGAAGAACAAAGTATGCATTAAACATAAAAGGACAAAATCTGTACTTTGCAATATTTTGTTTGGCAGGTCTTTGTTTTTTGTTTACTTTCATGCAATAGTTTCTGTTTTCAGGGGCAGACGGTTCAGTGCAGTCGAAGGAATGAAGCAATCTTTTTTTTGTTTCCTTTTTCAAAAGAAAGAATGTATATGTGTGTGTGTGTGTGTGTGTGTGTGTGTGTGTGTGTGTGTGCCCGCGTGCACGCGCATGTGAGTCAGGAGTCCTTCTCCCTTATCAACAAATAGCAGCTAAATGAATGCTTGAGCTTTTGCATTTGACAGGAAACAACAGTGTGACTAAGTGCTGGTTCTGAGCTACATTTTCATCTATCACCATGCAGCCAAGCTGCCACCGCTACCCTTGCAGTCTGCTAGCAGAACACAAGGCCAATACACCCCAATGGTTTGAAAGCCTGCCATGTGGTACATCTGTCTTTGATATTTTCTCAGTGACACCTACTGAAAATAGCTGCCAGACCATGTCCCCATTGGTCAAGGCTCTACTTTGCCGTGAAGCAATTGGCCCCTGTTACATGTGCCCTGCAATCAGATTGGCCGCATCAGTTGTCCCAACGGTTAGTGAATAACCACCTATAATGCCTGTTTAGGACACGTACTGGGATGCCTTACAACACTGCAATGTTTTTAAATGCCTTTTGTCCAGTGGCAGCCGTATGGCTATATTGTGCCTTTGTTCAGCTGCAGATTTTTTATGGGACAGCGGGAAAGTATGATTTAAAAACAAACCTTTACAGTCAAAAATTAACACAACAGATATTGCTGAAACGCAAATTTGCATTAAACCTTCCCTTACGATGTCTCTTCACTTCAATGGAAATGTCAACATGAGCAGCAGTAGACTGACCCAAAAGTGGGACAACATTGTTTCTTCACACTACAAATATTCTGTGCAAAATGCTGTTTGCCTATGAGGATTAGACTCCTCTATTTTATCTCTGCTTGTAAAATTTCAGATCTGAACAATGGAACATTTCCAGTTTTTGGAAAACAAATGCCTCAATAAAGAAAATCAACGATGAAACCTAGGCATGGCCTTTCATTTTAAGCGGGTGAGGAATAGATGATAAAATTGTTATTGCATAGTTATTGCATTGCCCCTACTGAGAGTAATCACTGTTTACATGGCTATGATAATTAGCCATTTACTTTTCCTACAAATCAACCCTGGCTTATTTGTTTAAATAAGTCAGGAAGCTGATTGGGTCTATCGTCTGTCTGTACTGAAGATTTGGAGGGTTTGTTCAGCTTGTACGCTTTTAATTATCAAAATCACAGCACTGGCTTGATGGGTCGTCATTTGCCATTTTCACAGAGCCATCAGTGGTGAAACAGGAAGTCAATCACTCAGTCACAGTAATCCTGTGTTTTTTTTTTCATCTCATCAATGCTTTGAATGTTTTTTTATTGTTTACTTTCCCTTAAGGCACCTTCTACTCCCAGAATTCCCTGCTTCCCACCTCTGCAGGTCCACATCCATTCGACACCATCACACAACTGTCAAAAGGCATTGTGCACAGTAAATATGATTGCTTACAGCATCCTTGGTTTTGTCTGAAAGTTTTATTAAATTGCCTCTGAAGCCTGGCTTTTCCTACCAGGATTTGCGCTCTTTGAGGGGTCACGTCACATCTGTCAGACAGATTTCAATTTGTACGAGCGACGCGGAGCTATTCCGGGCCTGCGTGGAGTTAAACGCGACACGCGGTGCAGGGATTCCGCCTTCGGCCTGCGATTTTATCGTCACGCTCCTGCTGTGAGATGTGGCCGTCGAGGAACAGAGGGACATGGATTACTGATTGCCTCTGAGCTCTGAGAAAACAGATCAGGATTTTGAGTCACAGGCGGATTCTCAATAGGATGATGTACTGCGTTCCAGATGTAGATATCACTTACGGTACTTCTAAAGTGGCAATTAAAGATTATATCGCAAGTTCCTTATGGTTATTTTCATGCATATATTAAACTCATTGCCAGTGTTGCCTTCATCATGAACACTTCACTCAGACATCAATTTTCAGTAACTGCTTATTCACTCATGGCCATACTGATCGAGGGCTCGTTCCAAAAAGGTGAGTTAGAACTGCAGTTTTGTCGCAGAGCTCATATGCAAATGAGCGAATGAGAAAGTCTGGAGAAAACCCACAATAAGGAAATGAAAGCAGAAAAGAGCATAAAATCTCTGTCAGAAACTGCCTGGGTCATATTTAAACCCGCAGCCTCAGAGGTGAGACAGCAATGCTGCTGTGAGTTGCCATGACGTGATGACAAATGCCGTCCTTCTGAATTGCATTACTCTCACGGCAAAAAGCTATGCGCTGCATCATCACACTGAGTGAGGCGGCTGCCTGCTGACTCACCACAATGCCTCCCCCACAGACACTGCAGAAAAAACAAACTGCACTGACACTAGCGCCACAAATGTTCACGTGGACATTTAGCTGCAATATATGCCCTGCGGTCATCACAAAAAAAAAAAAAAACAGTGAACACGCACAATTCACTCACTTATTCCTGATCGGTTAATCGCCTACCACCTATTTCAAAGCGCAAATGCAAATGGGGTGTTCAGCCGCCGATGAATTCACCTCATCGCCACGGCAGTCCACACCAGTGATCAGCGATCTTCTCATGAGCAGCAGGACGGCCAGTTGCACTGAAGACCCCTTCTGACTGGCAGTTGAAACTGCAAATGTATTTGCCTGCCTATGCATAACAACATCACCGTCTTAAAATCCAGATTTAAAATCCATTTTACAGCCCTGAACCTCTTTTATCAGTGGTAGCGTACACTTTCTCTGCCTGTTTATATGCCCATTATTTACCTGCCGCTGCAGCTTTGTGTTGTTGTAGGATGGAACCTTGGTCCATATTTCAGCACGGAGACACCGGTATGCATATGGAGATGAGGCATTACTTTCCAGCGGCAGTGCGTACTCTTGCCACGTGGCTTAGCACTCTTTTTTTTTGGAAAGCGTGTCTTTTTGTGGTGTACGGGCAGCAGGTGGCGTATCGGCAAAATATCCAGCTGAATAAGTTGTGAGCCAATGCATTGTTTGAGACAAACTCACAAACTGGGCACTTAAATGTAATTGTCTACATATGTAGCAGAGCCTGTCTCCATGCCGACACACTCCACAATCCACTGATACTGCTGGCATGCCAGAGCCTGTATTGTGATGGGCAATCCTGGCAGTGCTCTTCTGTGCCATGGTGTGTGACTCCACCATCCTCATCAACATACCCGTGTTGCTGTCAAACATGCCTGATTAAAAGCAAGCCGTTTTAATCTCGCCTTTCCAGTTAGCACATGAACTGCATATGCCCCTCTCATAGCTGCCTGTCTCTGTGAGACAGTTGGTGGTGTTGTGGGTCTTGGTCCTATAACCTCAGTATTGCTGGGTCAATTCTAGAAACATGTGCAAATCACCTGAGTACACTATCAAGCTGTATTAGTGAAACAGAATAGTGTGAATGTTTTAGAATTGAAGCGTTAACATTGGCTGACCCTCCTTTTCAGCCCTGCTTTCAGCAGTGCCATGGCGGTTCTGTTAAAACATTCACATGCATCACTCCATCCTCACTCTCTTCACTTTAAGTGGTGCAGGCATCTGGGCATATGGACCTACTCCTCTACCAAAACCCCTCCAAGTTTTCTGTGTATGTCTCACTCCCTGCTTAGACAGACCCAAACTTGAACCCTGTTGCCTTGTCACTTTGGGAGGGGAGGAGAGAAAAAAAATCAGGGCTTCCATTGGCTGCTCAGTGAGTAAACATTCTTCTGCTAGTGACTGGGGCAAGTTTGTGGGTGGTGAGGTTTGTGTGTGTGTGTGTGTGTGTGTGTGTGTGTGTGTGTGTGTGTGTGTGTGTGTGTGTGTGTGTGTGTGGGGGGGGGTAGCATCTCAGATGGCAGAGCAAATCTACAGAAAGATGGCCTGTTTGAAGTGTTCACGGCTCCCACTGAGCCGTAGTTCATGAAAGGAGTTCGGAGGCAGGCTGACTGCAGGAGCCATGGCAGCTTAGCTGCCTCGTGCCACTTCCTGGGGACGGGGACTCGGAGTGACATGGTTGACCCATGGCCCATCCCCCGGGGCTGTCGTCGCCACCTATCATATGATACCACTGAGCCCTTGGCAGCCTAACGTAACTGAGAAGAACCGATCAAAACGACTCGTTTCAAATAAGACCTCTGACAGGCAGCGTCTAATGAATCTGACTTCTGCAGATGTAAGTTCTCACTTCTGAGGCATTGTTGCTGTGATTAATTTAGTGGGTTTTTTTAATGTATAACTGAAATGTGCCTGAGGCACTTTCATTTGATGTGACGGAGAGTCTGAGCATCCTTCTCCAAACACATGCTCAACCACACCTTCAGAAGTGTCTGAATAATTAATGTAACATGTGCAACAACAATGAAGGAAGGAAAATTTCTGTGGACAATTATTTCAAAAAAGACGGCACCTGTCCTCTCTGCAGTGGCTCATGAAGACACAGACAGCTACAGCCAGTCCTGCTCTGAAAGGGTTACACGCTACACACAGATTTGTAATCTTAGCCTGTGTCGTACCTGCTTCTTTAATTTCCAAGAAACCCTTGAAGTTTAGCCCCATCTCCATCGATCTGATTTTGCACGCTCGACACGGGACACAGGATTAGCCAGGAATGTTATCAGAAAATGAATTGTGCCGGAAATTGTTTCTGTGAATAACAATGCTGTTTCAGCTACCCCTTGTCCAACAGTAAAACAAAAGCACATCTTGTTAACCTCACCTTTTCCACCCTGGTTTATAGAAACACGCTCCTTGGGAACAGTAACAATGCTCTACAATGCAGTGTTGGTCAACCTCTGAAGGTGCCCATATACGGCACTGTTACCAGTCCACTTGTGCACTGCACGAGCACACTGCACACAACAATCTGACGCAGCACTGCATAGTTTTTCCATCACTATCCACCTTATGCGCATTAACTAATGAATTGAGGTGAACTGAAGTTCAGTCATAAAGGCTGCGGTGTCAATTAGTCGCAAACTTCAGAATCCCTGCGCACAACAATTTTTTAAATGGAGATCTACATGTAAACACACATCACTGTGAAATATAGCCACCCTGGTGCCCATAAAACATCATAAAAGAAAGGTCTGCTGCAGTGCATATTTCATTTGAAAAAATGAAAATGTTCACTGATTTTAATGCATAAACCTATTTGTTCTGAAGACACTTTTTTTTTTTTTTTTTTTTTTGAATACCATGGGCCCAGCTCTGCTCTCCCCGAGGTGATATTTGCCAGTGTAAGGACAGAGTGACAGCAGGGCTTTAGCAGACGTCGCGGAAGAAGAAGAGAGGGGAAAAAAGGCTGACATTTAAAATGAACTCTGAGCAACCTTTACAGGCGCGAAGATCAAAACATCAAAACTCCATCTATTTCAATCCATCCTTAGTCTTTATTTATTTGAAGGGGTCTTGTTCCTTTTTAGAAATGATACAGAGAGTGTACCACTGGGTGTATATCACCAGAGCACACCTCTGTCATTTTGTGTAGGTGCACATGACAAGTTACCCAGCAACTGAACAAATAAAAAAAGAAAAAGAAAGTGCAGTAAAGCTACGTCCTGTGATGTAGTTGATATTTTACTACAGTGAAGCTACTCAGGTGGGCTGACATTATCAAATCTTATATTAATCGAAACTCTGACAGTGAAAGTGACAGTGGAAATTTCTCGTTAGTTACTCAATTGATTATAAAGGATGTCATCTGAATGTTTCTCCTTTACAGGCGCAATTACAATGAGCTGACTGGTGCTGGTATGTTGAGTCTTGCCCTTCACTTACAGCATGCCAGGAAACAAAATAAATACTGTTTTAATAAGCAAAACAATTACAAAACCTCTGGATTTTGTATTTACAGAGGACAGAGGTGGCCATCCACTGAGAACTTTGAAACATTCCATACTGCATAAACAAACAAACAAATGCAAAAAATGTGCATTTCAATTATTTTATATTAAATATGCATTATATTTTGATCATTTCATTACAGCTAATTTGATCTTTGTGATGTAAAGAACCACATCTTCACTAGCTCTGCTTCTTTACTGTTCCAATGTTTAAACACCTGTTTATTTTTCCACTGTCCTGTGGCTAATTTACTTGTGTTATTGATGTTTACCTGTTTTAACTGATTTGGATTTTATCTTGCTTAAGTAAATCTTTTTCTCATTATAGGACAGCACGTATTGGTGGCTGGAGTTTCAGATATTGTCTGACCTCATTTTAATATGCACATGTACTCTTACTCATTTGTAAGTCACTTTGGACAAAAACGTCTGTTAAATGAATAAATGTAGATGTAATTTAAATGAAGTAATCAATAGACAACCAAATACGCTTGCTGTCCCTGCAGGCAAAGATATCCGGTTATTAGTGAAAGCTACCTCTTTGTCTTACCACAATAAGTTAAATGTTAACCGTAAGGCGTTAAGATAAATAGATTCTCACTCTTAGAAGCAGCAACTGGCATCATGTCATTGTCTTGACTGTCCTGTTTCATTAACAATTTAATTACTGACAAATCTTGTCACTAACCAGGCTGTCTCATTACTTGTCTTCAGATAGAATGTAGATTAAAAAATAAATAAACAAAGAAACAAACAAATAAACCAAATTTCAGAAAGGACGCCCTTGTAATTTGTTCATTATCCCCTTTGCACGCTAACCTCGGATGCAATACATTTTGTGCACAAACATCAAACAATTTATCTTTATTTATTTATTTGGCAATGGGATAAGCTTGATGCAAAAAAAAAAAATTTCATTACTGAGAATAAATGAATTTCACATGGCAGAAAATAATTGAACAGAACTGAAAGCATATACAGGATTAACAATCAGCCAATGAAATTGCTGTTGCAGTTTCAGACAATGTCATATCACATGGCATTCTTGGTACAATCAAAACATTTTCAGCACTACAGACAGCAGTTTAAGATTAATTAATTCATCAAAAATACACGCAATGAGCTCTAAGGATTGACACAAAAATGGCCAGCCTTCTGAATACCATCTTGTTTAAAAAGCAGGGCTTTCAGAATTAAAAGCCCCTAACAGGCCCGTGCATGCTATGTGAAGGTTGGGGGGGGGACAAGTTTCAGCTTGCATCTTCAAAGAATACTTAAGTGAGACCAAGGAGGTTCAGACTGTGACAATTAATGAAGGTTTTCTTTTTACTATAGTCATGGTTACATGTAATTTGAAAAGCATAATGGGGAAAAAGTGACACAATTGGAGCATGCATCCTCTGCCCACGTTCTGGCATGTACGTGCAGTAAGTGATATTATTGTGACACACAGTAAAAGATTTAAGACAGTTAATGGGTCAATAAACAGCTCTAATATATGTGAGGAGAGCCCCCAGCTTAGCATCAGGATTAAGCAGTGTCAGCCTGAAACGTGCAGCTGCTGCTTGGCATGGCCTTTTTATGTTATGCAAATAAAAAATTAAAGTTCAGTTTGCCATTAAGAGCAAACGCAAACATAGAACTTTTAAGGGCTGAGTGCAATCATGTACAAATTAGGAGAAAGTACCTAGTAAGATTAACATGTAAAAAGGTATATAATGAAATGGTAAAGATTCATTCTCAGAGTCAGCTTGTCAATGGTCACATTTTTTTGTCTTTGTCTTCTGTTCAGTCCTCCCCACTGCACGTCTCACACACACCGGTGTATATCAGTGTGAAACACAGTTATCATTATTATCTTACAGATTGGAATGCTGTACACAGTGTTCTGAACGCAGAATACCCTTTAACCAGCCATCCATTTTAAACACGGCGCTGTAGCCTTGGAAAGTATTGACAGGAACTTTGTGTGAAGTCCAGGGATTTCACCAGGTGTATTAAATGTGGCATTATAGCTGGCAGTAAGTATATTATATATCACAACATAAATTACCATTTGGAACAAATGCCATAAAATTAATGTGATCGCAAAAAATTAATTTATAGCAAGGTGTCAGAGAATAATGGTATATTGCACACTTTTTTCACATAGTCCACACACACACACACACACACACACACACACACACAGAATGGATAAATCAAGACATTCTCATATCTTTTATTAAATGTCATCAAGATATAGTGTACAAACTGAGATTATCTTTACAGCAACACCAAGAGTCTGTGTAGCAGCCATGAGCAATTAAGTTGTGTTAAATATATTTCTTTCTGGCCAGTATCTGATTTTAGAGATGTTTCCCCTTCTAAAGTAAAGTCAGTCTGTAAGAGGTTAAGAACTACATTTAACGGTAAGTTTCTGTGTGAATTAGCTTTCCAATTTCCAATCCCAGTAACTCCTTTGTAAGTGAAGCGAGATGCCACACATCCGCGGGTTAATGGCACTCACAAATAACAAGAAGCTTCTCGCGCAAACTCGAAGTGTAAAAAAAAAGTAAACCCTGAACTTGAGTAAATAAAATAAACTGAACGGAAAAATAAAACATTCGCAAATGTGATGGTCCTTTCAGTTCGTTTGGAACAAACGGCAAGGCGCAGAGTGGGAGGATTCCTTTAATACTTCTAGTAGTGAGTGGCCTCATTATAAACGACTGAGCGCAGAGACGCGCGACTCCGTGCGGCGTGCACCCGCGGCCGCCTCACCTGTCACTCTCAAACAAATGGCACGCAGCGCGCACACGGATACAATTTCCACTCGGTGAAAGCGATCCGGACAGTTCCGCGCCTGAGACGTTTCAGCGCTACAAAGCATCCGGGGGTGGGGGAGAATCTGTCCTGCTGCGTTCTCGGGAAATGTGATAATCATGACAAAAGTGCTACAGTGCGAAGTAACACCGCGCACATTACCAAAGTGGAATGGAATGGGCTAGCTGCAGAGCTCCAAAGGACATAAAGCAATGTGGAATAAACCGAAAGCAGACAGAAATCCTGCCGCTTGGGAGGCCGGCAGTGAACTAACGTCACAAGCTTCCGAAAGGAATCATTATCTACTGGACAAATGTGCTTGGAGTGGAAGCTCACAGACACGTACACGTCTGGACCACTGCATGACACACACATAAAACGAACAGCACAAACGCATACATTGTACTGTGTATTAATGACTTCAGCTAATTTTCTATCCTTAAAGCTTTCTGTAGAAAATAAATAACATTGGCAAAAGAGATTTCACAAAGTATAATTTTTGGAGAGATAAAAGTTTGAAAAATTGTAAGTTAATTCTTCCTTTGTCCTGTTAGGCTTTCAGTTCATTCCAAAGAATATTTGAGCCTAAATAGAACAAAAGTGTCTCATGCCAACAGCCACGGGCTTCAATTAATCAGTCAATTAAGCCCCAGGCTATTCACGTTGTTAATCATACACCTCCTGTCTCTTACCTGTCAGGCAGCCTTTGTGGTCTGGCTGTAGTGCTGTCGTTACTCTCAATATCTAATTGAAAATCTTCATGAACAGTTCACCGTCCATTGAAATTTTGTGTTATTAACGCCCCGAGGGTAATAAATTAAACCATGAGAGTTAATTTTAAAGAATATTTTCAAACGGGCCGCTGGTATTAAGGGCACAGTATAATAATAAGGGGCGAAGTGGACAAGGATTTTCCAGCTGCTTATAATGGTTCTGATAATCTTGGTTTCTGAAAAGAAAAGCCACATGCAAGAAAACTTAATTCCATCCAACTCCTTGTGCGTGCAAAAAGAATTAAGATAACCATGGCGATAGATTATTGGTGGATGGGGAGGGACAAGAGAACTCCAACATCAATTGAAAACTATGACTGTGTTCTGAATAATGTTCTTTGTTGCATCTCCTCACACAACTATTACTTCTGCCACCACTACAAATGCAATCATAATAATAAACTACTTTCTTGAATGAATTGCTGGGCACAGCCTATAAATATTAAACATCCACTACATGCAAATGCAGCAGAGTCCAAGATGTATTTTTCTCTCTTTCCCTATCAGATTAAAGCCTTGATTGAGTATTGCATAAAGCAGGAAAATAAGCAACTGAAAAGTTATATGCAAAAACCACAAAAGAGGTAGTCAGTATATAAAATTTGTCTGTCCTTTTGTGTTGAGTTTTTCTTCTTTACATGTAGGCATCATGAGAGGTGAACACGTAACCTCACACCTGCAGGGCTTCAGGCTTTACCATGGCCTTAGCTGTGTGTACGGAGCTTATGTGTTAATAGCTGCACCTAAAGAGGCTTTGTTCAGGTCCTTTAATTTCCACAGTCCACCAACGTGCAGCTTAGGCAGGTTGGCATCTGTGCGTGCCCTATGAGAAGCTGGCATCCTGTTCGGGGCACTCCCAGCCTGGTGTCCTGTACTTTCTGGGATGAGGTCCAGGTTCCCTGTGATACCTGATTCAGAAAGCATTTCTGCAAAATGTGTGTGCATGCAGATATGCTTGTTTTGATTGGTCCTGTTGTTTGGGTAGATGACAAAGGTATTTGGTTTTTTACTTTATGTTTTGTCAGATCCTCATACCTCAAATACAAATGGATGCAGATGTAGACTTGTTGCCGGAATCGACTGCAGACTCTGCTAATTCTTTGCCCCACCTTGAGCTCCCAACAGTGGAGGTGCTCCATCTGGTGCCTGGCTGACCTTTGTATCCCAACCTGCCCCTGCCACACAAACAGCTGCTCCCTCACCTTTGACCCTGGGCGCCAGCACCTGCCGCACTCTCATGGAACTCACCTGTCAGACAAAGGAGCTTCCTGACACAGAGGTGGGACTGTTTGTTCAGCCAATTAACAGCTTCTCGGTTAAATAGGTCAGAAAAATATCACCAGTCATCATTTCTTGCCCTTACTTTGAAAGTGAAAACTGCTAGAGGTTTTTTTTTTTTTTTGGTCTGAAGCTCACAGAGGCAGGAATTACATTTATGAAAGCTATACCCTTCTGATTTTCCTATGAAAATTCTGCCTCTATTTTTGCAATGTAAAACCTAAATGCAAACAGTACTGCCATTTATTTGCTTTGCATTAGCAACAGATTTGTATGGAACCCAAATCATTTTATAAGGGAGCTGACTGCTGATGTACAATACAGATGTTTGATAGTAGGCTGCCTGCTATTTTTATCTAGCTTTTGTCTGTGTTTTCATGAACACTAAAAAGAACACATGAAAGCCTATGTCATTACACATTCTAATGTGCAAGCCAAGAAAATCCCCAAATGAGAAAGCACGGCTATCTAACAAACTAAAAAGCAAACCATGTATTTACCTGGTTTTATCTTTAGCAGACATGTGTGTATGCACTCATGCCTAATACACACCCAGTCCATTTGTGTTGAAATGCAAGCCAGACCTTGAAACTTGCTAGAGGAGAGACACTGAGGTTGGTTCTGAAAACAAAGCCAGGTGACATGGGCAAGGATGGTGAACAGGAAGCACCAAAATCAGATGGAGTGATTAACACAAATCGGCTGCTCTGGCTACAAACAAAACAACAAAAAAATTATTTCATTTTATGAATTTTCAGGTGGAAATAACACCCCAAAATGTTCTCTTCGTGATCAATTAAGAGTCAATATTTCTACCAAGTTTAAATGACAAGAAAATCTTTAAAGACTGGGGTGGCTATGATTTCACAAACCTCCGCTGGTTTGTAATGAATATAAATTATCAGAAAGTGAGGAACAGGCGAGGCAAATGGAGAATAAGATAACATCGCCTAAGGCGGCATGGTGGCGTGGTGGTTAGCACTGTTGCCTCACACCTCTAGGCCTGGGGTTTGATTCCTGCCTTGGGTCTGTGTGTGTGGAGTTTGTATGTTCTCCCTGTGCTTGGTGGGTTTTCCTTAGGTTCTCTGGTTTCCTTCCACAGTCCAAACACATGCAGGTTAGGCTGATTGGTGTGTCTAAATCAGTAGGGTGTGTGTGCCCTGTGGGGGGTTGGCTACCTGCCCTGCGCCATATGTGTTCTGGGATGGGCCACGCTAACCCTTAACTTGATGAAGTGGTATAGAACATGACATGACAATATCACCTGTCCCTCTTTCCTGCAAGTGGCCCTGCCCACCTGCAGTACTGTACTCTGAGATGTGTGTCCTGTGATGGCCTTGGTTCTTACAGTAACTTCTAAAAATATATGGAATTTTCAAACTGAGGGATGGGTCACCTGCCTTGAAGTGTACAAACCTCTGCTTTCTTCAATGGTGCTACTGCTGTAATGTCTGTGCTGTTCTCCCATAATTGCAAGGCAACATTTTCTCATTGTGTTGCTGCACAAAAATTGTCTGAAAGTACTCAAGTAACTCGGAATCATTACAGACCGAAACAAAGGACTGTACAGCTACCTCTGCATTTTGTAAGAGGACTCAAAATTGTATCCGCCACCCTCCCTCCCCTACCCACCCATCTTTTGGGGATTTTTTTTGGGGATTTTTCAATGCGAAGCATCAGCCCTGGTGCCCTTGCTGAGTTATGTCTCGTGCCATTATCAGTCCAAACCAGCTCCATTCAACAGGAAGATGAATGCGCTCAGCCCGCTGAACGATCCTGCAAACCGCAGCGGCAAGGATGTCATCTTCGTTTTTGTCCAGGTATGCCTCCATTCGTCTCCACCTGTCAGCGCCTGACAGCTGATTCCTCTTCCGCCTTGTAATTCACCTCAGGCAAAGAAGCAACCGCAACAGACCAGGCTGGAGTAAGGCGAGCGGCCCCTCCTCCATCTCTTTTCCACGTTCCCATCCTCTCATACCACGGCTTAAATTATTGCTCCTTCTATATACACCTTAATAGGATCAAAAGCAATTAAAAAGCCAGTCTGACTTGCTCTGCAGAGGATGGTTACATTGTTGTTTATGACGTTTAATAAAATGTTGTACATTTTTATAGTTGATGGAAAGACGAGGCCCTAGATGATGCCACACCCTGGATGATGTCAAGCCAGCTGAGATGCTGCATTAACACTCTGCCTGCAGCTACATAGAACTGCTTAATGGCAGGATAAGACATGCAATTTCCCTACCTGCCTGGCATTTGTGCCTGGTGCTAGCTTTTGCGGGGCCCTGAGCTAAATGGTTTTTAAAGGGTCCCTCCTGTAAAAGAAGTAGATAAATCAAGGCGCCGAGACATGACAAACAGAGCTTTGTGTCTTCAGGGGACTACAGTGCCCCCCCTTCATTGCCCTCCTGGCCAATCCTCACTTTCGATCTTTAACGCTCCCTTTATTCTAAACACTCTTACTGTCACTGTGAGGTGTGCTGTTTCATCAGGAGCCTTGGGTCTGCCAGGACAGGTGCCCGGGCTGTTTCCTCATGTTCTAAAGTTCACATTTGTCACTGAGAGGGAAAAAAAAACTATTCGCTTTCAGACAAACTTTTAACTTGTGCTGGACAACAGCATTAAGTGAAGGACGGTTGCTTAAACATGGGTGGTGATCTATGCAGCCAGGGTCACAGGGCAAAAAGAGGCCTTCAAAACATGCACACAATGGAAGCTCTCAGCTACAACTTGAAGGAAAAAGAATAGATTTTGGGAAGGAATATTGTCAGATAAATAACTATAGGCAGATGATGCTTTGTGTTACATTTTGACTCTAAGGTCAATTATTTTGAATTAAAAAACCTTTTTACTTGAATATAAGTATTATTTTTACAGTGTAAAAAATAAATACAGAAAATGTATGTTTAATTCTCCAACTCTCTATTTGCATGTGATTCTTTTGAAGCCAATCCTGCACAGCTGGTCCTGGGTATAGCTTAAAGGCAAGCTGCTTTTCGAAACACTTCATGAAAAGGGAATAATAAGCCAACGGCATAGAGTGAGGTGATGCTCCTTTGATAAGATGCACGTTTTAATGTGCACAGAGACCGATTACTGTCGACGCTGGGAACGGCGTGGCGCATCGCCTTTCATTGTCAGATGACCGCATTTTGCGTCGCATTGCCCGTGTCCTTGCTGCATTCCTTACTTGCTGCTGCAGTTATTTCAGCCTTTTTGTGTTCTTCTGAACATCGTCGATAGATGAGATCAAGTCAAGGGGTCACGCATTGTACCGGTTCGCGTAGCTGACAATGGGTACTCCAGGAAAACCAACTTTCATTCTTAGCTTTTAGTACTCAACCAACAAACTACCTTTTTTGAAGGAGCTTGCAACTTTTACATTCAGAACCATTATCTATTTAATCATAATTAATTTAAAGGTTGAAAAAGATTTTGAGAGATACTGTAGGGTAGGCAGTTCTAGCCCAGAGGCCTAATACTCTGACTGTAAATACCATTGTAATAATTTGAATTATTATTTTTTGTGCGTCAGCCTCTTGACATGCAGGGACCTTGGGTGTGCACCCAACTCATTGACCTTGAGGGTAAGCCTGGTATTGTGAATTCTGAGGGTGCTAAGGAGAGCTGCTAGGTGTGGCCATTTGATACCTGTACATTATAGGTGTTTGTTACTGCCGTTGTATTAATTGGAAGGAAAGTGGCTGTACTTGAGTGCCTTTATAGGTGAAAAATGTTTAAATAAATACAATTCTGACGTGTAAAACAGAAGGTGAAGCGACACAAGTCAGGTTGTTAAGTAAATAGGTAAAGGTTATTGTAATCTATCATGTTTAATGACCCGAAAATAAGTCTTATGGACAGATCCAGGGTGAGAGCGGTGATATGAATGCTGTGTTTTCCATTTGACTAGAAGCAATTTGATGAGCTGAGACCTGCTGGGGAAATGGGTGTACTTGCAGTGTTCTGGGCCCACCCAGCACCACCATGGTGAAACGGCAAGTTCAGGTTCAGTTGTTTAACAGTACCTCGTCAGCCGCCACGGCAGGGGAATAGGGGACACCAACTCAAGTGTGTCAGAAAATCAGCAAATTCCCTCTTGACTTTACCAATTGCTTTCATTAGCTGATACATAATAATTAATCCCCTTGACCAACAGATGAGCTAGTTCTATATGTTGGGCCTGATGAGCTAACAAGCAATTAGTTTATTTTCAGTCTTTGTTGCTTAATGATGGCTTTCAATGTTGTCATTGTCATTCTTACTTTGACGGCAGTGTCAGAGTACTTTCCATGTTATTAGGACCCATGTATTTATTTCCATCTCACTATGAACCTGTTCATTCTGTGGTCATTCTCCACATCACAAGACATGAACTGCCATTTGCAGTGTGGTACAAAAACAGCAGCAATGCCGTTCGACAGATTCTTTGCTAAGAAGTGAAAGCTGGGTGTATTTCTTTTAATGATGACCTAACATCGGAAAGGCTCACAACCAAGACTGGTCCCACAGCTGTAGGTCTTCACAATATCTGAGAGTCAGATCCAGTGTCCTGTTGCCATGGTTGTCGAAGGAATTAAACCATTCCACTACAAGCCTGGCTGTGCAGGGAGCAAGGAGAACGGAAATGTTGACATTCCCAGTATGTGTGGTCGTGTATTGCCAACTGCACGTGCTCTCGGCTTTGTTGAGCAGTCTAACCATGTGCTTTTAAGATTTGCAGTTTCACGTACACACGGGCCCAAGAGAGCGTAGATTATTTTCTGGCCTGTGTGAAGGTCCCGGCTCGCAAATGACCGTGACGTGAACAGGAGTTGGGGAAAGGCAGCCGTGATTACGGCCTTCCCGCTTACAGCCACTTTAAATTTGACTCGCACCTGATTTTGCATTTTTGTCCCACTGAGGAGAGAGGGGGGAAAAAATGTCGCTTTTGAATCGAAATGATCCAAAATAACATAGACATAGACTGAAGATGGGTAGGCTGTCCACAGACAATGTAACAATATCTTTTAAGCAGTGGTTCTGCAGTATTTTTAATTTAGAGAACAGACTTCAAGATTTACCATCTGAAAGCAGATGGCATTAAAATGAATTTAAAACATTTAGAATTATGAGCTGCACAAAGGAACAGGTGGGATTTTTGCAAGAAAATGTCTTAATAAATAGGTTATACAGTATAGGTTTACATTTGGCTGCTGACTTTAACAGGTCTGGACATAAATCAAAGGAAAGTGAAGAAATAATGAATCACACCAATATGGGACATGGGTATTTTTGTATGAAAAGGGACAAAACACCTTTCATTAGCTAAATCTGGACATTGAGGCTTAGATTTAACTAATGGGATTTACTATGAAGATGAAGAATGTCTGCCTATTAACTATTCAGGTAACCAGGTTGAAATTAGGCCTTTAAAGGTTTAAAGGTGCTTAAAAAGCCTTTATGTGTATGACCAGAGAGTATGGAGTTTAATAATTTAATACTTATGGGAACAGACAGTTTTAATGCTGGAACACTTTGCCATATCCTTGGATTGTGATGCATTTCTGTGTTGCCCTCAAAGTGGGGGGGGGGGGGACAGTGACCAGGGGGCTGCCATAAATAGCATGTGACCTTGAAAGGTTATGGATGTATAAACGCACATGTGCCCTTGTGCCATTATCACTCTGAACCAGGTCCATTCGACAGGACGATGCTCTTCTCTCTGCTGATGGTCCCACCAGCGTTTTCCTGGGTAATTTCTGTTATTTTTGTCTTTAAAACATTTTCTGGGCACAAAGTCTGCTGGTTTTCCTCCAGCACTTGCTTGTGAAGCATTTGGATAAGTACTGCTCAACCATAACTCAGTCATTTCCTCAGGAACCTTCAACATCTCAGGCAGCCTAATCAGTTTTCTTCACATTTTATAGACATTCACTTTCTTTAAGGTGTTTCACTGCCCTTCACACTATAATAGAGGTGAACGGACAGCAGGCTGGGTTTCTGGACCACAATTTATCTGCCTTCTATTTTTAATTAAGGTGAGAAATTCTAAATGATTATTAACTTTTCCAGTATTATTCTGGCAAGGTGTGGTTCTCCTGTGAGGACCTGGCTTCAGTTAAAGACAGTGGGGGGTCTGTAGGAGCAGCCTCCTGGTGGGAGGCATTAGGCCTAATGACGCCTCTGTAATGCCAAAGTAATGTGAAGTCATTTTACAGAACCAAACGCACCACACGATGATGAAAACAGTTTAGTCGTGATATTTCAACATTCCATAAAAGTAATGCTCCACCCCATCACACCAGATTGAAGCCAAAAACATTCTCTGGTTCACCCCAGTAAACCATCACTTCTATGGCGTTATACAGGGCAGCATGCAAAGTTCCTTTTCACATCCTTCGTCTTTAACAGTATTTATAAAAGGATGATTAAAGTTGAAGGCTAAGGGTGTCTGTATTTTACTGTGTGTTTATGTTATTCTGTCCAGCCACTGGGTGTGTCACGTTCTGTCTCTGTCAGTTCCTTCTGTGGCCTCAGCTGTCTCTCATTTATTTCTCTCCTCTATATATACCTGCTTTCATGGCCATATGTTGTAGTGTGTAGCTCTGTACTGTTAGCTGCTCTCTGTTCTTCATGCCTACTGCTGTTATTGGTCCTTATTTCCCTTTGTATCAACCCCTTTATTTAAATAAATCCTTCTGCACTGAGACTCAGCCATTGTCTTCGTGCATACATTCCATGAACGTTACAACATGCAGCTATAAAAAAGACTTAAGAAATAGTTGTTTGGTATGCATTCACATGAGTATTTTCATTTCATTACACAGACATGAGTAAATAAACTGAAATAAATGTACTAAATATAGTTTAAATCTGCCAAGAATGCAATGGTAAGAGCTTCACTGGCACTGGCATTTGAGCAGTTAAATGATCTTTGTTCTTCGACAATAAATTTCCTGAAGCTTATAAGGATGTAAATATAAAACAAATTGCTGTTTTATCACTGATGTTTCATCTTCTAAATGACAGCAACTATATCAGATGTTTGTGACATTGTAGGTAAGTATCTATGATGGTTTTATTTAAACTCATCCTTGATGCTGAAAGCTGTTAATGGAAATTCTATTGCTCAAACTAGACAGGAAATGCAAAAAAATTCACATGTGATAATGTGTACCACAATCAGCATGATTTCTTAGTTTCTGTGTTCACAAAAGAACAACAAAAATTATGCATTGGGCCTCTGTTATACATGTTAAGTACATTCAGTACACAATCAACAGATGTGCATGGTAGACATGAATCAGAAACAAGCTTCAAACATAATATTTATTATGTTTGCAAAACTTTTTCTTTACTTGAAATACATTATTGTAATTTTGTGGAATTTTCTTAACTGCTTTGTCTAGAGAATATTTAGGTAAAATAACATGCAGTTCAATGAAACTGTTAGAAATTGTCTTTAGTGTGTCTCTGCCAATAAAAAAACAAAGAACAGACAGACAGACTCACTGTGTCTAATTTGTCCCAAGTCAATTTTATAACAGTGAGAAATATTGCCGGGACACAAAACAATTAATTTAGCTACTGACATTTGCATATAATTGACTCCCAGTTTCATGGATTATTTTCTTACATTGTTTTTAATTTTCTTTTGACCTTAGGCAGGCAATAAAAATTCTATTTTAATTCAAAAAGGTGGGCAACAATCACATTAGATAGAAACAGCTCAAAGTAGATTTTGTTTTAGGACAGTTATGATTTAATATTAATTTTATGTTGGTAATGAATCCAAGCAATTCTACTTGCATAAGTAAACTCAACAGTTTGATCTCAACGATTCCTGTGGATCAGGGTCATCTGACACAAAAATACAAAACGCATTTTGTTTTACATGAAAAAGAATACTTAACAAGACAGCCTTCCTCAAAGTTTTCAAAAGTACAGGGTGCCAAGTTTGTTCTCAATACCCAAGGGCAGGTGAAACAATATTGATTCAAATTATAACATTCTTTTCCTTGTTTGAACAACCAATTTAATTAATTTCAGCCTTGTAATGAAGGATGATTATTTGCGTGGAAGTCACAGAGGAACTTGAGTATATTTTATTTACCCATTTTGTAGATTTTGGTGTTTATCTCTTCAATCGCCCTCAGCTGACTAATTTGTATGATTAATGAATTACACATCTGAAACATTCTAACTGTGCTTTAGGTTATAAAATAAAAAACAACAACAATGTTAAGGCATGTTAAAGTCCTGCCATCAGAGCCTTTTCCTCCTTACTGGTATCACTAGCGATAATGTTTCCTTGCCTTTGCCTAACCTGGATTGATTCTGTACTTATCCACTGCCTTGTATTTCCACGTTGTTTCATTGACCTCATAAACTGTATCGCCATAAGCCACAGGAATGTTCTGGGAAGGGACGTAAAGCAGGAGAAGAAAGATGGGAAGGCATGGGGAGAGAAAAAAAGAGAGAGACTTGTGGAAGTTAGTTTTTCAGAGGAGTGGTAGTGTACACACTGAGCTGTGTGGTAAATAGTGCAGCTCATCCTGTAATAAGGCTGTATATATGTTATACTTTTCTGCTAGTTGTAGAAATGTTTCAAATTATTATGAGTCACACTATTAACGGTTAGTCATGTTCTGCACTGTAATAATTTAAAAAAATTGCTCTCATTCATTGTGCCTATTTACACCATTTCCGTACGATGCAATGTTGCTGTTTGTCCAACCACCTGTTTATGTCAAGTAATTGGGACCCTGCATTATATTGTGCATTATATTGCTTGTTTAGTTTGATTTGGCCTATGTTTTGGTACTTGCAAGTGTTTCCTATTTTAGAAAGAACATGTGCTTCAGTTAGAACTACTGTCATGCCAACCCAAGAGTTTGCAGGTGTTCTGTTAATCATTGCTTCCAAGTAAAATGAATCAGATACCGTTAAGCCTTAAAGTGACTTTTATTTGAAAGGAACCATTGCTTTCCTTTTCTGTACTGTAACCAGCAGCCCTGATGTTGTTACCTTTATATAACCCCTCACAATGTAGACTAGCACCTAATAAAGTCACATAATTATTTGTTGAGGGGGGAGGGGAATCAGGTTTACAGCCAAGTATGTTTGTCCCATACTAGGAATTTTGTCACTGTATTTAACCCCTTTCACTGTGGGAACAGTGGGCAGCCACGAACAGCACCCGGGGAGCTAGTGTTGTTCAGCATCTGGCTCAAGGATACAGCTGTCACCTGGCCTAGGATTTGAACTGAGAGGCTTCCACATGCCAGCCTGATGTTCTATCCTTTGAATCGCCAGGCCATTTACAAATTTATATATGGCACAAAGTGGTCATCATGGTGTGTCGTTATGGCAGGAAGTATCAGAGACCGGTCATTTTGTTGAAACAAATATTTTTACTGCGGTTCTCTCCTTTTATCCAGCAGGCCCCGCAATTATACAATTAAAATGACAAGCTTTGCTCTTGCACTGTAAAAATTCATCTGAAAAATCGACATGAAATCAGCAGGTACCACGGTTATCACCGCTCTTTCGTGTACAGCGTCAATTTAGAATTTGTCACAGAACGGTGCCTGACCTGTTTTGAGTTCCAGGGGTAAATTGATAGGGTTCGGCTTGGTGGGGGATTCCGTGAGATGTCATCTCCAATAAAGAATCAATATGTCCTCTCCGCAGGAACGCCCGAGAAGTCAAAAGCTGTCTCCATGACAACCCGGCCATCCCTTGTACCACCCCCCTAGCCGTGCCTCACTTTTCAGGCTCATTTTTATGAAACTGAAAGAGGTTAAACCCGTTTAGAGTTTATGATCCACGAGCTCTGTCAGCCTGGCGGACATGCATACTGATCAGCTGAGCAAAATAATGTTGCATTGCGTGCCATCTCTTAAGTCTGTAACAGTTATGCCTGGAAAGATATCTCCAGTACATCTGACAATATAAGAAAAAAATAGAATTGGTTTGCCAGAATGCACAGAGGTACATACTACCGTGCAATCAGCAATTTAAGGTAATATTATTCTGCTTCCCTGTCGCTGTATAAAAACTCGAAAATGCCACATTCTATTTGACACTTCTGTGTAGCGGCAATAAAATGCGACATTGGAAACAACAAATTACTGGTGCCAATGTGTTGAGGCATTCTTAACAAATTGCTGTAGAGCAATTCAAGGTTAGTGGCGCATGCATTGAGAGTTTATATTTACGTAAAAAAAAAAATTGTGATGTAGACCAGCACATTGAGTATTCATGAAGCAAAACACAGCTTTTGTGCCTTTACTATTCAAAGTTGATTTTAAAGCCTATTGTCATCCAGAAAGAAAAAAATCTGTGGAAATTATATTTTATTTCTATTTCACTGCTATGGAAAATATTCCAGAGGCATTTTATTATAGAGAAATGTTGACATATTACATAATATGGAAATAATCTGAATGGAAAAAAAAGTTTAAAAGTGCAAGTGATAATTATATACTGCATATACAGTGTGTGTGTATACACACACACACACACACATACACATATATAAAACAAATTTTACTTTCTTAAAACTTGGACACAGTATAAACCTAGAGTTTTAACTGCGCTTCCAGTAGCAGTGGTTCTCTTCCCCTATTTCCTAATCCAAAAGAACTTCACTGCTTATGTTTAAAGATAAATGTTATGTAACTACCCACACAAGGCTTACAACATAGTAAAAGTTACTGGGTGAAATCACAATAATTGATTTAATGTTTCTAACCTGTGTATGACTACACAAGTACACAGCGTAAAGAACACTTGAAATGCAACCATGTCAGTAGTTGATCCCAAATAATAAATCAAATATGAGGAGTCACACAGACACACGCATCATGACATATACACAATGTGGATAAACAACAGTCCTGAAGATTAAAGCTTTCCTTTATTCTCACTTTTCCAAGTATGTTGTCAGCATCAATTTCTTTTCCCAGCAATAAGAACAAGCTTTTAAATTACAAAGATTAAGCTGAATGGTTTCTGAATTATTTAAACTCTGCGAGTGTAATCCATTTTGAGGGCAGTGGAGTATATAATGGTATAATTAGCATACAATGGAGTTTTGCCATGCCTATATTGTGCTGAATGTTTTTGAGATGTTGTAGATTATAACTAAAACTGAATCCCAAACCTTGGCCTGTATGCCACTTCAGGCTATGTTGAGGAATATAATTAGCAACTTCAGAAACCTTTTGTAATTTTTGGTTATCTTTGTCCGGGAATGTCTGGACTATTATGCATTTGTTCAATTACCATTGTAGTCAGGCTGGTAGCAGATCTATGTAATTGTAAATTCACTAGGGACCAATGAGAATGGTTTGCAATTATCTAATTATCTGAATTAACCAGGGAAGTAGACAAGGTGCTTTACATATTACTGGAATGAAGTCGATCTGCAATCAATGTCAAGCCAAATATGTGATAGGTGGCCATGCGGTCTCTGGGTCTTTCAGATAATCAGCTGTCGTTAGCTTCAGGGATGTCAATGAGAACATACTTCTGGGATGCTCTTGTGTCATTCTATGAATTCTTCCACATAAAACACACCTTGGGTTCCACAGACCTTTTGCATGATTGTGTCCACTGGTGTTGCACATGGAGACTGGCCGCACAGATGTTCTGTTGCAGCAGCCAGATGTGTACTGCTGTCCACATTTGCGCCCAGCAGTGCAATACTCAGCTATAATCTGACATTAAGGAATGTCAGGTCACGGGCAGCTTAAAACAAAGCTTGTGCGGGGGGGGGGGGGTCGAAAGAAAAAGGGCTTTTATCATTGGCTCAGACAATCAACAGCCCCTTAACACTGCAAAGTACATGCAGCGCAAAATCAGAACTCCAACCTCAGCGGTTTTCCAGGAATTTTTTCATAATGCCATAGAGATGTAGTACGTAAAAACAGCACACGCACCTCATTTGGTAGTCATGTAACCTCGAGATTAAAGATGAAGATGGCACACCTTGTCTCATGAAGAAGATGGTCACTTGTTTTGAGGTTATCAGATGACCAGCATGTGCAGACACAGGCATGTTATTTTTGAAGGCAGAATACATGGCATTTTTAAAAAGGGGAGGTGTACACATCTCCAGATCTTTGTACCTTTCACCACTATCTAGGTGTCACCCTCACTCAAAGTCACTATGAGGCTGATTAAAGCAATCAACATGCCAATCACCATCCTAGATAGTAGGGCCTGACATGTAAATGTTCATCCTGTGGACAAAGTAACCTCATCTGATATGAACAGAAACCCCCTCCCTCCCAGTGAGAGGCCAAGATCCACTGCCTCCAAATCAAATCAGCCTCATAGAACATGAAGGCGGACATGCAAAGCATGCAATCAACAGCCCGCTTATCCACGCTCCTCTGTCATTTTCAGTAATGCGTCCCTAACTCTGTCGTCAGGGCAGCTTGACACAATAGCAGCCCCCGAATGGTGAAATGACCCCCATGAACCGGCGGTCACCGCATTTCTCCCCCGCCGCCCCCGCAAAAAACCGATGCACTGAACAGAACGAGCATCTCACATTGCTCTTCTCCTTCGGACGTTCTTACACACAGACAAACATTGTCAGGTACAGGGGAATTGCATGGTATAAACAAACTGACCAGCCCATATCATTATGGCAAGAGAACTGAACCCATGAAATCTCATGAGAAGGAAAACCCCTTTTAATGACCACATTTTGAATCTGTGTAATAAGTGAATTACCCCAACCGTATGTTCGAGATCATTGCCGTTTAATAAGACTCATTATGCTTTAATTATAATAGCCCATTGTGTTCCATATTTGCTCTGCTAGTACCGCGTGACTACAGATTTATAAAAGGAAGCCATTAGATAGTGTACCTTGTGCATATTTTATCTGAAATTTAGAATTTTTCTGTAATTCTCTAAGTACAAAAAATAGCAGCTTTGTCCTTTTGAATTTTTTTGACAGATAAGTCCCAATGTTGGCTCCTGAAGGAGCTCGGAAAGTTTTGAAACGATCAACGGAACAGATTTGCCTAAACTGATAAATTGATTGGTAAAGATGGAAGCACCACCTCACTTATAATGTATTTTCATCATTTTTGCCGCTTGCACTAGCCAGAGTCAGGACAATGGCGCGGATGGTAAAGCACAGATAATGTCTGCATGTATTTGGAACAGTAAGACAAAACAAATAGTCAAATTAGATTAGGAAAATCTCCGGTGCACCATTCTGTGAATGCATTCGTCTTGAAGTGACTCTGGCTTCATCTGTTTTTCATCTATGTACAGGCAAATTTATGGGTTCCAGTCTTATGCGTTGCAGAAAAGATAAATTCATAAAAGACTTTATTATGTTTTCGCAATGCATTTTTACAGGCCAAGATTTAATAAAGTGGCATTTGCTTTTGAAAAATGGTTCCTTTAAAATGGGTGTGACAACCAGACGTGTGTAAGTGAATGTACATGCATTTAGAAGTAATAAATCTTTGATCTCCCTGGATCTCACACAGAAAGTGGACTAACTGTATAACTTTACCTATCATTAAAACACATACTATGTCCAGATAGTGTAACCTTATTCAGTCTGTACTACTAAACAACACCCGTGGGTGCATTAATATAGATGGAATCTCATGCAATTGTACAATGTGTCCTTTTAAACCTTGTTCAATATGTACAACACTGAAATGAATACCTCATTGCTATGAATTACTCCATGCCTTTTCTGTATGAAGAAGGCATTATTGGATATAACAGTGTAGTGGACCTAACAAATTGACTTTCTCCTCAAATGCACTCAAGAATGGAAAAGGCGCTGCTTTCCATTAGAAGAAATATATCTGTAATAAATAATACATAACAAAACACATGCGGTGCATGTTCCTTTTTTGTTTTCGCGTTAGGCCGTATTTTCACACAAAGGCGGCATTGAGAGGAACTGCAAGATTTAACACAAGATTTAATTTAAAAAACGGTCATTATTGTTCTGATAACTACTGCAATATAATGACTGTCAGACTTATCATCTACTTCTCAATAACACCAAGCGGAGGAGTAATTAAGATGATGCTGAGCTGCAGAGGCAAGGCCAGAGCTGTAGGAATTAAAGCACCGTTCATTCACCTGTGTTATGCAAATCTGCACGAGAAATTGACCCAGGGATGTCATTTTAAGCTTAATCGCTTGTGTCACATTTTTCTTCATTTCTAATTACAAAGCCCCCTTTCCTTTAAAAAGATTCTTGGTCTTAGAAGGTCTCATTTGGTTTAAATCAGCATGTGTTTACCTTTCCCCATTTACGGGCCTTCGCTCCGTATCCTTGGATACTGATGTGAGTGGCAGCTTTGATTCTGGGGTCTCCCGGTACTTTGAAGTCAATCCCAGTACTTTAAAATATGGCACAAATACTGAAGGCAACTGTCAGGTGTCTGCATCAGTTGTAAGACATTTGTTCAATATAAATTAATTTATCAGGAAACATATATTAAAGTAGCTGAGAAAACAATCTTATAAGGCGTTTCTCTACTGTATGCAGTGTACACACACAAAACACACACTGAGTGGCATGTGCATGAACAGCGTGCATTTAAATTCAGATCGTTTAAATTAACTGAATACATTTAGCATACATAGTAATAATTTTGTGTTTGGTGATAATGGACATAAACGCATAATAATTCCATATATAAAGATAACATAATTTCAACATCAGAAACCTAATTAAAATCATTGTACAGTTATGTCAACAATTAGCTTTGCAGTTAGAGGAAGACAATACTACACAGCAGAAGTATTGCAAATGCAGTCAATAATACAGAGATGTGGCAATTCTTCGTTTCTAGTATAATGTGTGTTCATATGTGAATCATTGACATCTTAATTCTGTTTGAACTGGCATGCCATTCAGGGTATGGCGCCACCTGGCCCAGGTTCTACAGAACTGGTGCTGTGACCTCACTGTATCTACAAAGGCAATTACTTAAAATGGATTACTGAAAGGAGCAGTTTTATAGCATACTGAAGTACCATCTCACTGCATCATGACATGCAATCACACTGACCTACATCTAATATTATGCAAACAGTTATGCCTCCATTAATACTATCCATTATAGCTATTAATATGCAGTTTAAGTCAACGTACAAGGCTTTTTTTTTACATTTGGGTGCAGGCCCGGTTGTCCATATGTGCAAAATATGGTTTTGAGAGCATCGCGGTTGGACACTGAATACATGCGGACAGCTTACTGAATTGGAAATAAACACCTCCGTGCGCAGCTCCACCTGTGCGCAGGTGTTGTGTGAACACGAAACCCATAAGATGGCTTGAGGAGTTGCGGCTCAGATAAGTGACGGTACTGGGCTGTCGCCTTTGAGCTCTGCTGACCTTGTGATGAGTCTACAGCAAAGCTGTCTCACAGCATGGTCCGACCAGGCCAATTAGTGCCATGGAAAACGCACCTCATCACGTTAATGTTGCCGAAAGACTGTAGTAATCATGTGACGTAACACCACCTGGACTTAGGCTAGTTTTACAAATAATTTGCCATAGACATCCAATGGTGTAAATTTTCCCTAAAAATGACTGTTTGCATGTTTATGCTTAGCTTAGTCTGTGCTGCACTGACATGTGGCTGGGCGCTGAAAGAAATAGAAATAAGAGTAACAATAAAGTCAGTTAACCCCTCATGGCAGAGAGGAGGAGGAAGTGGAAAGTCCAGTCCTTTGTAAAAAATTAATTACATAGCTGAAGGCTAATGCTCTCGGTTCTGCCTCATTGTAGCGCTTTCCCAGGTCTGCAGTCTGCTTCCTGCTCGACGTTTTGGCGGACATCTGTTTCATTAGTGATTTGTGTGAAGGGTCACATTTCAAAGTGACAGCAAGATAATGGCTCCTTAGGTATTACAATTTCCGACACGTTCCCCCACTTGCGTCACCGTCAGTCTCCGAGTCAGAACACAATTTTTACATCTGAATAAATGATCATTCAATATGTCTGACTGATCCTTCAAGGTGTGTCTCCCAGACTGGTAGCCTTTCAGACATCAAGAGGTCCGCCACCGGCTGTAAAACTTTAACGGTAAATTAAGTATGTCCTGTTAGCTGTGCCGCACCACAAATAAAAATAAATTGAAGACAATAAAAATTATGGACTGTGACTCTTTGTGAACTTTGATCAGAATAAAGAAGACAAAAAAACCCACAGCATCTCTCCTTTCACTTTGTGAAATCACATACGTGGCCTCTACAAAATCAGTGTACGGATACCACAACCTTTGCCACATTTACCGTCAATAACACCAATGAGAATGGCCAATAATATAAATAAATAAATAAACAAACAAACAAAAGGCAGTGTGGCTCTCAGATGGAAAGCCGTCCTCGGCTTTCTTTTCTCCTGCCCGTTTGTCACTGTCAACTTTCAGCCAGATATTTATTTAACACCCAATTTCATTTCAATTTAACTAATCTCAGCATGGTGCATCAAACAGAGTAAGTAAGACATCAATCTGCAGTTTTTACAACCGGCCTGCTTAATATAAAGCTCTACCTAAGTGTTTGATAAACATTTTCTAAGCTGGGGATTTGTTGGGTAAAAATACGCAAGGTGTAGACCTGGTATATTTGTGTCCCACTCATTTGTGGAGCTTGCTGACCTTGAAAAATAATTAAACTTCTTATTTTGTAATTTACCTATAAGTAAAAATAAAAGACTTCACTGTGACAGACTACAAGGTTTTTATTTGGATATTTACAGTCTGAATCCAGTCATACCTGGATAAAACATAAAAATTTGTTATAGAAATTACATCCATGTGGTTAAACTGGGATTTAAATGAAAAATATGTAACTATGATGCTATCTACTTTCATACCTGTAGTTATTAGTTTAACCTAAAATTATGAAAGGGGCTTTCATGTTGCTTGCAATTTAACTGGCTGGACCTGGAAGAGTTCTGATTTCCTTTTGCTTGTGCACACACAAGCACTTTTACTAATGTAGCACAATTAAAGTATCCTGTGTAAATTTTTGTGACAGAATAATGCGCAAAACTACTTCTAGCATGCAAATTAGGTTCAGAAGCACAATTATGAAATTTATGCATCTATATTAATGTATTACAGGAATGTAAAAACCACAATAGGCTTTTAATAATAGGAGGTGAGCACAAAGTCCTGCAGTTTGCTATTACAGAAAAAGGGGTGAAATACATCCTCCTACAGATGCTTATACATACAGACACACAGATACACAGAGAGAGAGAGAGAGAGGGGGGGGGGGGGCTCTGTTTCCTATAAAGTAAGGTGCAAAAACATTTTGTTTTTAAAAGCCAGGTGACACCACAAGAAGAATGACTTGCGAGATCAAATGGAATTTCTCTGCCATTGTAGCCAATTATCTCTCTTTTCAAAAGGTTAAGTTAGCCCACGCTTGAAATTGATTGGTGTGCAACTCATTTAAAACGTAATGCTAGGCAGTGCACCCACTTCATGCCCCGTCTGTCAGCTCTTGCTTGCATTGTGAGGGCTTGCATCTATCTTGCTCCCAGCATGCACAGAGAGACGGGCTCAACTAATTAACTATATAGTATGCAGGGCTCTGTCCCCCATGTCCCCACCCCCTAGCCTATCACTGTGCCAGCTGGAGACCAAGGTCTTCCCCTGCTGGGCAGCCATTGGCCAGCATTGCACACTGGTCTCCACCCAGATCCTCATTTGTTCCACTGCTGAGTAAGGCAGGGGTGGGGGTGCGACAGGCTGTGCGCTCGCTCCACCTGAGGCAGTCTCGCAGCGGCTCTTGCAGCAGAGTGACCCGCTGGCCCCTGTCCCATCCGCTTCCTCGGGGGCCTGGCTTTCTCCTGCATTTACAATGTCCTCAGCCTCCTCAGCCTGTCCTCACTCACCACCTTGCTACCTGAGGGGACGTAAGAGGCCCCTGGAGGAGCAAGGGGAGGCTCGATGGGGAGGTGTGTCTGCAGCGTGACTGCAGCTTGGGGCAGGAGTCCTGCACCCTGCCCAGCGACCCTGCTGCCTCGTGTCTACACCACTGGGACAGGCTGACCAGCTGGCCTGCTCTCTCTTTCATCCCTTGGGCTTTAGAAAGAGCTCGCCGTGCAGAGTCTGTACATGTCCGCACTCCAGTAAACACTGTTTTGACTTTATAACAAGAGCAAAACCTGCTTTACAGAAGCGTTCCAGTGAAGACTTACACAAATATTTAAATATGAAACATTCACATTTATTTTGTCAAATATAATGTGCACCCACGCATAGTGTACGCCCACAAGTTTGGTTAAAATATGAAAATGTAGACTCCTTTGGATAATGTGCATATTGAGAGTCTGTGTTTCACCTTGTTGTAAATGACTGAATAATGCGGCTCTCATTTTAACAACATTGGAAAAGAGATTTTGTAGAAGTTATGACAGATGGGAACTGACAAATATTGACTGAGTTACATTAAGTATAAGTATAAATATTTTTCTAGTTTATGCAAAACTATTACATCTTGTCATGCCTATTCTGCATTCAAAAATACATAAACAAAAGTAACAATAGGGCAGACAGAAACTGGAGTATCTAGTATATCCAGACATTAAATGACATTTAATGAAAAAACTGTGCCTTATAATGAAGATTTTACTGTATATAAAGTACATTGAAAGGCTTACTTGATTTACCATGTGTACAGCTGAGAATGTATATTATCCCTTTGCTCAAGTTTCTGACAGCATTCCTCTCCCACAAGTGAAAAATCTGAATGCAAAGTTACCGTGGCCCTTCTTTGACATTGAATATTTGAAAGCTGACAAATCCAGCATTTGCTGCTGGAGTCATTCTACACAAATCTACCCCACAATAAATAAATAATAATTATAATAACATAAATAAATAAATATCAGCATCTTAATATGAGCCTAATTCCAAATGCTGCATGATTGTCAGTGGGGGAGACAAAATCTGAAAGTGGTACAGTACACGATGTGAAATTTGCTTAAAAGATGTTGTTTCACATCCTAATCCTACAACATCAGACTCTAATCTATTTTTATTGTATGAACACTTTTTTTTTGTGGTACATCAGAATTAAAACATTTCCCTTGAACCCGTGCCCTTTGTCATCTACACCTTTCTTGTAACTGTTTCACTTGTTCCTTTTTGTTATACGGCTCAGGCACAGGAGTATATTTTGCATTCCATCAAGGGAGCAAAAGTCACATGTCAATGACATTTGGATTAATTGGTGCACACAGATGTAAACCCGTTGGCCTAAGCTGGCCCTGAGCTGCCAAGGTCATTTGGAGGTATGACTTCAACAGCAATGAAAACAAACACTTTGCTGCTTTGAAGCATTTAAAGCCGTACATCTTTTTTCTTCTTCTGGAATATTTATTTTGCCACTGCTAGGTCCACAAAAAAATTCCAGTCTTCAAATGCTTTTAAATACATGGAAAAAGTCTAACCCTTCACATCTTGTGTGATATGGGAACTAACATGGGAAAAAGACTATTATTAATCATTTCTGTGTTAGTGAATCTAGTTTTGCTTGTTACCACCTCCCTCCCAAATAAGTGAATGGATCTTAAATCCCTGAACTCTTTTCCATAGTAAGGGCATGCTTACCATAACTGATTTAACTGCTGGCTACTCCCTTTGTAAATAGGTCACCACAGTTTAATAAAAAGGGGCACAAATTAGGAACACCTGCTTTATCCTGTCTGTGACAGCACTTCAGGCTTTTATGAGAACATGAGTTTAAACCAAGACCACACACTTCATGTCAATTGTTATCCAACGCTGCTGTTAAATTGCAATTACGTGTAAACCATTTGATGGAAATTTTTATAAAAACAGAAAAGCGGAAGACCTTGTGAACGCAAAAAAAATTTTCAGAAAACTCAATTTTTATTTATTTATTTTTTTATGCCTTGACTATTCTCAGCTCAATTCATAAACACGCTCACGGGGCTTCAGTGGAATTCGGCAAGATGGAAACACAAATGGGTACCGAGGGCCCACGCCATTCAAGGTCACACGCGGAACACAATTGCAGCTGAAAAGCATGGAATTGAGCACAGATGGCTTAAAAAACAGGCAATTATGAATGGATGTTATTGTCCGGGGACGAGAGCCATCTTTGCATTTAAAAGAGAGACTTTATTACAGTCGGCCTTTCATCAGTGGCGCGCATGTGGGCTTTGCCTCTTTCAACTGGCCCCTTTTAAAAGTGTATCACGGTTAGTTTACGGAGTCCTCCTCAAGTTTGCAGTCTCTTCCCCAGGCACAAAACACAATCTCTCCTTATAACAGCAATTTTGATTGTGACCTTTTTTTGGGGTGGGAGAAGACACCGCGCGCAAACTAAAAAATGACTGTTAAAATTCCGTTAGACTGACGTGCCATAGTGCAACACCGGCATCTGTCACACTGCTAGGTCCCATGTTTACAAAACCATAATCTTGTCTTGTCTAAACCTCAAAAGCTTAAAAAAGGTAAAATCCTATTTAAACCAGATAAAATTGGGACATTTCTATCTAGGCTGAAGAAAAAATAGTGAACAAACATTTTTCCTTTGTAATCCTGCGTTCATTTTCAACCTTTCTCATAGCCTCTATTAACATATGAGTCAATAGAAAAACTCAACACATTGCAAAGACATTTTTTTTAAATCCTAAGTTTATTTATTTTTGCTAGTGTAGCGTTGCAGACAAAAAGCACCTGTAATTATGTTTGTAATGTGTTTTGTGGAGAGAGGGATTATATGTAATAAATGAACTAATATCTATACCATGTGTGCCTTCTGCCTAAGATTTAACTTTTGTAAGACAATTCAGATGGTAAAGAGAGAGGATTAGAGGAATATTCCACAGACTAACCCATTCTATTTTTTCCAGATTGATTTTCATGAATTTCCAGGAAATTTGAGAAAAACTGCATGTACAATGCTGCACATTGATTGCACAGGTGCTGACTGACATGTAAAGTCAGCACCGGCCTCTGTAAAACCCTGTGCCTGGTGCTCTGTGCAAAACGTAGCAAGAACCGAAGTAAGGCATTTGAAACGGCATGCCTGTGTACATTATATAGCACACAAGCACATTAAACAGCACTCTCGAGTGACACTCAGAAACAAGCTAGATGCAATGACTTGCATGAATAATCTGACTGGTAATGAAAAACGCAATAACACAGAACACATCTAGTAATATGAAATGAAAGGGACACACTAAAATTACATCTGTCAGTTACAACAGGATCTACATTAAGTGGCAAGTGGTGCGTGTTTCCCAAGGGTGTCTGTTTGTGACAAATCTGAAAATATTTACAGTAATGATGTAGAACTCTCGCAGATGACAATTTTATTTTTCACATGCTGTAATTCTGCTGTAAAACCAGTAGCGCTCTGTAAAGCAATGCCTGGCTGGATGACATGTAACTGCAGTCCACCTGTCATTTCCACGTCCATCGCCAGAGACTGTGATGTCACCGACCAAACGGACCTGAATAAAGGTCTCCTCTGTTCAACATTCCTGCAAAACCTTCTAATGATGGTCAAATTAGATGTTTAGCAATGAGTTTCCTTTCCCAGTTTTGTCTCTACGATTTCCTGCATGGGCGGCACGGTGGTTAGCACTGTCGCCGTGCACCTCCAGGCTTGGGGTTCACTTCCCGCCTTGGGTCTGTGTGCGTGGAGTTTGCATGTTC
>JABJVR010000033.1:5752213-5763344 GCA_025773905.1 Chitala chitala | reverse complement strand
CTCTGGGATGGGCTCCAGGCTTCCCCGCGACCCTCACCAGGAATAAGCGGTTAAGATAATGGATGGATGGATTTCCTGCATACCTCACATCTATCATGTCTTTATGTACAGCTAGTCAAGTATTGTAATTTTAATTGTTGTTCCAGCACTCAAAAAAACAAGCAAGCAAGCAAACAAACAAACAAACAAATATCCAAAATTCATAGAAGATTACTCAATATCAACAAAAGCTGTCTCAGATAAATGGCTTTCCATTATTAAATACAATGAAATGCACAATTATAATTTTTAATTTCACCTCATTTGATGCCTGACTTTCCCCCAATATATCCCGAATTACAAATTATCATCATTCTGGCAACACATATTTAATAACCATATTGTTTCAATAAATTTGACAACACTTGCCATTGTTCTAATAATGTAATTATTCATCTTAGCATACATTTGTAACAAACCACCATTTTTTCTGGTGCACAGGTATAAGTTATATATTAGGAGCATAAACAAATATTAGTAACTCCATGTCTAATATGTCTCTCAATACCATACATACAATAAAACCGAATCAGTACGGTTTGGTCAGTTGCCAAGGTTTATGTTCAGTATGTTTCAAATTGTTAAACTCTCAATATGCTTTTGTGTATCACCATCCAGTACATCAACAATTTATGTTAAGAAGATTACATATTTATTCTCTTGGTCAGGGTTTAATTAACATGGGAACGATTGGTTGAACTCCGCAGATAATTTGCATCTACAGTAATTAACATTCCGTTGCGACTGGAGCTGCGAATGAAAGCGCGCCCTCTTAAATTAGAATACACCGGTCCTTTCAAGGCCTGCAGTCCAAGTGGACCCGTGATGAAAGCCCAGAAGACCGCTTCTGGCTCACGGATTCCAACAGATTGGGTGGGTATGATTATAGTTCGCGTCTTCCAGTGGTTTTTAATAAATATGGATGTCCATCTGTGTCGTCTTCCATTTACTTCTAGCAGGCTCTGTCCCCCTGCCCACTTTCTCAGTGGAGGCTTTTAGAGAGGAGGAGTTATCAAAGGCTCAATGGCTTTCTGTGCTTTTACAAAGTGCGGACCTGATAGGACGAGCAAGGCTCAACGTTTTGCTCTCCACTCTAAGTGCTGGTGACTTTTCTGATCCAGCCTTGAATTTGCGAGGCATTCCCACTTTCCAGCAAAACTGCCGATTTTTCTCCGGCTACACCATCTGGTCCCCGAATTTGTTTCAAACAAATTCCAGAGTGACAGCTTCCACACTTTACTTCTGGATTAGTCATTTTTGCACTTTTATACTGTGGCGCAGTTGCATGGTAGCATTTGGGGAGATGGTAGGTATTCACAGTGCACGATACTGTTTTTTAATTTTTTTTTTATTTTAATAAATGAATTGGTGTACAGGAAACTGTGACAAAAGCAGGACGTGCCAAATTCTCATCAATTCTTTTTATTTTTGTTTCTTCCTTTAAACCCTGTTTTAGTGTGACAATTCATTTTTATTGCATTGCACATGTGGTTAATATATAATTAATAGAAGAGTCTGTGATATTTTCCATATTATATCTGACATTTTCAATTTAAGCAAACCCATGCCAGAGAATGCAATAAACCATATAGGAATGTCAAACACTATCCAGCAACAGAAGAATCAGCCTTTAACATTACTTGTACATTTGACATTAAAGCTTATTGCCTTCACAAATATACTAACCAAACACTGTTGAAGTCTAGCAGTGAAAGCATGGCTTGTGCACTCCCCATGGACTTCTCAGAAAATTTGTACGCAGAAAGAACTTTCCAAGCGTAGTACTCTGTCCATAACCACCCGCCCCCCCACCACCACCCCAGTGTGACCTCCCTTTCCTTTACAGTATCTGTTCATAAATTATATCATTAAATAACAGTTACTTCTCCTCAACCCAGGCCTTCATCAGATTCATTTGGACCCTTTAGGCTCAGTAACCTTAATCCATCCTCTTCCTCTTTGGTACGGTTGCAAGTCTATTTCTCTAGAGGTGGGAATTTTTACCTGTGCAAATTAAACATGGCACAGTTTCACAGTTTGAATATTCAAAATAAAACTCATGGAAGCAGCCCACGCAAAAATTATAATTAGAAAAGCAGCGACTTGGCAACATCACAACAGTGACAGACAGAAAAAAAAACAATGTGAAACTGGTAATATATTCATGCAAAATATAACTTCACAGAAGAGGAGTTCATGATTACGGCTTAATGAAGCATCATTCATTACTTACAGTACTATAAAATCATCAATGCCCTTTTAAATAGTTCACATTCGCAAAGGTGATGAATTTCAAAGATAAAATGTGACATGGGCTGTATTGACATTACTGTTTGGATTTTGAAACCAAGGACAATGCAATATTGAAGAAGATATGATGCTTCAATGGATTGAAATTGTTCATTATTGTACCTAAAATAATTCAAACGAGCAAACATAATACACTATTCACAAATTGTCGTCTGAAGTAGACGAAGTGCCCTTCAACGGAAATTATACTAATGTTTAGAAAAAGACTGAGTATCAAGGTGCAGCGCTTTCTTTCAGTGCTGTTGCTTAACTTAGTTATTGTAGAAAAATGGCCATGTTTAAGACGACACTTTTAATTGGTGGCGTGGTTTTACAGATGATGAAGAAAAGTAAGTTCACTGCGCATTGTGTCTTTACTGGTGTTGGTTAAAGTTATACAATATAATAAAAAAATAATTTATTATTTTTTTTATTATTATTATTTTATATATATATATATATATATACACTGGCAGCATGTAACATCAAAATGAAATCACGTCAGGTTTACTCCAAGCGAAACAGTGCCATCGCTGCTATGGAGTACGTTTTTTGACGGCACACTAATTTTCGTTCTCGCTGCTGCTACAAGAATTTAGATTTATTTCCTATTACTGCGTCATTATTATGAGGTGCAACGTTTTTAAATATTTTGAAGGGTATTCTGACTGCAGTGCCCTCTTCTTTGTATCCACTTGAACGCTTGCTGCCGTACAGAGGGAAAACATTTTAAGGCTTATTTAAACATTTATCATGGGCAGAAAAGTTGTCAGCAGTTCTATTCCAGGCTGCAACGTGAAAGGGCCCAGAGCATGAATTATGGTAGGCTCAAAGTACATATTATGATAAAGTGGAATAATAGCATGCCAAACATTCACATGATATATTTCTACTCCCTAGTTCGTCTAGCACTAGAATAATCAATCAATGTAGGAAGTGAAGGATTGCCTTTGAAAAAAAAAAGGAAAATGTTTTAGGAAATCTTATTTATATTTTCTATTACCATTTCAAAAGCCTTGGGAAAAAAGTTACATAAATAAAAAAATAAAAATGATCACCAGGCTCTGATTCAGTTTACTGGGGACCTCTACTCAGGAACTAATAATTCATGACAGTTTAAACATAAATGCTACATTAAGGTATAAAACATCAATCATTGGTGACATAGTTTAATTTGAGGAGTAATTTTGGCCATGAGGATGCGCAGATCTCGTATGGTGGAGGTCCTAACATTCAAGCTTCAGAGGATGTTGACTGCAGATCTTGTTTAAAATTGTGTCATTTAGATTATCTGTATCAATTTTCAGTTTCAATTTATTTTGATATAGCGCCTTTCACAACAAGTTGTCTCAAAGTGCCGTACAGAAAGACAGTACAGATCACAGACTCATCACAGATTTATAATTACAGGTTTTCCAACAGGAAAAGTTAATGATGCTACAAAATTCAATAGTGTCATTGTGCTGCATTCCTGTGGTCCCTTCTTCGAATGAGCACATGGATTATTCAGTGCTTTAGTAACAGAGTCTGAGCCAAGTAATTGTAATTGTAAATACAGCCACCTTTTCTGTCATATATTTGACTCTTTCATCATACCAAATATTTGTCATCATATTGTCCCTTGCACTACTTTTCATTGTAATAAATTTAGTCATGCTTTTCCAATAGAGATAGTGTATTTTCTTGGTCTTGACTATACTGAATCAGACAGGTGTTGGTTTGCCAAGCTAAAAAAACAACGGTGTTGTGTCTAAAACTTTCAGTGCTAATAGGTGATGATGAGCTGTTTTTAAAAGCATGCCGTCAATCAAAAATAGGATTTTGAAAACAACATAGATCTTTGATGAACAAATGGTATAGAAAAATTGCACAAATATTTATTACAACATGGAGAAGGAATATATTTTATTTTTATTTTTAAAATATATTTAAAAAATATTTTAAACTGTATGCAAATGATTATTTTAGGGACTTTTTTTAAGGGTTGCTCAGTAACAGGGAGCAACAGTGCGCTCTCTCTGAGGGACCACCTAGGGGAATTCATTTAAATTGTACATTGACCGAGCACGTCCTAGGAGTATACACAACCAGAGTCAGTTGCCATGGAAACCCCAAGAACCATGGACCGAATTTCAAGGAATAAGTAGAAAAATGATGGCTTGCTGCAGAAAGCGATTCTCCACTGCCTTTACTCTACACAGGCCTCTCACTAGTTTCCTGTGTTGTGCCCAAAACAAAGACGGGGTGGGAGGGGGTTTAAGTAGTGTTTCTTAAGGTTTATTTAAAACCAGTCCTGGTCTTGATAGACTCTGCTCAAGTTGTTATTATACACTTGTCAAATTGCTTGGATTCTGGAGGATCATAGACCTGTTGGTCACCTTTGGTCAGCTGAGTATGGATATGGGTGTGTGTATAAGTGGCAGGATTGACCTCTGACCTTTGTGGTTGTCCATCAGTAATGTGAGTCAGTCTTTTAATGTCTGTCACCTAAACTCAGTGGAGCTTTAGAATCTGCAGGTGTCATAAAGGGGACTAAAACAGTATTTACTGCTTAACATAAAAAATTATGACTTTTCTAGGGAAAGAGTTAATGTGGACTACTCATTTTTGTAGACTTTTTTATTACATACTCTTGTCATATTGTGGGCTGAAGAGAAGTAAAAAAAAAAGGTGATAGGAAGGTGAGACTTCAAATCTCACAGCAGGCAGGACAACCGTGTGCTCTTAAGTGCTGGCAGCTTTAACACTCTTCCCATCAGATTCTTTATTCGATCTCATTGGGTGGAAGCGTGCAGAGATTGACGGCATTCGCTGAACCTACCCACTGTGGATTTTGGAACACACTGGAACATACTAAGATACACATTGGTTGCGTGTTAATTCACAAAGTCTTTCATCTCACACAGGGCTGTTGCACAGCTAAACAATCATACATCACATCATACGTGACAAGTGTGTGTGCACACATGCAACCGTTTTGGGTAACAATTCCTTCGACCTGGGAATCGTGTGGTGAAGCATGGGGTGTGCTCTCAGTGGGACGTCAGGGAATCTACACACACGTTCAACTGCACCCAGAACATTGTGAAATAATTATTATTATTACTTTCAGTGACAGCCATCTGGGGTGCCTTTATTATCACTCTTTGTGCTTCATATTTGCTTGTTTTTAAGGGTTTTTATAAGTTCTTTAGCACCAAGTTCCCAAAAGAGCCTTTAACAGCCTTTCAAAATGCTGGTGGGTTAAATGTGAGCTGAATCAAACATACATCAGCATTTCATGTTGCATTATTTCTTTGGAAGGAAGCAGCACTAAATTTTGTTTCCTGAAAATCTGTTTTAAACTCTTGTCAGTGTAGTCAAACTGGAAATGCATTTGTTTTCGTTTCTTTCTATTTAACATTTTAAAAATATGCCAAAAGATGGGACCTATTTTAGTATTTCAATATTTTGTAACACCTGACATAGATTATGATGATAATTTGTCATATGGTCCACTGCATTGTGTTTTTTTAATATTTGCACAAAAAAATATCCAGGGTCAAGTACCATACCACTGGTGGCTTCTCAGATGAACTCCTAGCTGCATGAACAGACCTTTGAATACAGAGTACAGCTGAGAGCTCCAAGAAGCAAATGAAGAAAATGTTTCTTAACAAAAGAAGTAAGCAAAAACAGAAGCTTGGAAACAGGTCCCAAGACTCATTTCACAGAACAAAACATAAGCTCTGAATATTACATCTGTTTCACAAACCTTCCATGTGTCAGAATCTCCAGTTTGCTTTATTAATTTCTGCCCCTGAACAGTTACAAATATAAAAATGCTTCAGACCTTTGTAGTAGAATATGTAAGGAAAAACTCAAGCACGGTTTAAATAATATTATGATGTATACTAGCATTTGCTATAGATTAGTCAATGACTGCTATATGTAAGGTATAGCTATAAATTTGTGTTTTTTAATCGTGATTATTGGTAAGTCACTGTGCAACTCTATTCTGTTTATTTCTACATCCATTCAACAGGTTTCATAAATGTCTCACTTAGCTAACTGATACTGAATGATGTTTAATTGACTCCGTAATACTGGCCAAGTGCAGTGCACTTATTTTTACTGTATATGGAAACATTGTCACAGTTCAATGGAACGCCACATTACTCTACATTTACTGACACATTCCATTGTTAGCTAAAGATCAGCCTGAAGTCCAGGTATGTTTACTTGCTCAGTTAGCTGTGATTTGTCTGCAGCTGCTCCCTGTGAGCGTCAGCTCACTGTTATATTATTATGCTTGTGTATGATCCCTGCTTCCTTAATCTTTACCGCTTCACACATTTTCCCTGCAGCATTAATAGGAACTAAAACCTGTATTTAGTTTGAGCATAATTTGTTGTCATGGCCACAACCTTCTATTCTATGACATCGACATCTCGTTATGCATTGTAAACAATCTTACAGGGAATGGTGTAATCGTTCAAGCAAAGACAGTCCCATCACATGGAAGAGGAAAAAAAAAAATGAATGCACTGTGTTATTTGATATCCCCTCTGAAGTGAACTAAAGTGTGTGACGATACAGTCTTCTGTAGGACGCGGGACAGTCTTTCCCCAACTGTGTCAGAGTGACACCTACTGGCAGAGTGTAAAACTGCATTGTGAGGGATTATATTTCTGTTGATTGGCTATCTGAAATGGAATTCTAAAAGCAGAGTAGAGTAAAGATAGTGTTTATTTCTGTCTTTGAGAAATGAAAGCCAATGTTCTTATGACCATATACGACAGTGCAAATAATACTACATAACTTCTAGTAAACCGAGATGTAAGATACAAATATTTGAGTGGATCTTTGGTATTTTTATTAGAGTCATGTCAAATGAAATGCAACAGTGAACAAGGCAGGCATTTTTTTGTGATACTTGATCAGTTGTATTGCATTTTGTAATACATGATTACTGTGAATTTGATGGCTACAACACATGCCAGAAAAGCTGGGACATGGGCACGTTCACCACTGTGCTATATCACCTCTTCTTTTAACAACACTCAGTAAGCGTTTAGGAATAAAAAACACCAACTGGTGATTTTTTAAAGTGGAAAGTTTTGCTTGATGAATGTCTTAAGTTGCCTGATAGTCCTGGCATATGTTGTGCTTCATAATATGCCACACATTTTCAATGGGGGGGGCAGGACCGGATTGTAGGGGGGCCATTTATGTACCCACACTTTTTTTTACAACAAAGCCATGCTGTTGTAACACCTGCAGAATGCGGCTTAGCATTGTCCTGCTGGAGTAAACAGGGATGTCTCTGAAAGAGATGTTGTCTGGATGGTTGCATATACTGTTCCAAAATCGGTATGTACCTTTCAGCATCAATGGTGCCCTTATACGTGTGCAAGTTACTTCTGCGATGGCCAGTAACAAATCCCCATATCATCACAGATGCTGGCTTTTGAACTGCTCATTGATAAAAATTAGGGTGGTCCTTATTGTCTTCTGCCGTGAGGACAGAATGGCCAATATTTTAAAACCAGACCTGAAATGTGGACTTGTCAGACCACAGCGAACTTTCCCACTTTACATCAGTCCATGTCAGATGAGCGCAGGCCCAGAAAAGTTGTCCCCATTTCAGGATATTGTTTTTGTATAGCTTGCATTTTGCTCTGTAGAGTTTTAGCTTGCATTTACAGATGTAACAGTGAACTTTACTGACACAGGTTTGCTGAAGTATTCCCAAGCCCATGGTGTTATATCTTTTATTGTCTGACATCGGTGTTGAATGTGGCGCCGCTTGAGGGATCAAAGGTCACACCCATTCAGTGTAGGCTTTCATCCTTGACCTTTACGCACACGGATGTTACCAGATTCTTTGAATCTTTTGATAATGTTATGGACCGTAGATGTCGATAGGCCAAAATTTCTTGCAGCTGCATTGAGCAACATTATCCTTAAACTGATTGAATATTTTATCACACAGTTGTGTGCATAGAGACAAACCTCTCCCCATTCTTGCTTCTGAAGGATTGAGCCTTTCAAAAATGCCTCTTTTATACCTACTCATGACTATCACCTCTTACCAATTAACCTGTTTACCTGTGAAATGTTTCAGTCAGTGTTTAACTTTTTCGTGGTTTTCTTGCACCTGTCCCAACTTTTTTGAAATGAGTTTTAGCCATCAAATTCATAATGCAGATGATCAGTTTCAACTTTAAATATGTTGTCTCTGTGCTGTATTCTATTGAATATATGTCATGAAAGATTTGTAAATCCTTGCATTTTGTTATTTACATTTTACAAAATGTCCCAACCTTTTTGGAATAGGTGTTCTACAACTGTGTTATATATTCCTGTTCATTTACACAAATCTTAAAAGAATGTCTCTCAAGAGAGATTAGCACAGTGGAACAGAAATGTACATGCAAAGAAACTATACTGCACTTCTTTGCTTCATAAATATTTTAACTTATGTACTTTGTGACAAATAGTAATATTAAGGGGATCTAGATTTGATGTCAAAGCCAGGGAATTTGCATCATGCAGGTAATGAGCCGTACGTTATGCAAATCAAATACTCTCCTCAGTCTTGCATTTGTCAGACTGATTTACAGTGCCGAGCAGCCGACCAATGATACTGGAGCACACCCAGGACACTCGGTGCTCTGATGTCGCGTCTGCTGCTTTTGCATTCGTCTTCGTGCCTAGTGACCATGTATGAGGAGTGCAGGTAAAAAGAGCATTAATCATTGATTTAGGATACTAAATCTTAAGATCTGAAGATTTGTAACTTTTCTATATAATATGCAGAATTGTGCTTTCATTTGAATGTTAAACTAAACTAAAGTGCTAAACTTGAGTTGCCTCGATTGCTATATCTTTACGTTTTAAGCTTTTAAAGTAGTATCCCCCCCTCATTTTTCCCGTTGACTATTCATGAACTATGAACCCGGTGTTCCTATACAATGTGGACTGTAATAAAGCAATCATAGGCAAAGAATGGGGTGACAATCATCATTTATTCAAACAAAGACATGTCTTAATAATCTACAAGAAAAGTGGTCATGCCTGTAATAGATGACATATATGAAATGAGAAATCAACTGTACAGATTGTGTCCGTGTCAACATTGATGTTAGTCAGGTTAGAGTGCATGTATAGACAAATGGCACCGAGATTTCTTCTTTCACTACAATAGCACACACTGCAGACCAAGAATTCAGTATTATCAAACCACAGTTAAAGGAATAATGGTGCTGTTCCATGTAGGAGGAGTTACAAAAGAAACCAGTCAGCACTATGACATGACGCTACACTAACCCATAGTCAGGCGATTGCTCAAACATAACAAACCAGATTCTCAAGAAACAAAACAAAAAACAGCAGCTGCACAGTTTAACATGAATGGTAACTGGCCACTGAATAAGGAGAGTTAACTTGGTCCTTGCTACTAATCAGACAATAGCAGGTACAACAGCAAGCTTGGCAGTATTAATAGCTGCAGAAATAGTAAAAGACTAGACAGTATTAATAGCTGCAGAAATAGTAAAATGTTCTTTGAAACCCTTGTCTTTGGCATCGAGAGAATACTTTTCCCAATTAAATTAGTACTGTATATTTTAGTTCACTCCTAGCTTCATTAAGGCAAAGAAGTATACCAGCAATAACAGGAACCATGTTAATGAAAACACATACAATGAAGCCACGGTGAGGTAATGGTTAATGGTTTAATTGTTCTAGGAGTAGCCTACATATGAATGCATGGGTTCTTGCTCCTTAATCACTCTTTGTTTTACAGTCATGGTTAATCAGTTGAGCTTCCAGCTACAAATATTTAAGAATATAATTGCAGGGAAAAAAATCTTGGAATTTAAGCAACTTTTGATTTGAAAGACTGCTATGATTTTGACAGATTTGACAGAAGTTACTGGAATCAAGAAGATTAACAGATGATGCTGCAGTGAAATACGCTAGTGTAAAGTACAGGGCCCTGACCACAGGGATGTTTTTGTCCATTTTTGTTACTTAGGCAAGACCCTTATCGTCACCCCCTCTTCCAGATCACATACTGACCCTATTTCTTAAGTTGTGTTCTTGAGGGGGCATTGAAGGTTTTGCTGAGAGTGCCCACTGCCAAAGTTGCCTTCCTTTTTACCAAGTGATCCTTAATCTAAAGTTGCAGACCAGGTAGGGGTTAGGGGGTCTATTCGGAGGCCTATGCCTGTGGCTATGCCCTGCTTGACCCCACTAATGTCACTGTTTTATGTCATCAGATGTATGTTGTATGTAATTTCTTTTCGATTTTCACCATTATAATAATATTATCCTAGCATTAATAATAGCACTTGATGACAAAAATTCTGAAATGCAGCTCTGTACTGTAGGATTTTAAAATGAATGGTACTAAAATATATTTTCATTTATCTTTGCAAACAAACAGAAAATATTTCTATTTTAAAAAATTATATAAATTTACTTGAAAATAGTATCTATATTAATGTTTTGCAAAGGATGTTCTGATTGTAAATATGGTTTTGTTGTCTCCGCTAAAAACTCAGATAAAGAGAAGCAAACTTGTCAGGCTCTTTGCTAAAACCATTGCAATGATTTCCCAGCAGGGCAAGATCTTTACTCCTGAAAAAGTACTGGTCAAATATGTAGTACTAGTAGCTGCAGATGATGGAGAAGTTACTGTGGTGTTACTGGATCCAGAGCTCTGACTGGTGGAATTTCCAGATGAAGATGTGTTAGTACTGGTAGGCGCAGATGTTGGAGAAGTTACTGTGGTGTTTTTGGATCCAGAGCTCTGACT
>JABJVR010000033.1:5726977-5750176 GCA_025773905.1 Chitala chitala | reverse complement strand
TTTTCCCGAAGGCTTCCTGTTGCCCTCACTGATTAACCACAAATATGCCACCCCCCACCCCCCCCCCCCCCCGCCTTGCTTGACATGACCGCATGGCTCATACAGGCACATGAGCTTATGTGTGAGTGCAGTTTCCTATTCCAGGACGTTACAAAAAAAAAGAAATCACAATGGAGCATCAGATCCGAGGATGCAATTTACCATTCTGCACGTGTGCTCTTTCAGAGAGCACTTTCTGAGGCCAAAACATATTTATGTAGGACCCAAGTCAAATTTATAGAGTTAAATGTCACAGCACTCACTGTCTTACAGATGGTCTGGAAGTTAGTGCAGTGCCTAAAAGGGCAGAACTTGTGACCCAAATGGCACAGGTTTAAACCTTGCAATTGCGCCCCTGTTTAAGGTGCTTGGGTAAAATGCTAAGCTGTAGGAGTAGGCAAAACTTGAAGTGGTGAGCTGTGCAAGTTGTTTCTGAAAAAGAAAGCGTCTGCAATACAACCAATTAATGCAATCAAAAATAATAAATGTGTATGAGTGGATTCCGGAGCTATTGTCTTTGCAGATGAATGGTTTCCCATTAACACTTCTGCCTTTCCTCTCACTCAGAGCAGTAGGGAATCCAAAGTGGGAGGTGGGCAAAGGCTCAGCATGTTAATGTAGTGTGCACAAGGAAAAGGGAGGGGAGGGAAACGGTGGGGGGGCCGTGAGGTGACGATCACGTGACTCGCAGGAAGTGCACGGGGAATCTCCTTGCAGGAAGGCTGCTGTCAGATGGCCCTGATTTCACAGCCCAGCAAGCTGGCTTGCTTAGCGGACACAGCAGAGGTCCTATCTCAAAGAGATGCAACAATAACAGCATTCCCTCTAACTCATTCTAATCAGTGCCCTGTCAGAGACACTTATTTACCATGCCAGTGAAGGTTTATTTTCCAGTGTTGCCATTTTCCCTGCCTGATGATCAACACTTCAGTATTTTATGCTATAACACTTTGAACACTCAGTGTATAGCACTTTTCATGTTTTTTTTTATAAGTGTGTTGTCTAGCAGGTCATTAATATTTAAATGTATAATTGGGGGCAATGAGTAAGTGTGTACTTTGTCTCATTTAATGAGTCCAAATTTCAAAAAAGCTGCATATTTTTGCATTTTACATAGGAGTTACTCATGCAAAATGTACAGCTTGCTGAAGACATTTACGTTTCCAGTTCTTGTCACTCCATGTGACATTAAATGTGCCCTGGCACAGCAGCAAATACAACAGCTTCAGTCTGCAGGATGAGCCAGAGCACCAATGAAAGATAGTAGTTTTGCCACATCCAGTAACTCCACACAACTGATGATTTCAAGGGTTAATTTTGTGTTGTGATGGCTGTCTGAGGTTATTGTTTACACGTCCCTCCGGTGCCCACATCCTGGATTAATGTTACTTTGTCTCCTTAATGAGAAGTGGCATCAGTCTAGTCCTCAAAGCTCATGTCAAGGCAGACTCTACGACACAAGTGTATCTGTGCAAGACGGGAGGTGAAGGAGTTACCAAGTCCAAACTCATGATCTATAAAAAGAAAAACAAAGGAGAATATTTAAGAAAACTGAGCTGCATTCTGACTCAGCAAGTAGCATTGTTCTCACAGCTCATGGTTTGTCAGTTTCCTTCCAGTGCATGCCCTGTGTGTGTGTGTGTGTGTGTGTGTGTGTGTGAGAGAGAGAGAGAGACAGACAGAGAGATGGAGAGAGAGAAAAGTGCCTTTCTTCAAACAATCCAAACAAGAATTTTTTAAAAGCCATCCCTAGACATACCTAGACTACGACGCATTGTCTAATGAATACTCATTCGTCATAATGGATGTATAAATATTGGAATCAGACATGTTTCTTGCTGTACTGAAGACATTTGCCATGAAGTCACTTTCTTCTAAGATCTCACCGTGAATGTAACAGCAGGGGTCCAAGGGTATTTCTGTTATGCTGGAATGTCTGCGTGCCTCTTCATGCCAAACTTATGATATACACATAAGAGAACAGGGAGTTAAATCTTCTTTGCTCAAACATACAGTTCCTGTTTGAAAGCTAGTGGACACACTTAAATTACACTGCTTGTATTTGCTAAACACAGAAGGGCCATGCTGTAAGACTTTCCTACAATGGTGAAATAACGATTTTAACAAGCCTCTTTTGAACATATAGACAAAGAATTTGGATGATGCTGCTTTGAATGTCAGTCATCCATCCATGCATCCTTCCATCAAAATAACAACTGTAATGCCCACTTGTCAGACAGCCTCCGGAGCTCACCCTGCCCCACAGCTCCACTCAACAATTAACAACACCTGAATCTGTTTCAGTTATTAAGTCTCTCAGTAAAAATGCTGTGCACTGACAGAGTTTCAGTGTGGGTCTTTTTTCTTTAAATTTATGACAACTGCCTAGCACTCTTTTTGCTGTTTCTTGTTTTTTAGTTCCTGCACCCAAATCTCCAATCTAGCCCTTTACCTCCCTACTCTTACCTCCCCATTTTTTTTCTCTACGACTGCCATCACTCAATAACCAAACTTTGCTCATGCTCCTGAAGATGCCTTTTGGCATCTGAGTGACTATCTTTTCTGTAGGAACAATACACTTTCAGCTCTTGAATGCCACCTGTCTACTTTGTATTCTGTCATTACAACAACACCATCCTCACTCTTTGATTTTCATTGTAAAAATGTTCCTTTGATCCCACAACACTGAGATTTAAGAGGTTATTTATGAATACACTGTCTCATTTGTGCCAAGCTAACAAGCACCAGAAGCCTACCAATCATTGTATATAAATTACAGAATAATCGGCATTATTATTATTGACATGCATTCTTGTACAGGTGTTTTCTGGCATTTTAAAGAGTTTAACAAGCCTCAAAGCTTTTCTTTGTTCAAAGTCATAAAATGGGAAATCTGGACTTCTCTGTGGCAACTATACTGTATACCAGCAAAGAAACAATTAAGGTTTATGGTTTTGACATAACATCTGCAGATTGTTTTTGGCATGCACACTGAACAAAGCACAAATCGGACATCTTGGTTTTTACTGTGCCTGGAGAAGGGATTACTAAAACAGTCATGTAAACACGGGAGGGGAAAGAAAGACAGCAAGACCACTCCCAGAATACGCCACTTCAGACACTCCACCCCCTCTCGGGTGACACAGCTGATTTACGGTCTCGGGAGCGCAGGTGCCGCACGGCTGGTGACATTGAGAAGCAATCTGTGAAGATGCGCAGTGCCTGCAGCGTTATCAAAATGAATGCAGCTCTCAGGGAAGCTTGCCTAGCAGACGCGCACAAATCCTCCGGATTACGTCCGGTTCCATCCTTTGCGCTGTAGAGGAGCTCTCGCCCGAGTCTTTATTAATAGAATTTATCCTTGTTACTTCCTTTCACTTCTGCGAGCGAGCTTGGAAGTAGAACTGTGCAATCAAATTTTCCTGTGGAACCACTAAACATGCAGATTGAAATGTGCCATTAGCCACTTTTTAAAATGACCATATATTACATATATACAGTAAATGCATATAGTAAATTTATACAGTCGTACACAGTATAGGTACAAAGTAGCACAGGATGAGTGAATGTTACATCACTCAGTTTTCATTTTTATTCACGTGTGGTGTATAGACCAGTGGTCGCCAACACGTCGACAGGTAGATCATTATTACATTCAAAGTTGATCTTTAAAGGGTTTAAAATTATATGTTGATTTCCAATAGTCAGAGCTCTGTGGCAACCATGTTACAAAAGCCAACTGGCAAGGTGTTATGGTACACAATCAGGTTCTTGGTCAGGGTGGCTTACTAACGCCAGATTAGCAGTCATGATGGAGAAGCACCACTGAAGAAGAAAAAAAAAACCTAAAGTATACAAGTTTCACTGTGAATGAAAGCAAATTTTTATAAAAGAAAGGGAAAAATTTTACATTTGCAGTTTTTTCAATATTTTATGTTCTTTGTTGGTATGTCAGATGTTAAATTTATGGTTAAAATGTTTTGGCAAAAGACAGCGTTAGTCAGCATTTGACCTGTTGTACGGTCTTTTATTTCTTACATTAAAGGTAGATCTTTCTTCTAGTCTCACGTGAAAAGTGATCTTGGTTTAGAAATGGTTGATGACCATGGGTATACACCTTTACTCGTGGTGTGCATTGAACTTCTGGGCACCAAGCCTATGACTCAGTGATTTTCAGTATGTTGTGTGTTCTTCACAGTATAGCATTAGAGTAGCGTGACAGTAGCTTCTACCCTCCACGTTAGGTCGGACTCATGCAAACAGAAGTCTGTGACACCCTGTAGAAAACCCAATAAGAGCTGTTTTACAAGATGTGTGAATAATGATCACTATATTTGGATTGTATTGTAGAGCGCATTATTACTTCTGTGTTTGATTCCTTAATCTGTTGTACAAATTGTATTTATAGTAATTAGATTTTGTTTAAAAGAGCACATTCAGCACCTGACATTGTCACAGTTTAGTTGTGCTAAATTTTTAATATTACATCAGAGAATGTAAGCCATAAACAGCTTCTCAAAAACATTTAGTCTGCCTTTTATCTGCTTTTTTTAAAAACTAAAACAATTTTCTGCTGTTTCAATTAGGTGATTATCTGTTTTACAAATGTGTCATGCCATATTAGGTAGGGCTTCAGGCTGGAGTAAAACAGAAGATACCACAACACAAAAAACACCAGTACATGAGAATGTAATATTTCGGAATTGACAGAAATTCTGCCCTCTGATTTTTTTGATGTTCACTTTCAGGCCTCAGATTGCATTGTCTTGCCCAGTGTACACCAGATCTCTAAACATGTCTGTTCTTTCCACCACAGAAATATTTCTAAATGACAAAAAATCTATTGCATTAAATTATGCTGAAAAACTCATTACTGCTCTGTTCTATTATGAGCCATTGTGCCAGACTACTGTAAGCTACGTCCAGCTGGTGCACAACACGGCTCTCAGAATCCTTACAAAAGCTTCATCGTGAAGTGCATCAGAGCAGCCCAGTGCTGACCGCTGGTTCCACCCTACCAGATAGGTCTTCAGGTTCAATTTCAGACCCAGATTCACTTATGTTCAGTATACAGTACAAGCCAATGTTCTACAACCAATTGGATATCGAAGTCATTTTATTAAAATATTTTTTGGTTTGGAACGTTTATCTCCTGGTGGCACTGACGTTTTTTTGTAGATCTGTGGAACAACTTAGCTTCTTCTGTGGGAAGCCAGTCTCCTGCGATTCTAATTTCCAGCACCAGGCCCAAGACACACATCTTTAATTTCTTTTAAAATTCACCAGATGGTGACCCTGACTCTAAGACTAAATGTTATGCTGCTTGTAGATTGACTTTAGCTGAAACTCTATTATGCTTTCATGCTTGAAGTTATAGATAAAATAATCAGTGCCACCATTTTCTTCCTCTGTATATTCTGGAGAATTCTTTGAAAACCATTGAGCTGACTTCTTCGCCCATGACTGCTATAAAAAACCAACAAAACATCTTTATTCCTCCTTGACATTTGTTTAAAAATACACATACCCAAGGATTTTAGCAATTTGGAAACTTTGTGTTAGTTGATTCTTTACAGGAATTTTGTTGGAATTGTATAGTACACTAACTTTTTTTAAACAATCCATTCAAATCAGATTTGCATGATCATTAAAATTTCATTAGCTCATTCTTACTCTGAGGTCTGCTGTTTATGTGATCGTTACGGGGGAAATCAAGGCTTACCTTCTTCCTCAGTCAATCACGCAATGACATGGATGAAGCAGACTCACTTTACACAGAGGCAGCCTTTGACATTTTGAGCAGTCATTTATGGGCAGATGCAAAAAAAAAAAAAAAAAACAAAAGTCCGCTATCCACACAAAAAAACAAAGTGTTCTTTACCCACAAGTGATTAAAACCAGTGAACAACCAATCCAGGAGTAGCCCTGAGAGTAATTGTACTCTAATGGAAATGACTTTGCTCTCAGCCACTGCTGTCAAAAACACCTGGTTTTCTTTTCCTAAAACCAAAATGAAGTGACCTAAACTTAACGTCGCCACTTACACTGTAGTGTCTCATAGCTTGCATGTCAGGATTGCTTTCTAACCTGAAGAAAGGTCTGCACCTAGATAGGAGCTCAAACTAAAAGCTTTGAGATGCAAGGGAGCATCTTATGGCCATCAAAAGCATGCAGCTGCATTTTGTTTCCTCATCAGCCCTAAATAATACACGAACTAGCAGAAGCCACATCCACACATCAGGTAAGCCTTAACAGAGGAAACACACAATGACATAAAGAAAGGGCCTGTTTAGCCATTGTGGCAAGTAAAGGGTGTTTCATTCTCGCATTCAGAATCTGACAAAGCACCATTCATGGAGCTTGCTTAAAGTTATAGCATATTCAGGGAATTACTTTGCCATATGGGCCGGAGGGGATTCTTCATTTGAACAATGTACTTATTTACCTCTGTTCCATTTCCTAAACAGACCCACTATAACAACAAAAACGATGTTTCCATATTTCCCAACGTTGCAATCAGCAGTATTTTAAGCCACTTCAAAACCCGAGAGATGGTCTGCAGCTTTTAATTTATTACTGTGTTCATGAAGTAAAGCCTGACTGTTTGCAAAGGCCGTTAATTTTGATAGGCTCAGAGGCAGTTTAATTCAAAAGCCCCTGCACTGACATCAACAGTCTGCAAACCTTCTTAATTGCATGTACGGACACTCCATTTACCAAAATCAATTCTCTCTTAAAGAAGTGCAAGACTAGCTGGCACAATGAGAGGAGAACAAACACCACTAGACTACAATAAAATATACACATCACTCCTTTAAACTTGTTTGTATAGTACACACTGATTTGCTGAAAACTCTTGGGCACAGTCAGCCAGCCGTGTAGATGCTTTTTATCCTCAAAGTTCCTAAACTGGGCATGCATCATCTGATTGTCTAATGAAAGAAATGTACTGGCTGTACTCCACCTGTTGCCAGCAAGATGATACTCATTTGAAATCTGTGCCATACACAATACATACTTTGGGTACCAGACATATTTTACGCTGACTGGGAGCTGTGCGGCAGCTCGCACCAAGCCCCAAGTCAATTGTTTATTCGCTCCTATTTATAGAACGCTTTGCGTGGCACGAGTGAGAGTGTTTTTTTTCCATGTTAATCCAGCATTTTGAGTTTTTTTATGGGTGTTTCTTCTCCAGCTGCTGTTGTTACATCATATTACAGTTGCCATGAAAGGCCTGCACTGTAATGAGAAATAAAAAGCCGGCGTCATCGCGCTCACGGCACTTTCCAGATTATCTAATTTTGTCTCAAGTAGAGTCTTAAATTGCAGCCCTTCACAATGTATGCAAGATGTGTCCTATTTAAAATTGCATTGACCTTTTCTTCCTGCGGACTCCCTGCATATATTATTCACAGACTGTATCAATTAAAACAATGGGCTAAGAATGTAAAACCGCCATTTAGTTAAGGGATGGTCTGAGCCTTTCCACTATGAATTTGGACAGATTTAAAATGATAAAAGGCACCTTTGCTTACCGGCAGCAATAAAGAGCATCTTGCATTAAGACAGTGTTCTCACCAAAGACAGGGGTGTGAAATCTTACCATTTAGATCAGGTTGCTTGTTAGCCCTCCTTTCATTAAATGTAGGCTGTCAGCAAAATGGAGGCTGAAGCTACAACCTGAGCATTAGAGTCACTAAGGTGGCCTTTTCAGAGATGCATTCATGAATCTCCTTCACTCAACAGCCGAACTTCCCCATCCTCAAAATTCTGCTATGGAATCCATTAACTCACTAACTCACTATAGCCAATGTAAACTGACTGACTGTGGCTCCTCTGTTCTTTAGTGGGTATGTTTGCTTTTAGAACATCTCAGGTGTCACCCTTTTGGGCTTGACCCCCGACTGTCTGGGGGGGGGGGGTGCAAAGTGTTCAGTCAATTACCTTGAACAAAGCCCAGGCTTCCATTACCAGATGATTAAAAATACATAGCGCTGCACAATCAATAGCAATTCCATATAAAGCACAGAGAACAGTGATTTAATTAAAAATAATAATAAACCTTTAAACTATTGACATTTGAATAATATTCACATTTTGTTATATAAGGAATAAAGTCAAATAGATAATTAAAAAATTTCTTATTAACTTGCATTAAGAGACTTTTTTTTGTCTGGCACATGCTCAAATGTACAATTTTTAATTATTTATTACTTTTGTTGTTGTCTAAATATGTGGCATTATACATTCATTCAAATTTTAAGTTGAAAAAGTGGTTTGCTTTCACAGACGATGTCTACTGAATATTTAAATCTGTACTTATATGATATGTGACATAGTGAAGCAAAACTGGAGTTTCCTTTATGCATATTTATCATGCTGGAATGTGTGAAGAGCACAATCCCGTACCCCTACCTGAATTTGATAGAAGTTGTTATCGAAACTGTAATTATGCTTTCTGTGTCTTCACATCGACGGTTTGCGGTGGGCAGCATTGATTTAACACATCACAGATGGCCTGTTGTAAGAGGAACAATTCTGTTCATGAATTAGTTGTATTTACTTTTCCCCTACTGCAACACCAACTTTATCTGTCAGACCGAGAGAAAGTAATTTGAAATGTTATATAATGTGTGTGTGTGTGTGTGTGTGTGTGTGTGTGTGTGTGTGTGATGTTATTTATTTAGTGAATGCAGAAATGCAAACAAGATAAGATCAAATGCAAAGTCATCAAATATCCTATTTGTCCTACTTTCCGACTTGGTGTTTATTCTCTTATTTTATGTAATGGACTTTGGTCAACAGTTGTTCCAATTTAAAATATGCTCTATTACATATTATATATATATAATTAAAATCACAACATTTTCACATTGACAAGATTTGTCCAATTTTTGACATATCCATCATGAAAATATATTCCTTTGGCTGGCTTGCATGTTTTATTGTTTGTTTTGTTTATTGAAATTATTCCATATTAATTCCCAAGATCAGATTGTAAATATACCAAATGCTATGTGAATGGATATGCAGCACACATAATAATGGTTCCCTGGATTTTACATTTGTTACTTAAATGTGTGTTTTTCAATAGGCCTGCCTCCCCTGTGCTCCGTCCAGTAAAAGGGGGCGTGGTTAGAGATGTGGCGGGTGTCTGAAGGGACATAAAGAGCATTCCTTCCGTTCCGCCTTCTATCTCTTACCTGTTTTGTTTGATAACGAGGTACGTCGCCTTTTGGTAGCTCCTTCATTGACTGCGTTGCATGTATTAATATCTGGGTTGTTTTAATATTCTGTATTGTCGCACTTTTTCCTTTTTCTCTGTGAACGAAGAGGAGCATTTGTGCATAATAAAAGTACAGTGCAGACCCAGTTCGGTGATAACTGACTTCTTAACAAAAAAAAAAGTTACACAATACATAAGCGAAAACCATCAGCTACAGATACAGAGTAATACTATGGGCACGTATTATTTCTCAAGGTTTTCCATTGCTTTCATTTTACTCTTCATTCAGTGTTTTGCCCTTTTCGCCTGCCTGTTCACTCTGGATCAGCTGCATACCATACAAGAGCCTGGCCTAAAATTTCCACTGAAAAAAGTCGGATATAATATATATAAACCTTTAAAGTTGTTCCACAACTCTTTGAGGGACCTCAAGGATTTCATGCTTCTAAAAAGCAGGTTTATCCTTAAATGCCCCTGGCATAACTATCTTACATTGCACATCATCCAAAATGACCCATATCCTGAGAAGCTCATTCCCTGTCGTCAATCAATATTTAAAGCAGACATTTTTTTAAGATGACCGATATCATATCCGACCACTTTGTTTGATGGAGATTTGGGGTTATGCTGATTACTGCTTGGAGAGGGGAATTCCAGAGCTGGGCTTATTCTCTCATGATCAAAAGACAAATTAGTAGTAACTAAAACAATATATATGCACCCCCCCCCCCCCCCCACAACAAAAAAACATTGTAACTGGGTGAAGAAAAAAAAAAACTGTTGTGTTCAGGGATGTAGGAACCAGGGGGCCAGGAGGGGATATCTTCCACCCAAAATTTCATTCACAATTTCACTTATGGTGTGAATGTTTTACTGTATACTTTAGTCACAATGTACAGTTGTAGCCCCCTCGCTATTAATGTAATTAAGTTACATCCCCCCAATGCCAAACTCTTCCACCCCCCTTGGCTGCACATATGAAAAGACAGAATGAGAATTATGAGCTGGAAAATGCAGATAAATGGCACGTGACACGGGAGCAGTCACTCGAGGTGCCTTACGTTACAGCATCTATACAAACTGATTCAAATGGTTTATTATAAAAAACAAATTGAGACAAACAAATGAGTGTCTCACGTGCTGCTGTCTACATGTCAAAGATACCGGTGTGTTCGTAGTAAACACTCGAGCATCTCCTTTGCTGCCTGTGGCCTGCGCTCAGCCAGCCTCGGTGTGAGCTAATGCATGGAGTGTGAAGGCCATCACACCGTCAGCACCCAGTCAGAGTTAAAATTCCAGACACAGCTGGGCTCAAAGCGCCAATCCTTAGGCAGTGCAATGTTATTTTTTTGTGAATGCAGAAATGCAAATAAGATCAAATGTAAAGTCATTAAATGTCCTGCTTGATTATCTGTTTTGTGTCATCAGCCATTTTAACAGCCTGTGTTGCAGCCCACTACATTATACGACAAGAACATGAAAACTAAACATATACAAATCAGGAAAATGCAGAACATGTCACTCAGCAGGCCCACCACTGCTGGACAACAGCTTCAATAGCAGAATTAGGCTCAGTCACTTGTTTGTTTTCCAAAGGTTTATTGTTGTTTTCAGAGCCGTGGTAAAAAGGGTGGCATGGTGTAGTAATGAGCCTTCTGGGCACAGTGTACTCTAGTGCAGAGAGATGTGGATTGTTGGCCATCATTCATAATCAACACGTGTACCACATGCCAGATGACCCAAACCCACCTGCATACCACCACTGCCACTTCCTACCACCAACAACATCACCACCACAGTCACGACCCCACCCTCACCACACTCGATGACTCATAGGTGGCACGTGGGGTGACTGGTTTGGGTTGACCGAAGCGTGATAATGAAAAACATTGGTAAAGAGGGCCCTGCGTCCCAGTAAAGGGCTATGCAGACCCTATAGGAGGTCTGATAAGCAAAGGAATTAGCAACAAAGGAAGGTGCCTAGATGAGGAAGCACAGAGTTAAACTCCACAGAATTAAAGATACATACAACACTACAGAATTAACATTAACCCTGGTTATACACCCAGAACATATTGTGCACTGCGCACTGCTCTATCATGACTGTCATTTATTTTATATGTTTTACCTGTTTGCCTGCTTTCTGCTGTTATCTAATGTGCTGTCTAGTAGGAAGCTGTGTAAACCGATACCCCGTGCCCATTGGAGGAAATGCACAAAGGTCCCCAGAGCCCTTCACTGGTTTCCTAATGGGACTTGAGTGTAATCTGAGGCCTGTCTTCTGTAAAGAGTAAGATGAAAGGCAAGAAACAGCGCCCTTCTAAATATGAGCCTTGCCCTTCTCCAAGAGGTCCCCCAGCCAGGTAAAATGAATGTTTACAGTTGGAAGGAGCTGCTGAAAGTGTTGTTATTTGAGGCATTGCCACTGCATGAAAGTCTCTATGGAACTGGATAAGACTGTTCTGCTAATGTTCAGAGTATCATTATTTAGCCCAAAGCTGGAGCAAATCGACAAGTTTTCAAGGTTAATTCTCAATATGTATTTTTTATATTATAGTACAAGAATTGCACTGCATTCTAGCTAAAAAGAGAGTCTTACTGGGTACTCTAAGAATTTTTGGTTTTTCCATCTAGTTAGCATGTTTTGTGATGAAACATTAACTGTCTCGGCCAATATTTTCATATATCAAATATATTATTGTATATGAACACACTATACTATACATAAATGATCATTGCTATTATACTGTAGCAATGATATTTTCTTCACAGGTGTATGAGAAACATTTTACTTACAAATAAGATTAAATTACATCCTGTTTACTGGAAATGCTCAAAATATATCACATACTAACATCACTGAGAAATGTACGTGGTTTTTTACAGCTATACAGTCGCAAAGATATATGCACAAATTACACAAAAATAGTACAGCACAGAGCTCAGTGGTGAGTTCTTGGGTCTTGCGCTGGACAAAGGGAGTAGGAGTCAGGACATCTACATCCCAATGACTCTTTGCCATTGTTCAGCCAACAAGCCTATCCAAGTGAGTTAATCACCCTGGAGGATAAATTTGGGGTCCCTGACCAATTTTTGTTTACCATGCATGCAAAGACTGGGTTTGACTCCTGGACAATGTAACTATACAGTCCAAGACTAGGGAATAAACCTTACACTAATCTGAAATGGGTCTCCTCAGGTGGTCTGATGTTTGATTCAGTACCCTGTTGTCATCTCCTGCAGCTAAGCCAAGGCCAAACGTTGCACTTTGCCCTCATTGGGACCCCCCTCCCCCAAGTAAGGTTGCAAGAGGGATTCTGATGTCTGGGCAACCATGAATTTCCCTATTTTCCTGACTTCAGCTCTTGAGGGGTCACTCTTCCCAAAGCAGATTCAACCACATGGTGCATAATGAGAAGCTCTGCAAACAACAAACGGTCAAAAGTTTAGCAACAGAGGAAGGTGCCCAGAGGAGGAAGCACAGCGTTAAACTACACAGTCAATGTTCTTCTGTTTAAAGAACATTTTTTAATTTCATGTAAAAAATTTTGAAAAGCTAATGTGCAGGAAGCATGGCATAGATCAAAAGCTAATGTAGTTTAAGCATTTCCTTCTTTTGCCTACAAAATGGTCTTCTGAAGCTGGGTTTGTGCTGGTACTAGTTAAGGAACAACTTCATTCACTGCGATACTTGCCTGTAGGTCTTCTCACTTCTGGAGGCAAATGGCCCTGTTTTCACACCTTAAACCCAAGACAATACCAAGTGAACTGGCCGTGAAGGCAAGGCTATGCATTCAGGAGGAACATTTGCCTGAAGGCATGCATCATTTGGATCTGATCAGATCACATTGCAGGGACTCTGTCAACTCTTTTCCTGTGGCTAGCTCTGCAAACACATTAGACAAAAGCACCTGGAATTTTCTGTGACTATACAATGACACTTCTTTCCTGCTGACATCAATTTGTGTTCTCTTTATATTTGCTTTCCTTGCTGTTTTGTTCATTTGTATGGTCTCAGTCAAGTTTCAGAAATAGCAGAGGCTGTGACTACATTCTTATCCTTCATTAGCATACCGATGCTGGGATGATGTTTTCATATACGATCTCTTAAATAATGTGTCAAATTTGATAGTACATGCATTTTTTACAGTGGGCTACACAATTATATTTAATATACATCTTCCAGTATTTGGAATACACATAAAAATTGTCAAAATTTTCAGAATTTTCTAATGAAATTGATAGAATTAAAAAAATTTCAGTGAAACGTTCCATCAGAGGACAAATGGTACAAGTAGTAGAGTATCAGCAAATAGAGAAATACAGTATTTAAAAATAAAGTCAGTCTGGAGTTATACCTGACTGAATTACCATTGATCTCATAATTCTAAAAATTTTATTTTCCATTGTAAAAGGAAAAACAATCAGTTATGTCCAAAAAAAAACTTTATTTAACTTGACTGTTGTTGAGATAATCTGAGTTTAAATGACTTGCTTATTTTCTGCTCTCCATAAATAACTCATGGGGGTGATTAAATTGAAACCACAACTCTGTACAATTCTGTGAGCCAAGGGTTTGCATTGTTTCTCAATGCTATGGTATTCAGTGTTTATTTTTGCAATCCACATATTCAAGAATGGAATATTCAAAACATTATTCTTAACTAAAGACAAACTACATTTGAGGCAGGAGAAGATAACTATTCAAGGGTACCACAGGTATGGGCTCTGAAAGAAGTTGGTCTGTCTCCTGTTAGGTGACAAGACTACAAATCAGACTGTCATCCTGTTGGGAGTCATGATTTGTGACACACAGAAAGGTCAGACTGTAGATTCCACTTTTGGGATAAATCATGCTTTCGAAAGTTACAGCACAACTGGAAAAGCTTAACCTTCACTTCAGGAGACTTGACGGAGCATCTGCCTCACACTTTGATGTCTTCCATAGACTGAGGACATAAGTTCTGTGACCAGACTGCTTTACATTTTGAAACTGTTCATACTGGGGATTTCAGAAGTTATTGAGGAATGGACAATGTTGTGTGAGTCACATGTATCAGGAGCTGTAAGGTTGTTAACATGCTTAATTTTTTTTCTGATTATGTACATGATAAATTTAAGTCAATAAAGTTTTAAAGAAGTATCATACTGTAAAAACAATATGAAAAATACAGGTGTGTTTTCTTGCATGCTTTGGCTCAATGGAAAAAACAACCACATAAATTTATGTTTGTGAGTAACTAACTGTCTAATCTTTAGCATAAAAGGACCTGGAATTATTTTACTATGTAACATTTAACTGGAACCTGATGTTATTTGTACTGCTTTGTAATTTTGTCAAGCCATTGCCAAGTGAACTAAAGCATGCATCACATCTACCACCACAAATTTACAGATAAATGATAAAATAAAGCAATGTTTTAAATGAACCGGCCCTTTCTGAAGTATTATTAAGCTGTGATTTTTTTTTTCAAATTCAAAACATATTTAGCAAGATTTATTGAATTCACACGTCTAACTGGCAGTTATAGTTTAAAACTGGCTTGGGCCATGATACCATCATGCACAAAAGGCTTATTTAATGTGCACTAGTGGAAAATAGTTATTTGTCAATCTGCCATGTTCCATCGAGCTCCAACACATGACTATGTAAAGACTTCTTTTGCTGAACGTTTTTGTTGTTGATTGCAAAGGTCATTTGCAAAGGTCATTTGGACAAATCTTGTCATTAGATGGCAGTCCCTACCTGTGGGATACTGACATCATTCCCATTGACATAATTCATGTATATAACATGTGACACTCAGTTCAACTTATCTGCAACCAGCGGTTCAAACAGTATCACCATAGTTTTATTCATGCAAAAAAAAGAATACAATTCTCTTCATCTTTTTTTACAAGATTGCCCACTTCTAAACTTTAATCCATTGTTACTAAAAATTGAAGTATTTCTCTAAAAAGCAGTCCATTAGGTATTGTTACAGCCTTACACCAGTTAACTTTGTTGCTAAATTGACATTTTGAATTAGAACCCAGACATTTGGATAAATGCAGCAAATTACATCCCTTTGTAAAACCAGAGTTCCCTAAATTAAACATATACTATGGGTTAATTTTTAAATGTTTCAGAAGTGTGTATTTTCAACTATATTCAAACATTCTGTTTAACAAACAAAAACTAATACTTCATTAGTTTGTGTTAAGCAAACAGTGTAATATGTTTTTCTTTAAGTTACAGATATATAAGTAACAAAAATGTATTAAATGATCTGCATTTGAAAACTCTGATCATACAAGTATGTGTTACTATTGAAAGCATAAATATATATATATATATATATTTTAAATACAGTACTATTTATTTGTTCACTCTATCATTCATTCAGCATCTGGAATTGGTTATCCACTCAAACATGGCGAGGGGACATCCCAATAAACTCAGGGTGCAAGGCTGGGACGTCTACTGGAAACTTACTTCTTCTTGTAACAGTCTGAAGCTCAGTTAACTGCTTATGAAATAAAACTGCCCTTTATTCTAACCTCTGTGTGTCAGCTGTATGCATTTCCAGTTTTTTCATATTAAAATACAGTTTTGTTGCTTATAGTTTGTGTAAACTGGTTATAAATGGCACATGAGATTTTGTGTCAAAAATTATTCAGTGTTGCTTGGCTTTATTGATCCTTTCAGTTGTCAGAGTGGTTTAACAACGGTCTGATATCAACCTCAGGTCAACTCTGGAGTCCCCATTACTGACAAGGTAATACCACAAACAAGACTGTATCTTAACAAATCTTGTAAAGATTAAAACCAACAACTGAGTTTTGCTGTATACTTCTCTGCTTGCCAAAAAGAGTATAGAAACTAGCCTATTTTCCTGAGCAGCCACTCCATAATTAGGATGGTCAGTGTCTCTCTGTCGTGAACAGATGGTGAGCTCACAAAGCTCTCCATCAAACACATAATGGCCTGAAATCCATTCCTTTGGAGGAATAGGTAAGTATTACTCAGATACTGAAAACGTGCTGTGGATAATGGGGAAGACTTAGTCTCGCTCTGAAGATGGAAAGCGGGAAGGCAGACATTCTGGGAATTCATATTTACAGGTGAAGATGGGCATCCAGGAAATACATTAGGAACAGCACAATTGTAGGTAATGAGTTTGTAACACAGCCCTAATATGTCAATCCCAACAGATCCTAGTGATATTGTGTTTCTGTTTCATTGACATAAAATTCATAGTTTTTGTTTTTGTGAAAACAATCAGGGCACAGGGACTCGGCATCCATGAAACTCGGTTCACATGTTTGGTGGAGCTGCATAAAACTAAAATTTGAAAGTCTGTGCTCGTTGTGCTATAGTTGAGACATCAACTGAAACTGAGTTTGAAGAATGTCGATTATTCCAGTAAAAAAAAAAAAAAAAAAAAAGATTGAGAATGGATAAAATAAAATAAAAAAACTGTACTATTTGAGCACATTGGATACTTTTTCACTCAAATAACCAGAGAAATATTTTATTATTACAAAATCAAGATCTACACATGAACTTAGCCTTACATATAATAAATCACGTTTAAGATTCATATCGGTTTGCTTGTAAATTTAAATTTTCTAATCGCTAACAAAAGCAAAGTGGTTTATTATAACGTATATCACATGCTCCTAACATTGATATTAGGTTTTGTTTTGTAAAAACAAAGTTCAGGGATTCGGAAATTGGTCAGTGTTTAATATACAATAATAGAAAAAAGAAAACCTAATAATTAAACGTTGTAGAAATATTAAAAAGTGTAATCTTGCAGAACAACTTTATTTCGGCTTTCTCTCTTAAAAAATCTCTTAATGGTGAAATGCACCTCAAGGTATAATGAATAGTGCTTGCGGTGGTTGTGATGTACAGTACAGGACTGATTCCTGTTCCTAATTTCAGAAGGATTCCATGTCAAGATTTTGGAAATGCACCATCTGCTGTTCCTGATGCGCAGCACTGGTGAGATGGACTGAGCCGTGGAGAGCCGAGCGCACTAGTTTATCCAGTACCCCCCTCGAGTGAGAGCGCGGCTTTGCATAGGCGGACTAATTCGTGTGTGAGTGTGTGTGTGAGTGCTACGGCCGCTCCTTGTCACTCATTCCGAGAGCAGCCTGCGAGTGTATCCGCAAAGCAGTTGAGGAAGACTCCAAAAATATATTTTAAAAATTCTATGAAAAAATATTGAATTTGACGAAGAACTCGCCAACCGAAGATCACTTCGCATTCTTCTAGGAGCATACCTTTTTAAGAAATTGCAATGCTTGAAACCAGGGATATCATCTGGGCATTGCTTTTCTTTGGCACTGCAGGTAAGCCTGGATTTAATTGAAGAGTTTCTTAAAATCGGACCTTGATTATTATGGTGAGTTTTGTTTATACAGTGGATGCAAATTAGCGTCACAGAATTGCGTAGCTGTTGATGCGTTGCATCAATTTTAGTAGCTTACCTAGTTTAATGAGACGGGAGCTGTCTGTCCCCAGAATACACTAGAATTAATGAAAACGTTATCTGAGTGTAACTCTACTAGATGGCTACTCCGTTTAGCAAAAATGCAAAACCACCAGCCTTTCAAATGTGGCCGTGTAGAATAAATTTGCCACCGCGACGCTTCATTGCTTAAATTAATGTGGAGCGCTTGCAGTTTTCGTGTTTGTTTGCATATTCTGCAAGGAGCGCAGTAAGTTACGTTTAGTCGGTCCGCTGGCTTTGTATGCAACGTAGACTGGAGCGGTACTACTGGATAGCAAGATAAAACCTGTTATAATTTCATCATCAAAATGCATTTCGCGTCACACGTCTGATTACTAACGAATGCAGTTGATTTGAGTTAAAAAAAATAAGTACCGTAGCCATTGACTTCTCAATTTACAGTTGTAAATTATGTTCTAAATAGGCACGTAGTGATGTACCATTAAGAAAATAAAGAAATAAATCAGCGAGACGATTTTTAATATTCCTAAAAGGTCATTGAGTCCGAAATGTTGTTTCTTCAGGACTAACTCCGATTATTTCATACTGGGACTTCTTTGCCAGCTTGCTGTACAGTATTTTCCGAGTTAAGGATGCAGTTTCATACGTAGGTTGTTGCATTGTTTTAACCTCGCATTAATTTACACAGTTGTGAATGCATTCTTCAATTATAATAAATCGGACATGGTAAACTACCTTGGGGGTTTCTGCTTCTCCTTATATTCAGTGTAAAAAGTTCTGTCTTGCCGTATCATTTACCAGGCAGAGTTTACCACCACTTCAACCTATATACGCCACATACAATAGTATAGTACTACTTGCGTCTGTACTCAATGGGGGGCACTCTGGTTCGGGTGTGGGCTAAGGTTTAATACCTATAGCTCCGTATTTTGGGTGTGATGGATAGAAGTAGACGTTACTTTTTTACTAAGGCTCACGGAGCGTTAGGAACTCAATTCTTGTGCATAGGAAGGGCTATAACCATGCAGAAGGTGACTTCGTTAGGTGACCTTCTTCTTTTTAACGGCGGAACAACCCCAGTTGGCTTATGTAAAGCAACGGATCATTCATCTGGCGAGTAAGACTGCGAAAACGTTCATGTAAAGCAGCCTGACAGAGAAGCCAAAGAATCCAACCACAGCTTCGCATTTAAGAACATGACCAACGATCGGCGATCGGTAGACTGAATTTAAATATTAACAAAGGCACAGGTGTGTACGTGGACTCTGCTAGTATTTTTTTTCTTAATTAGAAATGGACGCTAAGTGTGGGAATTAAAAACGGACAAATCTGTGTTCTCGGTGGTTAGGACAGTTTCGTCCAATCAGAGAGCGAAGCGCCTGGGCGGGAATGATCCGCTACTTTTATTCTAGGGTACGGACAGTCCAGACGTGAAACCAGTGCGCACAGTCCGTTCAGTACAGCATCAGACAGCTAAGGTTATTGATTTTGTGTCCCAGATAATGGTTTTACATTCTACAACCGCTAACAAGCGTATCTTCGACATAACGACTGGCTTTAACGAGATAAGCACGAAGGACGTTCACGTTTGCTTAACACAGACGCAGAAAACAACAGCAATATCAGGTTCAACAAAAACAAATGACATGCATATCGTATATAATCCATATAATCTACTTAGAATGTACCCTGTGCACAAATATACAGCCTGCCAAGTGATCCGTCAGAGCATTGGTATGGAAATATCTGCCTTGAAAAGACATTTGGCACAGTGTAATGGAAGACAGCGAAGAAACTACTATAAAACGAAAGGGAGAAGTAAAATATTTTAGGAGCCTCTAATTGAAATAAGATGAACAGTAAGCACTTAGGTATCACAGTGTCACCGCCAAGACTCTGTAGGTAAAAGTGAAACACTGCTGTAAATTCTAAACCACACTCTTTGGTTGTATTGCAGCAACAACTGTAGGTGGAGTTCTTGAGGCCAGAACAGCAGGAATAGAAACGACACATGCTTTTTATATTGAAATAAAAAAGTAAATTTTAGGGTGGTAGTAGGGTTTGGATTGCACAAGTAAAAAGAGATTTGAATATAACAGAGATTTGCAACTTTTGCAAGAAAATTGAATAAAGGTAATTAAATAATTTGATGTGCTGTCTGAAAAAAATCTAATTTTTAAAGATTGATCTTGCCTAATAATGTATTAATTTCAGGTTCCATTTTGATAATTTGGTATGCAGGACTTGTGAAGACATATGGATATGAATTAAGCACTATCCTCGATTTGACAGTAGCTCACCAGCCTTATTTACTGAGTGGAAAGAGTAATTTGGAGCTCAAACAGTGATGGCTTTCTTCCTTGAACAATTCGAAAAAGACTTTTGCTTTATTCATCTCTAGACCAGAGCAAGACAAAAGCTTTGTTACAAAAGACTGTCTGAGGTTAAGACTCAACACCTGCTGCCATCAATTTCAGAATGACAGAAAGCATATGGGGTCTCCCCTGTGTATCGAGGCATGGGCCATTTTTAGCTCTGTCAATATATGGAAAAGACAACAACAAATTAAAAAAACAAGGGCTCGTGTTGTCAAGACCGGTCAGTGTGCAGAACTGCACGGGATTGATGGATCCACTCTTGTTTATTCTAGACCTTTGGAGTGTGTGCTCTGTACTTTTTAGTTTCCATCTCACAACATCTGGTAATTTGCTCACCTAAACATTTTACCAGTGTTTTTAAATTAACATTAATCTGAAAGTCAGTTATCTGAAAACAAACACCTTGAGCGTTTGGACAAGCACTTAAATTTTTGTTAAAAAATTTGTTTGTTGTTTTTAGAAGGTCGGGATTTTTTCAGGTTGTAAGTCATGTTGTGATAATTTGCTGCGAAAGTGTAGGATAACATACGGCATGCGTAGTGCCGTTGTCTGTTGGTGACATGTCAGCATGCAGCTGTTCAGTAGCATGCGTGGCCTTTAGCACATACGTGTTATATTCATGGAATTTTGTGCATGACTCTGAGCACTTTACAGGCATCTCTAAATCATTGATGACCAGGGAGTTACACTGGGACATATCTATGACAGAGGTTGAGAGATCTGTATTCTTACTGAGTATGTGTTTGCAAAATTATTACTTTACTAAAATCCGGGAGTGCTCTTTGCAGAATGTTTTTTTTTTCAGCCGCGGGGGAGGGTTGGGTTTAGCAGTTGTCAACAGTTGGAAGAAAATAAACAAATCTAAAATGGTTAACATCTGTTACTTGGAGTTCTGTGGGAAGTTCAAAGCCACTATGAAAATAAGATTGTCTATTTTTAAAGAAGGGGAAATAGTAAAAAGCTAACAAGGAGAAATTATAAGGTTTTGAGTCAATTGCTTTGAAAGGAAATGAATTAAAAAGTCTAGCTGCTGGATTCCAAAAGGTCTCATCCAGAAGGGTAGGACACATTTGGTCTAAAGTAGGAGAGTGAATGGTAGTTATCCTTTAAGTGTAGCAAAAGTACTGAATTATAAATTTCACATACATTTTTATATACTTGTGACACGTTGTAAGAGATGTACATGTGATGAGATTGCTCTCAAGACCTACTGTATAGCCTGTGTGATTTCAGATACATTACTGTTCAAATATAGCAGAGTAAGCGTATCCCTTTCAGCTTGAGTGGTGTCATGTTTGTCATACAAGCAAACTCTCCTTGCAAGCAGGAGGTTCTGTTGTTTTTGCTGGTAGTGTTAATAGTCCCCCTCACACACACACACACACACACACACACACACACACACACACACACAGAGCAGGCATAGCTGTGGTGTTATTACATCTGGTGTTTTCATCTGAAATGTTTCCGATGACACAGTTTCCAAACAAATGTGTACCTGGAGAAGAAGTGGCCTATTGAGGAAAAATGTTTAGTTTGCATCTCTTTGACCTTTCGCGTGTGATAGTGTTATCGACTGGGCGTGTGGGGTGGCGTTTACGGTAATTTAACCTGCAATTATCAATTCTGCTGCCTGCACTTCATTAATTCTTTCTTGTTTTGGTGTTCTTTAGCAGTAAACAAAGTACTTACATTTGGTAGGGGTTTTGATTAGGTAATTTTTTTTTTCTAGTAGCAAATTGCAGTTTTATTTTTCTGAACTTGCCATTAACACTGAGGGTAGGGTATGCTGTGTGGAACAGATTTGTGATTGGCAGATTCCACACGGATCCTTTCCATCCTTCACCATTTTCAGCTCAGTGACTATGAGCTTTCTGATCATTTCATTGGCAATTGCTATGGGCATAAAATACCAACACATGGGCTGCTGCTTCAGCCTAATCTGTGTGCTGAAAAATAATTAGAAGCACCTTTGTTTCCGTCAAATAGAGCCTGAAGTATGATTTTTTTTTTTTGCCACAGCTGTGCTTAACATCAGGACGAGAAATGAATAATTGATAATGCTAAATTAAATCTGTAAAAAATGAGTGTTTTTTCCATAGTCTTTGGTGGTGTTAAAATTGTGCTCTGTGAACACACCACTGAGTTTCTCCCTTACTGATTTGGTTTAAAGAAATGACTTTGTGAGTCTGCGGTTTTTCATGTTTCCAGTGAGGAACATGTGTAGGTGATCTTGTTTTCAGTTCTCTGCTTTTTTTATATCCTTTTCATCTGGCCATATGGCTGCAGAGTCACTGGACTTTGCCTCAATGAACTAGGTATCAAAATTAAATTCAGTTTTTCTTCCATGTATGATTCTCAGTATGGGATACCGAAGCTTTCCTTGAAGGTTTCTGACATTGCTTTTCCCACAAATTTTATTATAGTATTTTCTCAAGTATTAATGCATTTTAGCTTTTCTGATGAAATGGACCATTCACTACATTTTGCTTTCATTTTGAATTACCACTGAACTAGCGCATGCGGGAGAAATAAGAAGGAGAAATAGATTGATTTTTTCCGTTAAATACATAAAAAATATTCTGCTTCTGTCTGTTTCTGTTTTGTTTTCCCATCGCTGTTGTTTGATAAAGACGGCCTGTCTTTGCATATTAAACAGCCTGTGAAAGGGGAACCGGCAGATTTGCATTGTGTGAGCTCTGAAGGCGACCCACAGAGCATCGGGGGGGGACCGGGTCCATCACACTGAAAAGCAAGGCCTCCGTCGTGTCCCCCTCAAAGGGTTTCTCTCCATTCAAGTGGAAGGCCTCTGAAGAGCAAAGGAGGCCGAGAGTGGTTATGGAGTCACACAGCCGGCCCATGCTGTGTGTGTGTGTCTGTGTGTGTGTGTGAGGGCAAGTGAGAGTTTCAGTGGAACAGTGGCAGATGGGGGGAGGGGCCAGATCAGGGTAATGTGCTGAATAGCTATTCTCCCCCTCCTACCACCACTACCCATTCCCCTCCCCCAAACTGGGAGTGACTCATCAATCTGTGATGTAATCACAAGCAATGGCAGTGTCTGATCCCATAGGGGGTGGGGCCGGGAGGGGGGGGG
>JABJVR010000033.1:5669930-5726877 GCA_025773905.1 Chitala chitala | reverse complement strand
AAGATGAGCCCTCACGTAGGGTAGAAGACAAGTGTGCTGGCCCCCCCTCCACACCGGCCTCATGTCATCGGTACTGAAGACAGAGCACATGTGCAAGCCCCTTAATTGGCCTTTGATGGATGAGGTGGCAGAAGGGGACACTGGATGGGGGGGGGCTGAGTTCACCCACCCACCCCTCCTTTCCGAGGGGATTAAAGAATGTGTCTCAGTCCTACTGGGCCCATACTTCATCCCTCGACGAGGCGCTGTTAGGTGTGTGCTAGGAATGCTACGGGAAACCATCCATCCATTCTGCTGTCATCTTCTCACTGCATGTCCTGTGGAGTCAGCTAAGTAGGAGTCTGAAAAGCCACACTACAGTTCTCATCCAGGCGTTGGCAATAAGATATAATTTATAATTCTCACTACAGAAAAGCTGTGATGACATTACAAAACAATCCAAAGGACCCCTTTCACAATGAATGAGCTTCCAAAAAGGGCAGGAGGCTGATTAAGAAGGACAAATGCAATGATTGCTGTAGATTTTTGACTGCATGTACCACAGGTTAGTCCATATAAATCCTTTTCCCCTTCTTGGCTGTTTGTATAGTAAATAGGGTTATTTAGAGAATTTAAAGATGCTGCCTCTAGTCATGGTTGGCATTTTCTTTGAACTGCTGGCAGCTTCCCATGCAGTAGCAACCCCCCACCACCACCACTTCCTGCCACCCCCCTTCCCCCAGCATCAGCCTTATGCTCTGCTTCAGCTCCTTTAAGTAATGGTTGAACATCATAAAGGTTGAAGGTCTGTCTGTACCCGTACCATTCTATGCAGTGTGTTGTTACGTTTAACATAACCACCTGATGACCAAGAAAACTTCATGCATTAAAAGATGAACTGTTTAACAATGGGGAAAAATGAAAGAGTGAATTTGATCTTCATTTTGACGTGAGGAGGTGTTGGGATGTTTTGCTCGGTCCGTACCCCTGCCTGTCCATTCCTCCTGTTACACAATGTGAGGGAGGCTGTTAGCCCGATTTCTGTGGAAACAGGAGTGAAGGCTATGATCTGCCCATTCTTTGAGGAGTCATTTATGACATTACCAAACTCCACACACACACGCACACACACACACACACACACCCACACATGTCCACACCCATTTCTGTACTGCGTTCATGGTTGGGCCTTACCACTCTCCCTGTCAGCAGAAGGTGATAAATTATCTCCCCCAAACAGGCCTGCCTCGGCCCACTGACTTCACAAAACCTCTTCATTATTTACTGCTTATGCATTTGTGGCAGAGATTATTTTCAGGTTTTTTTTTTTTCATGCGTCAGACAATTATTTCCTCATCCGTAACGGGAATGGTACAGTAGCCTTGGCCGGGAGGCATTGAACAGACAGTCACGTGTGCGAAAGTACACCAAAGCCAACAGTTTGTCTCCATTCTGGCTCAATACTGGTGTAAAGCTACTCCGAAAAGGTATATGAAATGTTGGAATAAAATTATTAATAAAATATCTCATTATAGGTTCCATGGCAATGGTGTCTACAGAATTGCACTTAATGTCCCCACTTGTTCAAACAAGATGTCAAGGTGTGTGCATGTGATTCATGACACTGTTAAATCAGAACCGCCCTTCTCACCTTTTAAAAATCTTATTAACCTAAGTGCTACCTGACACCCTCCTTGTCACAGCATCCGCCGGCACCTCAAACGGCTCTGTTTGGGGGACCTTGCTTGTCCACCCACATTTCCACACTATGCTGTGTGGCAGCCGCTCAGTTGTGTTTCAGGGAGGCTGCTGTAGAGCTCGTCACTCCACACCCTCCTTGCCATATTTAGCATGTGGAGTGTGTTCATTACATTGGTGATGTCAGAAAGTTACATGGAGGGAGGTGTGTCGTCAAGATTTGTATAAAAAAAGCATCAGTTCCCCTTGTAGTTAGCATTCAAAGCAGCAGTCTCAACTCAACCAAACTCCTATCCAAGGCAACAAGACCAGCTTCAAAGCTGTTGTTCTTTTTTATACTTTCTGCCAAGTGTTGCCCAGAATGACAAGTGCCGTTAGCAGTGGCATGTCATACCGATGCCCGACCCTGCCTCTGTCCCCCTTTCCGTGGCGTGTGTGTACACTGACGTGCTCTCTGAAACAGTGTAGGTGAAAGAAAAGAATCTTCATGTAGGTAAACAAAGCCTGCTGAGGCTCTGGACCTCTCTAAGGGTCAGTGTGTATTTACTGTATCATTTGCAACATATTTACAGCAAAATCCAAGAGGACGCCATACTCAAAAGCCTTGGAAACTTTTGTAAAATTCTCACATTTAAAGTGTACTCTCCTCCTTGATTTGTCACATTGGAGTGGGGGGGGGTCCACTTTTCACTGAAGTCATTGCCGTGTCGTTGTTATTCAACAAGCGTGCTCCCAGCTCTCTCAGCTGCAGAATGTGTTGTCATGGCAACTGGTGGGCCTCCTGTTGCTGATGTTGATCAAGACCTATCTGTGTGTGAGAGGTGAGGGCTTTTTTATCCCTCGCAGGCCGTAGAGGCCAGCATGGGGGGTGGCAACAAAATCACCTTCTAAGCAATCCAAGACCACTGATGTCTTTACTAACGTCGGATTAGGATTATCAGTGGAAAAAGATGGCAGGGGGGAGAGTGTAGTCATCAGTGGTGAGAAAAAAGCAGACAAAAAATTACCCAAGGACTCCAGGTTCCTTTTGGTATTAGAGAACACTCTGCCTTGGGAATGAGGTTCCATTAAAGTACACACACATTGCTGTAGCATACTTATGTCGCCAGAGAACTGGTGAAACATATTTTTATCTCCACAGACACATATCCGTATAAATGAAAGATTGAACAGTTTTTTTTAATACGTCCTTGGAAGACATAAGGTAGAGAGAAGAAAACAAGCTGTCCCTGTTGGTGCTGGAGCCCAGTTCTCTTTCACTTCTTTCTGCTATAAACAATATTGCAAACGGAGCATTTTATTAGTCTTCATTTGTTGTGTTTGCAGCTGTAAAGCCTGACAAATATAAATGTGCTGATCTCAGAGGGGAGCAGCCATACTTTATTTGCGTTTTTCAGACGTCGGGGCACCCTGATCCAAAGCTCAGAGTTCGAGGAGCCAAATCCAGGTTTCCCCTATTTAGACCCTTTGTCTGGCTTTGCCAGGTCCACGTGCAGACAGTCATTAAGTCTGCCTGGGCGTCTCTGTTGTCCCTTAGAAACGCTGTGTCAGCTGGGCCAGTCTGCTAATGAGACTCCTATCAGGAGGGAATATCTGCGTCTGATGCACTGGTCTCTGCGCGAACTGTCGTTTTGAAGGCATTTTGGTTTTTTTACGGCTGAGGTTCATTCAGTTTTAAGCAGGCTTCCTTCCTGCTGATTTTGTTTATTTTAAACCCTCTTTCACTTCAGAGGAATTATTTTAGAGTCCTTATGGTGGTAATGCTGCATTTTATTCTGGTTCTTACCAGATAGGCAGTATGAGGGGAGGTACATTGACGTTAATGCTCACATTTAAATTCATCCTGTGACACAATTTTTTTTTTTTATCATCTTATTTAACTGTCACTTCTTTTGTTTGACTCTGCGAAGCACAGCATCAGATTGTATATCTCTAAAATTACTTTTACTGCCATGGTATGTTGTTTCTGAAGTGAGTGAATAATAATGAATAAATAAAGAATTTTATATTCTTCAGAGCAAGTTTGGGATATTTTTACACAAGAAAATATGGTCAAATTTCTCTGTTTATCCAGTGATCCATTACAATGTGAAACTTGCAGATTGTACTTAAATATATTTTTATTTTTGCATCTATGGAGAATAGGTGTTACTTTACCAAAACAATCTGTTTGTTTTAAAGCTGAGGGCTTTCTCTGAAAGGTGTTTATGGTACAAAGGTACTGTAAGAGAGTTAACATCTTCATATTACAAGTTCAGCACCTTAACAGCTGCATTGGCTTTTTACTAGTTTGGAGAAATGAGAAAAGTCACTGGAGTGTAGAGAAGGTGAGGGGTGGATTGGTGTTATAAATCATCGTTATTCATTCAGCAAGCTTAGCTGGATGTAATAGATGAAGAAAGGTTATAAAGGTGCCAGTTCACTATGAAGCTTGTCTAAAGTTGAATGCGTTTACATGACGGGAATTCATTGTACACCGTGTTGTAGTACCGGCTTTGTACTCTGTTTTGGACAAAACCATAGAAATGGAAGTTCTGCCCTGTGTGACTTTCTTTTCTCATTGGTAACACATTTGATTTGATCCTTACCTTTATTAGATTATAGGCTCTGTCCACACCGTGAATAGGTGATGATGCAAATGGAAGCAAGCCACCCTGGCACAATGGACAATATATAAATTTGTATATTGGTTTACATGCATTATACCTGTGGCTTGTTGTGACATGACCAGTGAGGCTGAGAAACATTAGAAGTGACACATATATTGACCTCGTAGGCACTGTGCTCCGTATTGCTGAATGATGAATGTTGTGTGAAGCACCACTAGAGAATGAGCAAAGAGGATACAGAAGGACCAGAACAGAATAGTCAACAAGCAGGTGACAGTCAGGTCACCTGCAAAGGTAACAGCAGTGATGAGTACTGTGGAGTTGGAATCATGTTATAATAAACTGGCAGGCTAAGGCCAGGTCCAAGTGCAGAGGAGATTAATTCAGGAACAAAGCAAAGATACAAAGAGGTTACAAGGCATAAATTGCCATTAGTGGCATGGTGGCTCAATGGGTAGAACATTACGCTGGGATGCAGAAGCCTCCCCATTCAAATCCCAGCCCAGCCACCTGGTGTGTCCTTGAGCAAGACACCCTACACTAGCTCATTATAATAGATATTGATAGGAATGTTGTAAGTTGCTTTGCATAAAAGCATCTGACTAATTAAATTTTTAATTTAAACAACATTAGGGACTAACAGAGTTTCTCCATTCAACAAACCACAAGTCTACAACACTTGAAAAAAAAACACTACAATTACCAGCAAGGCATAAGCACATGAGGGGATTTTAAATAGAAGCGAGGAAAATGAGACACACATAGTAGGCACTAATGAGATAATTACAATGACTCAGCAACATGAAACACAAGGTGACACCTAGAGGACATGAGGAGGCATGACAGGGCAGGGAATGACACGTGTAGTCAGAGGTGGAAGAAGTTATTGAAGCTTTTACACAGAGGGCCTAGGTTATACTCTGACAGCCCTGACAGTGGCTGCAGATACATGGATATTTTTTCTTCAATCAGATTGAAATAATTCTGATTAGAGGTTCCAATTTAATGGTTTACATGGACATTCATCCGATAAGATGTGCATTTACATGCTCAGAGCATGTAATCAGAATAAAACTATTGTGACATGTACAAAGTGGTTCCGCCCTCTTTGACGTATATTCAGACTTCGTTAAACTTTTCAAAAGCTTGTCAGAATAACTTGTGGTTTTGAGTCTTTCGGCCATCAAGACTTTCAGTAATTTTAAATTCTTCCTAACCTTCCAACAAATAAGTGGTATCTGCCACAGACCGGTTTTGCTTTGTTGGCTCGATGTTTCTCTCCCTCCCGGAAACACATTATGTCACTTAATGTTAACCCCATGTGGGACAAGCATGCACAGAAAGAATGTATTTTCCAATAAGAGGGAAATAATAAGATCTAGTGTTTACATGTTTAATATTTTCCAAACGATCTGAATATTAAAGGGTTACACCACCCTTCTTATTCAGATCAAAAATTAATTTGGATTGAGCTAAGTCAGGTCAGTCAGTTCTGAGGTGGCTTCGTGATACATTGTTGTTCTGAATAAGCCGATTAAAAGTGGAATGTCAGGGTCCATGTAAACACAGCTAGTGACGGTATGGCTGAAATCCCTGTTCAGCCTCCTGCCACCCTGGTGCCAGGCTCATCTCCCGAAAAGACAGTTTCAGCTGAGGTTTCAAACTACTGGTTTAAAACAAACATTTTAACTGAATGTGCAGTTACTTTTCTAACAAAAAAAAATTACCAAACTGTGTCGTGTAAAAATTCTCTATTTTAAGATAGGGTGTAGGTCCACGTACACGCGTGGATTGTTGTGTACAATATTTGTTGTAAAAGAATTTGCTATGTAAATTAAAGTTATGTACTACCAACAGTATAGTTTATAGTCTGTTTGTGTGACTTGTGCCACATATGCTATACCTGTCGTCTTGCAGAAACATTGGAAAGTGTCATGTTTCCCATCTGTTTCCCATCTGTTTCCCACATATTGATCACCACCCAGTGCTTTTTCAGTTATTTGAAAAGGTTACCCAATAATGAAAACTGAAAAATAAAGAGTAGAAGAACACCAGCGATGCAGTAAATGTACAGCTCCGCACAGGTCCTGCGTCATGGGGCTCACATGGTGGGGCGAGATCATCTTCAAGGTTAGCATGTGACAGATGAAGGAAACAACCGCTATCTAAACGCGAAATTCACCTTCCAGAGGAATGGCCTGTCCCATTTGTGCTCCTGGAGGCTTTTAAACTTTCTGAATTATTGTTTTATAGGAGCAGCACCTCCTTATCCCCCCAGTGGAGATCAGAGTCCATCAGAGCTGTGAGTTAAGGCAGGGCCTGCTCGCTCCTTCTCTCTGTTAAACCACGGGATTATTCTTGATCAAAAACACCTGAAACAACACCAAGGCTTTCTGGAGACAGTAAATGATGTTTATTAACTTCAGCCCGGATGCCTTTTAAATCCCCGAGGGTTGTGTTGATTGGCGTTCTTGCTGAAGTACCTCCAACACCCCCGAGACCCTGGCTTGACTATCGGAGGGAGGAAGGGAAAGCCGCATCGAAGACCAATTAGAGAAATAAAAACCAGGTGAAACGGAGCGGCAGCCTCACATCTTACGCAGCGCTGCCCTTTCTCCTGTCAGGAAGAGGCAGGACAGTGAAGGAGTCTCTGCCTTTATTTCGCTCTTTTTTGTTAATTTGCCATACGTTGCCGGGGCAGATGACAAGCTCAGCTCTTTGAGATGAGACAGACTTGACGATGAGGATGGTCAAACGTTGTACAGGGTTTTTGGAGTCGGGCGGGGAAAGGTGGGTTTCACGTTTCACACCTTCCACACTGTTGCTTTTGCGGTGGCTCCCCCAATAAGAACAATTATCTCAACCCTCAGGGCTCTCATGTCACCCTTTTGTCATGGTCTGAATGTCAGCAGTGATACAGAGACCACATCTCCTGTTTGAACGCTGAGCAGCACCTCTCGTGTATCCCTTTAACTCAAGGTTAATGGAAGTTGCAAGGAGGCTTAACTGATTAAATAATAATTAATATGAAATGTGCTTCAGAGAGTAACATAAAAAACACAAACATCTGTAGGCCAAGACATGCAAAGTGTTGGTGTAAAAAGAACTTAAAACATTACCCTGTTTTCATACTTAGCGCACAGCAGAAACACAATTAAAACACCATTTAGGAGATAAAGGTTTTTGCTAAGAGTTCCACACTGACTGTGTTCTTAAAGGTTTTTAAGTGCAGCCCTTACTGCCTTTCTCTTTTGTTCCTTTTCCCAGTCCGAACACAAGACAGTATCATCAGTGCTGTCCATTAGTACTAACTGCGCATCGACGCAGAACTAGAAGCTAATGGCTCACAGCCTAACTACCCCACTCTGTTGTATAGCAAGCAAGGCGACCGGGTTGATACAAATCACGCTCGGCTCCAAACTTCTTTTGCATCCCTGTGAAAAGCAAAACTGACTCTTGTGTTTGCATTGGTCTGTTTGCCCTCCTTGTGATATAGTGCATGCAGTACGGTGACTCGTTTTAAGTGAGCGCCTTCTGAGAAAGGTCACTTAGAGTTAACTGCTGGCAATGCCAGGCCTGCTCACTAGCCTGTTAGATGAGGGAGGGGGGGGGGCTACTGTGCACCTAATATGGTTTCCTGTTCCACTGTAACAATGGTTCGTTTGTTACTCGCTGGGTCTTCGTGCCCTTCGATCATGGCCTGTAGTAGTAAATATCGCTTGAAATCAAGCCCAAGGTTGCCAGGGAGACGAGAAGAACGTAGTAAGTTGTGATACGAGCCAGTAGTGGAAGGAGGATTAACAAGTCCAGTGCTAGTACATGTGTGCTAATCAGCGTTCCCTCCTGCCTCAGGTAATTAAGCCATTATATTGGGTTATACTTGTAAATTTTACTGTCATAATAGTAAAATAGACCATCATGCTGTGAAAATATAGCCTCAGCTGCAATAGCAGCAGCTGCAGGAGTGCTTGCGTGGTTTGTTATTGACATCATGACAGGTTTGTTTAAGAATAAAATGACCCACTGAAGATAATAGACTAACAGGCATCTGAGTGTTCCTAGAGGACAGTAAGATCAGGCACATTTGTAGTTATCAGCTTTATTCCCCATGAATAAATTAACAAAATACAAAAAGTGATGTCAAAACCAATTGCAACGAGAAAATAGCTGATGATGAACACCTGTCTCAGTAATGAGGACGCCTGACCTTGATGTTTTGTCTGGTCGTCTTCCTTACAGCTGATTAGAGCTGGTATGAAAATCTTTGATGGTTTCATCTTAATGAGTGTCATTTTATATTGATGCTGTGCTGTTATCTGCTATAGCTTTCTGATCGTCCCACTCACTGAGCATCAAAGTGGAGGAGTCTGAAGGTTCTGCTGTGCTTCCTGGGATTATTGTGTTCACTTTTACACTTACTGTTTTTTCTGTTTAACCTTAAGTCTTGTTGCTTTTAGAGAGTACACCCTCCAGTTTGTTCCTGTTAACGTTCCTACAGACAAACCTGACTGCAGACTTTCTTACCAGAAGTCTTTAATCACAATAAGAATGCCCAGAACCAAGACAGGCAGCAGAAAACGACGATGCAGCAAATACACAAGACCGGTATGCTTCCAAAGCCCAGCTTGCCAGGTGCCTTTCGCTGAATACTAAAGGTGAAGTCATTTATTAAGAAACTGGGCATTGCTGCTGTATATGTTCTTCTCATTGGATTGTGGTTGTGTGATATACATTATTGTTTACATGGACAAAACAAAGTGTGTGGTTTCTCTGATGAATTTTGACATGGAATGGTTTTCTTGTCTTGAATTTCGGTAAGTGGATGGGATAGGTGAGTGTGGTCAATGAAATGCACTTTCAGGGAGGGTGTGACACTGTCTAGTGAATCTGAGTTCATTTTGAGCACGTGAAAGAACATGGGCATCTGCTGACAGTGGGAAGTTCTTCTGATGATGTTTGATGGCCTGTCCTTACAAAAGGAAGGAGGGGAGCAGCTGTGCTGAAGTTGTTATTGAAGGAGTAGCTAAAGCGGGGTATATGTGTGAGAACCTGGTGATAAAAGGGCTGTTTCCAGTTCTGGGGCAGTTTGGCGCAGCCACATGTGAAAGTGGTTTCCCCACATTCCTTCACCTCTTCTCTGATGTTCTGACTGAGCTGACATGCACACGGTTAACAACGGCCATCTGTTAAAATACCATCCCATAGCTGTTTTGTTTTTAGCCTCAAATTTTTTGTTTGTAATTCTTTTGCGTATGAGAGGCAGCTGTGACAAATTAACAACAAGACAAAATTGGAGCGGTGCTGGAACGTAATCCGGGAGGCTGAGAAACGCGTAATCTTCGGACAAAGAGCACCTTTTATCACTGGGAACAAGCGAAGGGATAACGTGCTCTGTTTGTTTGTGTGAACTGTCCTCCCTGTGAGGGAGAAAGGCTTGCTTCTGTCAATTCACCCATCTGTTTGTTTTTTAATGACTCTCTGTTTCCTCCATGACGTCCACACGGAGCCAGCGTAAAGTATGCTGATCTGCTGATCATTCTTAACATCTGGAAACAAGCTTATAAACCCAACACCCCCCTCCCACACTCACACACACACACACACACACACACACACACGCACACACATACACACACACAGCTGCAAAGACCTGCACAGACGTTTCTGTCTTATCGTGCCCAATCTCAGTTATGTTTCTTCAACGGCCTATTTTTCCTGTGTTTGAAGTGTTTATTGCGTATTATAGGTGTATAACATTGTTAATAACCTTTATCGCATGGTTTTGACTCACTTTTATGTTTTACTCTTTCATTTCCTATTCTTACAAATGGGTTTCTTGCACAATGTTCAGGCTGAATTCCTTTGATTAACATTGCTAATAGCTGATCTATCCTTTCATATGAGTTTAATGAAGTAATGAGCGCTCCTGCTATGTGTTAGCTTATGACCAGGACTCCGTTGAAGCAGCCTTTCTTTCGCCTGGTTTTCCCCTATGTGACAATGGACTTTTGATCTCATGGCAAGATTTAGGGAATGTTTCCATTTCATGAGCAGGATCTTGAATGTTGAGCAAACATGAAGTTCACAGACCCTCTTCATGTAAAGACCACAAAGTTTATTGCTTTTCTGTACAATCCAGTTTTGTGGGAAGCCTCTCAGAACGGGTGGAAGGTATTCCAAGGTATTACGTCAGGTGACTCTGTGTGGCCCACTCATAACACTGGCCTGCTGTGGTCTGGTTGATATGGGGGGGACCTTCTGAGAGACTTAATGTTGGTGGTAAATGTTTGCATTTGCTGCATAAACACAGGTGCCATATGTTTGATTAAAAGAAATGGTGATTAATCTTTGGCACCAACAAAGTGTCATTCCATTGGAGAAGTTCATCATTTTGCATTGCAAAGTAAGGAGTTGGTAGGTAAAGCAATGGAAGGGGGAAAGCCATCACTAGCAGAACATGAGTAGACAGGTATTGAAATGCCTGACAAAATGTGACACACATAGTCCATAAATCTGAAATTCTACAGAACGAGTTCTATGGTGGGCTTCCAGCAGGAGGAGTAGTTTGAAAGGGAATCGTTGAGCCTGTAGTCACCATTGATTCCCGGGATTGCTTTTCTCAAAAACGTATTAACCGGAGTTAGTTTTCCTTCTGTTTAGCTTCAAATTGAAAACAGATCCAGCCTGTTTTCTCCCCTGTTCAGCTGGAATGTATTGGGCTGAACTGGACCTACATCGAAGTGAGTGGGCTCTGATTTTGATTCTGCGTTGCAAGTCTGCAGTCACCACTCCTGCAGTGGCCGAGGACTGCCCGCCAAGAAACGGCATCAGTCATTTTAGTTACTGACTCTTGCGAATCTTAAAGCCACGCTGCTGCACTTACTGCGAGCAGATTTAAATCAGCGCAGAGCAGCGCTGCCGGTAGCCCCCTTGAGGACCAAGTCAACAGTGAGTCTGCACTGATTGAAACCCATCGAGCGTGCGGCGAACATTGTGTTTCTGTTGCTTTGCGTGGCCACTGTATCTAAAATCTGATCTGAAGAAAAGCGGGGGTGTCTGCAAATGTTTACTTTACCATGACAACACCCCGGGGCTGTCAGGGAGTACGTTGTGAGCTGTTTTCCAATTAGTTTGTGTATTTAATTATTTAAACGTTTATTTGCAATTTAAATGAACGCGGAGTGCTGTTGAAGTGGGGACTGCCTGCGTGACTTTGATGGCCTCCACCTGCACAGTGTGGGTACTGTGCACCCCACTCCCAAAAAAGCTAAGCTTTTAATGTCCATGTATTTTCCTGGCAGAGAGTTGTTGCTTCATGCAATTCTCAGCCCATCTAATTTGTAGTCGCATTTATGTTGAGACATATTGCCCAGTCAACGGCAGAATCGTGATATATTATTCAGCCCCCCGGCAAGCATATTCCGTCAGTATGCCGTGCAAAGGACGTGCTTAAACTAACGTGCCCGGTATCCTCATTTGTCAGCCGTCAGTCTTGTTCTCTCCGCCCACCGTCAAGAACTTCAAAAAAGTTGCACGTTTCGCTGAAGTCAAGCTCATTTTCCTAATGACCAGGAGGGAGGCGTAGCAGGGAGCGTCGGGGCTGACGCTTCGCACATGTCGTCGGCTAATGTAGCCCCAAGCGCCAATAAGAAGCGAGTTAACATAACGGGATGTTTATGATGATGCACACACCTTGGCTACAGGCGATGATCATGGGCAACATGAAATCTAAAAATTAAAGCACAACAGGTTATATGGGGACTGTGGAAGCCTGCAGAATACAGGAGGATGACGTTTAAAAGAATGACTAATTTGTCACCAAAATGTTCTGGTGTAAGAACGCCACTTATGAAGGCAGCACACACACAGGAAGCAACCTTTCTGTGTAAATAACGACAGGCAATGGGTGGAAGGCCCACAGTAAGCCCACACCCCCAATCAGCTGTTGTTAAAAGCTGCCATTTTACATCCTGCAGACTCTCTCGGTGCTACCTGCTCCTCTCAGATGGCTGTTCCTCTCTTCCTGTTGGGTGCAGAACTGAGTCGCCAGGCCCAGGACAGCACAACGAGCAGGCCACACTCACAGGGATTGGTGACTGTGTGCATGGTGACATCAGTGGGATAAGGCTCCTGTCCCAAGCGGGTATCCAGGAAGCTTCACAGATTATCAGATGCGAAGGGCTAAGGCTGGCGTTTCCCTCCTCTAGTCTGTATACCAGTATATTGGTCCGTTTTGTTTTTTGGGCCGTCTTTGATTTCTGGCTAAATTATGGCAAACTGGAACAGTCCTTTTTAGTCTCATTCAGGGCAATAGGAATATGATAGTAGCTCATTTAAGTGACTCTGCTGTGCTTATATGCAGAAAAATAAAGTGGGCTGTCAGCCTTTCATGTGGGCATGGTGTATGAGGAGGAGGCACGGAGTCCTATGTGTGTTTTCACAGCCCTCCCCTGACATAATTAGTTCTGTTTCCAGGGCCCATTGTTAGGCCCTGCTGCCGCAACCAAATTCAAACAATGACTTCAGCTTCCATGTCCCTGGGGGGCCTGAGATCAGCCAAAGGTCTTTGTTTTCACCGTGTTCATTAGACACTTGAAAACTCAGAAGGACTCCAAAGAACATCACTAAGACAGAAGAGTGAGACAGAGTGTGCTGTGTTCAGTAACTGCTGCCCAGCTGTGCTGCGGTATATAGCGCATTGCAGTGGCAAACTGCACACGCAGGCATCTCCCAGGTGCACCAGCACAAATTTGTCACCTGAGTCCCACACCTTCATCATAAATTTACGATTTGTATGGTGCAAATATTACTTTTAAAACCATCTTGGAAGAAACTATTAAAAAATGCACTGGGTATGTACGGAAGCCTTCTTTAAGTATTTTTAGCTGTGCTTACTTTTTAAAATGTGTTCATTATTTAAAATGTGTTTCAGGTTTTGACTCAGCCCCCGCTTGGGAGAGTGCCTCAGTAAATCCCATGTCTCAAAGTTGTCTCACTTGTCCACCGTGTTCTTAATGTGGACACGAACCAGTTCTCTCTTGGGGGTGGGGCGGGGGCTGGGCAGGGGCTAGGTAGACAAAGACATGCAAATCTTTGAAGGGTTTTGTCTGCTTCACACTCCCTTTGGGGGAGGGGGGATGCGCATACACAGTGCAACGTGCGCCTTGTGGCAAAGAAAACATTTTATTTTTGTTTTCTTTCCTGTTCTTTTATTCCATTCCCTGAGGAAGCAGCAGACACCAGCCTTTGGGTAGAAACAGGTCTGGTGGCACACGCTCAGCACACGTCAGCACGTTAGGCACACGTGTGTGTCAGGGGCCTAGTAATGGGCTGAGGAGCAGCCCGTGTCCCGTTAGCATGGCAGAGGCCCAGGAGTCGATACTTCATTGTGTTCCCGTTTACTTGTTTATGGCCGATAGATGCCTCAACATGTTAAAAACCCGTCCTGGGCTTTGAAAGGATAATTGCACATAGGCGAGGTTGACTGTGCGGGGCTGTGAGCTCTCTGTGTACAAGAGCATGTGGTCTGGCAGCCGCTCGGCCTCCTCGCAACATGACAGGACGTTACGGGCCTCTCAGTGATCATAAAGTTATAAAACTTTGTGGTTCACTTGAAAGTAGCAAAGACAGTAATAAAAAATACACGTCCAACACAGGCTTATGCTCCCAAAATCGTTGCAGTTAAGAATTATTATGCCCGTTTCATCCAATTTACAATTTTTTTTTTATACTTAGCATATTATTCACGCGTCTTTATTGTATTATGTATTTTATGTGAATGTATGTCCTGTGGTGGATCGCTGTACAGGTGGATTTCAGGATGTTGGAAACTGTCTGCGTCTTTATTTTCTTCCATCAAATCATGGTTCTTGTTCAACGGAAGAATGGCCTCCGTCAGTACTGTGGGCATGACAGTTTTGTTCCGACACAAAGACACGCAGAGTCATGGTACAGAGAGAATGGACACCAGTACCGTTCTGGAGCACTGTTATGCCTTCACAATATTGGCCTCTGTCCGTTTGGATCTTCTTCTCATTGTGAAGAATGTTCCTCATCCCCTCAAAGAAGACACACTGGTGTTCAGTTCACGCTGATCCCTTTCTTTGTCAACACTCCAGGCCCTGCTCATCCCCACAGTCTCCTCAAGCATATTTTTTTGCTCGCCAGTTGCCCGTCGAGAGACGGGACGCTCCAAGTAGCTGGCAGTCTCGGGAAGCCACCCGGGCATACTAGGAGCTGCTCGTGCCAATGTGGGCATTGTCATTTATTATCCATTTGCTGCAGTAATCTGCTCGGGGATATGCCGGGAAGTGATGGCGCAACGAATTAAGAAGTACGCTCACTCTGAGAAGAGAACGTTCTCGTCTTTGTCTTTTCCTGCCAAATTAGTGAGCTTTGGGACCAGGATGGGCAAATTAGAAGAAAAAACGGTAGGATTCAGCCATTAAAGGCTGCTCGTGTTTTTAATTACGTGTGACCATGGTCCTTTACGACAATGGTGTTTCTGTTTAGTTAGTGATAACGTAAGCCCAAGACTTCCCCACACGGATTGTGTTTGCTGACATTGAAATGGAACGATGCAATTTCTAACAAGCCCACCTCTAGAAGGAAAAACAGCACCGTAAATAACTATAAAATCACCGTGAAGGGGTTGGTGTCCCACAGTGCGGGTGTGCAGGGACATACTACAAATCTTCCCTTATGCGCAAGTGTGGCTGGCCGGGCTCAAAGCGCGCGATTTCTTCCGAGCAGATGTGAGGGGACATCTTGAGGGTGTTTAGAAATAAATTCTTCTTTCAAAGGGAAACAGTCCCTATGCATGCAAGATGAGCTGGCCTTACCCTGAGTTTCTCACCAAGAGAAGCCCCAGAACATTTTTTGAGCAGGTCTGGGCCAACTACCAGACACCTCTGTGCAGTCGAAGCCGATGCCGATATATCAACTCGGATTGGACTTAACACATGGCCGATGTCATAAGTCTTGGGGAAAAATGGCAAGAAATAAAAAACCAGCATGTTATTTGACCTGGGAAAATGCTACTCAATCGGAGAAACATAAATCGCATTACAATTGTGTGGTTTTTTTGTCAGCAAAAAAACTTTTTTTTATACACACTTGGCATAATGGGCTGTAATCGCAGGGCACAAACGCACTGGCATTCTCAAGGCTGGCATCAGACTCATCTTTAATCTGTGGCGGGTTGTGTAAGGTCAGGAGGAGGAGGAGGAGGTCACAGCTCAGCAGTGGGAAAAGGAGCAGTAAAACATTAGCACCAGTAGTCGCATTCCTGTTGAAATGCGGAGAAAAGCGTTTCATATTTTAATTAACAGAACGGACAAGTGCAATAGTGGAAGCAACAGGTGGCTGCACTTATAGCTGTGAGATGTGTACAGCTGAAGGAAAATTAATTGGCAGCATGCAAGACGACTTTGCCATTTCCAATTGGTTTGATTAATTAATTATGGCTGTGGAAGGTGTACTTAAGTCGAGAGCAGCATTGTGTTGAAGGTAAAAGGGAAAAAAAAAAAAACTGAATGGGGTGAGTTAAGCCTGACTGACGGATTCTGCCAACTTCTGACTACACTGGAGGACCTATTCTGCCTCCCTCGGGGAACGGAACCTCTGAGTCCCGTGGGGCCAAGCACCACGTCCTGTCTGCCGGCCTGCTCCTGCTCACCGCTCATGGGTTCTCATGTCAGCTTCAATATGCACCACGCTTCTCGATGTCGGAGGGCAAGCACATGCAGAGGCTCGGGGAGAGTAGATTTATTGAGCGTGGTCTGGAACGGCTGGCTCCAGGCTGAGATTAGGGATGTACCGCTCACACTGCGGGACGCGAGGCGGGACTCAGGGCCACGTATAAGCCAGTAAAGCAGGGTCACGGCTGGGGTTACAGCCCAATGCTCTGTATGGCATTTCTGAACAAATCCCTAACTTGTAGTGTGTGTGTGCATTCTGTGCACTCTGATCGACCTTACACACACACACACACACACACACACACACACACACACACAGAAATGCCCACAAACACATGCAGACACACTCTAAAAAAAGACGTTTCTGCATATGACGTTTTCGTGAAACAAGCACAACACTGCTTGCAGGTGTACTATGTTGATGTACACCGGTAAATAGTTGTGTAGTTATGGGATTTCGAGGTGATGGAACAGCCTATGTGTTACAACTTTTAATTTAATACTGTCTTTCTTGACGATGTAGCCAAAGCCATGTAGTTGTGAAAATTGTGGATTTGAATAATTTAGCAAGACATTAATCCTTAGAAGTGAGTCTGAATAATGCACGGTGTTATGACTCAGTATCCATCAGCTGCAGTCAGACGAGTTATGACGATTAATTAAACATCTGGACTAGTACAATTTCAGCCTGGATCTCCAGTTTATGTGGTCTGTCCGCTTCTTGCAAAGACAATAAATGTGGAGCACAGAAGTGGTAAGACTTTCACTGTGACCGAAGTGGCCTGATTTTGGAAGACCCCCCCTCCCCTCCTGCATCACCCTGTGACCTAAATTTGGATGAGTGGATGGGAAAAGTTATACATTTATTTGATGCAGACAAAGTTTATGATATTAAATAGGCTCAGTTAACTGTACCCTTGTATTTATTAAGTGGAAAATAAAATTCTGAGAATTCCAGCAAGTCATCTTAATTGAATCTAATTTTGGAGTAGCCATATGTGCTTGTTTTTGATTGTGTTTTTGCACTTAATTTTCTGAGACAAAACGTTATTGTTTGTGACAAGTCAACAGGAGAAGTTTGGGCGCAATGGAAATATCACACCCCCCTTGCTGGCCCCCTCTAAGCCACGAGAGCTGTGGTTCCCCATGGCCTGTTGCAATCAGTCCTCGGTGGCTGGGGCCATCCCACACCATCTGCCCGCTGGTGAGACCACCTGAAGTGGTTGGATGCCTTCTCCTGCTGCTGTGCACTTGGCCGTGTATGTGGGGCTCCCAGAAACGGCGAACGACCAACGTGGGGGCCAAGGTGTTTGTTTGGAGGTGGAAGGGGGGCCCAGTTTGGGAAAGTCTCTGAGGGCTGCGTGCACAGTAGCTGTTTATAGCAACGAGGTGAAGCTGAAGTGGGAGGGGCCAGCAGCAGGCACTGTGCCGGTGATGTCACAGCCATTCATGTAAGGCAAACTCATGCATGCTGAAGTAAATAAGCAAAGAGCTTTAAGCAGTACTTCTACAGCTGGGATTCGCCTCCGCCTTTTCCTCCTCTTAGCCTCACTTGAAAAACTCAGGGGGGGCGAAGGGTGGTGGGAGTAGATTTTTTTCTTTTGATTCTATATTAGCAAGTAGCGTGTAGGTTGTGGGTTCAAATCACAGGAGGTGGCACCGTGGAGGCACGGTTTTAAGCGTGGCACTTAATGTGGACGGCGTCCATGAAAATGCAGCCATATAAATGAATGAGGTGTGAGAAAGGAACAGCACGGAAGCCTGGCTGTATAAAAATATGTGCTAAGTAACTAAGTAATGTAATAATGTAATAGTAAGATCAATCATACTGCCAGCACTCTGTCTGCGTGCTTTCCCTTCATGCCCCGCGTTTTGTATCTGTAAAAGCTCAGCCCAGCTAATGAGGTGCAGTTCTACACAAAGCTGCAAGGGTTCCTGTTAAGTTGATAGGCAGCCTTTGGCAGAAAAATGCTCCTAATGCTCAGTGTTGACTCTGTCGTCCATGTGGCGCTCCTCTGTGTAGATTACATAGCCATAAATTGGATTGAGGGTTGGATTATTGCTATGGCTGTGTTGCTGCGCAGCCCACCCGACCGCTCTCCACATAAAAAAAAGAAATAGCACAGTTTTAAGCAGCTCAGCAGTCTGTTGGAATTGTTACAGCACGGGAGGGCGTGGCCTTAGGCTCATGCCGATATCCCTTTCTTCTGTGTGCCGTTAGGTAATGCCCAAGGCATGTGACAGATGTCAGCGGTAACGTTGCTCCAGCGTGGCACACATGGCACGTGATTCAGGTGTCATCGCGCCACTCGGCGTACCCGGCGATTGTCGTGATGCCAGGCTTGGGGCTGCAGTTCTTGTTCTCTTCCGTGCGGAGATGTGGGTACATTCCCACACTCTCCGGCTAGCTGCTTCGTTTAAATTTAAACGCGGAGAGGGCCCGCATCGTGATAAAGAGCTGATCTAGTAAAACGAAACACAGTTACTGCATTACGGCAAACAAGTGTTTTTATTCTCTGGGCAGCACACAGAGTCACTGTGGGGTTTTGAATATAAAGTCGTTTTAAGAGGGGGGGCTAGAGGCAGGAAATCCTTGGAGAGAAGAATATTTAAAAAGTAAAAACCTCATGAAACAATCATTTTCGTATCAGAAACGACTTCATTTGTTGCCTTGTTTGCTTTTTCCATTTGTTTAATTTTGGTGTGGCAGGAGGAGAATGTGTACCGTGTGGGTTGTGGGTTCAAATCACTGGTAGTGGCACTTCATTCTGTTGCCCTTTCACATATTGAATTCTGTTTTTAGATTATTTTTTAAACTGAGAAATACTATATATTTATAACGGTTTGTCTTGTGGCACTTGACATACACAGAATGAGTGACAGATTATTTGTCACATAAAGAGCTAGTAATCTGCTTTTCACTCTGCACTTTTCTGTTGCAGTGGGTGTTGACCACCGTCACACACTGTAGCCTTGGGCATTAGTTCTATTATACACATAAATGCAGTCCAGGCTGTGAAATGCCAACCTGTAGTTCTGGACTAGTACAGATAATAATAGAATGTTGCTGTAACAGTTTTCACCTTTTTTGGTTTTTGTTTTCTTTTCGGGCTGCAACTTTTTATGAAGTTCGGTTTTGTCGTGCAGCTGTGTGCAAGTGTTACAGGGTAGTGATGAGGATGGCCGTGCTTCACAAAAAACATCACCTCTGCGGTGTTTAACTCTTGTTCCTGTTCTCTCTCCCTCTGCCTGTTCATGCAACCCCTCCCTCCGCTGTGGAATTCTCCGGAACCTGTGCGCTTCTTTAAGGTAAGAGTGATGACAGGAAAACAAGCAAATTTATGGGGTGGGGTGGGCTCACACTACTTTTGTTCTGTTCAGGGCAGGTTTGGGTAGGACAGGACTGCAGCCCGGGTTACCGTCAGCACAGTTTTTCCTTCAGCTCCAGCATGCCACAGTGTGATTAATGACTTGCATTATTGGTGGAAATTTTCTTCATAAGCAAATGATAAATAAAGCATAGATTTTTTTTCTTGCTGTTTTTTTTTCTTCCAAGAAGACAGTTTAACAGAAAGAAATCTATGTACGGTTCACTTATTCAGTATTCAGTGCAGTTGCATTCATCAGCTTTGCAGTAAAGAACGTCGGTAATCCATAAATAAAATTCAAACCTTTCTGCCGTGCCAATTTGCCTATTGGCTGGAGGCAAATGAAAAACTGAAGCCACAAAGGAACCACAAGCAGTTTCTTACTCTTGGAAAAGCCTCCATTTTGTCACACGGTTGTCAGTATTTTTCTCCCATGTCAGAATAGACAACATAATAAAAGACAAAGCAGGGCCTCAATTAGCCTGATGCTGTTGGGGGAAAGAGAGTGCTGTCTTTTATGCTGTTTTACTGTTCATGTGCCAGTCCTGTATGTAATCTCGTTTGTTTGCTTCTGTTTGTTCCTATTTCAATTTTTGCTCCTCCTTTGTCTGTGGTTCAGACAAGGAAAAAAAATCTGAAGGGGGGGAGGGGGGGATGCACGTTACAGCAGGCATAAAATGGAAACAAAACATATTTTCCACAGGGAGAATGATAATGCTGTATCTTTCAGTGTCTGAGTGTGGAGTGCTGTGAAAGGTCTGTCTTTTTAACTCATGTAAGCAGAAGTTTCTGTCTTTGAAGCCACTTCTTGCCACTCCCCTGCCTACAGCCAGCCCCCCATACATTAATTTTCTCATTTCATCTTTGTGGGCACCACTGTAGTGCTCTTGCTAACACGTCCTCCGTTCACAGTAGAGTAATGGGGGGAGGTAAAATGTAGTGTGCTGCTCTCTTTGAGTGGCCGAGGATGCTTTAGTGCTCTCCAGAAACACCGGTTACACCATTTCTGCCTGACTTTCTCCGACTGTGGGCCTTGCACTGAAGAGCTTTCACCCGCTCACTGAGTTCACTCATTGTCTTCGTCTAATATGGCTGCACATTTGTATCCACTTTAGAGAGGACAGGGAAAATGTTACTGACATCAGCAATGCCCTTTTATGTATTTAACGGACATTTGTAAAATGTACAAATTCTTCCTGATGCAACTTAAGATTTGTTGTTTCCAAAATCTGCCAATGAAGTTAAATAAGGGGTGAGAGACTGAGTCACAGCTCGTCAGCTCGTAACCTTTAAAAGTCGCCTCTGTGTGCAGCAGAAATTAAATAAATGGGACGTTGGAACACATTCACCTACAATTAATCACACATCTGTTAGCTCAAACGAGTGACGCTGACGTGGAGCCGTCTTCCTGTGAGCTGTCTCGTTTCTTTTTATGCCGACTCTTGGTTTAACGGCCACGGTTCTGTGGTCACGCTGGGCAGGAGAGCTTCCTTTGTTTTTTGGAAATGGCTGCGTCCTGCTAGGACCGCAGCAGGGTGTCGGTCGAAGCCAGGCCAGGGCACATAGCCTGTGATGGTTTTAAAAAAAGACAATAATAAAGAAGTGTATAGTGTATAGTTTACATAAACACATTCATAAACTCTTGTTTTGCCACCTTTCATTGCTATAATACCGATACTGGTCTGCTGAATATAAAAAAAAAAAGGCCTCCGCCCTTCGCCATGTTAAGCTGTTTTCCCCCTGTCAAAGCTCTGCACTTGCATCCTATTCATAGCCGGATTACGAGCGTGAAGGCGGGAGAGAAGGAGACGGGGTGGGGGGGGAGGCGGAGTTTCCATGGCGACCACTGGCAGGAAGGCACGACTGCAGTCGCGGGTGCATCTACGATCGAGGAAATGACCGGGGGTCTGTGCAAGTGACTGTCGCCCGCTTTGCTCGTCAAACGCAAAGACCCCCGCGCCCTTCCACTCTCTCTCTCCTCCGCTTCGTTCTGTTGCCCTTTCACGCTCGCACACGTTCTCACGTGTCAGTCTTAAAAGTGAGAACAGTTTAAGAGGAAAGACCAATAAGACATTTTGAATTCTATTGCCATAAAGCCCAAGTGACACCTTGGAAATTATAGGAGCTCGGGCTGATACAGCTCAGGGCTGTCATTTGCCACTTTAAGAGCCAGAGCACACAGCAGCAAATGATGTTGTGCTTGCTTTGATATTTGAGAAATCACTGATTGTAGCGTGGAATTTGAGCCCTCCACAATCATTGCTCATTAATTTAGATTCCCATTTAAATGAAAATATTTGAGCACACGTTGGTGATGTATAATGTTAGGCTAATGGAATACTTTCGTCATAGTGGTAAATAAAATCTGTTTATGTTTTATTTTTGTGTCCACGACAGAATTACAGTATTTAGTCTTTAGTACCTTACATACCCAATATATTAGAAAGACAGCTTAAATTGTGTTTAAAAAGAGCTGACTGGGAGAAAGCGACTTTTTTTTTTGGCAGTGAGCATATGCACCAGTTTGTTTCTCTGTTCTGGCCTGTAGTGCCTATCCGTTTGGTTCTGAGACACATTACAAGACGGCCTGTTCACCTCTGAGACACAGTGAAGATGTATGTCATTTAGGATATCATCTCAAGCCATGTGAATGCAGGTCCACCATACATGGGACCACTCCTGACACCAGCCCAAATGCAGCGTGGACGTTAAAGGTCCACGTTACCCCTGTGTTCACATACAGAATGTTACTACAGTTCTTCATTCAGAACAGCCGCTTACAAGCACAGCAGCTGTGTGAGTTTTGTATTTATGAAGCTGTGTACTGTCCTTCAAATACTTTTACTGTGCTTGTGCTAAAGATAAGCATGTTGGCACACGGTAACTTAGTTCCCTGGGAGCAGTAAGGAGCAGTGAGGAGCAGTGCTCGTAGCACGTGATGGTGCACTGCTTTTGGTCTCTGATGATGCAGTAACAACCCCACAGAGCCACTTCAGGTTACACGCGCGTCTGGTCTGTGATTCAAACACCCGCTCTTGACTAACGCTCGCGCAGGGGGAGGGGACACATCACAGGGGAGTAGACACTTTCTCTTGCACAGACTGTTTGGAGAGATGGCAGGACAGATTAAAGATGGTCTGAGAAGGATATGAGAGGCGCACAGTACTTGGATGGCTTTATGGTTAATACGGAATGCTGAGAATATTCACACAAGTCTGGCAGTGGCATCTTCAGCACTAGTGTGTGTGTGTGTGTGTGTGCGCGCGCACACTTTTGTATTATAAATGAAGGAGAGCTACAAGGACAACGCCGTGTGTGTCTATGTGTGCTCCTCATTGGGGACAGATGTTCCAAGACAGACTCAGAAACGAAACCTTCGGGGAGCCCTCCAAACATGTGCCTCTGATTTGTGTTACATACATGCGTATATTAGTAATGTGTACGTATGATGCAAATGGGTGTTTGTTAATTTATGCATAGCTAAACGTTTAAACAGACACCACAAGGCATTTTTGCGTTGTTTGCGTGTTTAAATATCACTGGTTGGGTTTGGCAGGACGGTACAGGTTTGGCTGCTGAAATGCTCAATGGTAAACAAATCTAGAGAAAAATGGATGAAAACTGGTTCTTACGCATGTGCTGTTTCATTTGAACATTGCTGGTGCTGTGGCACCTCCACTCAGGGACCACAATTTGGCCACAGGAAAACATGCCTCTTGTTTTAGATGCATACATATTTAATTGGTGTAGAAGGTTGCCATGGCAACTGCTATGACCTGGAGTAATTCCCGTCAGCAGTGAGTTGAATAAATGGCTTGGGGACTTGGGGAGTGGAAGGAGTAAAATTAGCGCATAGGCACCAGGAGGCCAGGCAATACCAAAGTGGAGGAGAATGCAGGGCACAAAAAAGGCCTATAACACGAAGTACTGTTATTGTTACTGTTAGTGTAATGAAGAAAAAAAACTCAAAAATCCACAAAAGATTTCCTTCAGACATCTTCAGTTAACAGCCGCATAAATTGAGGCACTGTGATTTTGCACACCTTTGCCTTGTTTCCACTCTTTTCCTGAGCTTGATTGATCTAGGCTGATTATGTACTGTAGAACGGTGATAAGTTGGTCATTAACTTAGGGCTATGGATTTATTGGTGTGATTTTCCCACTGAACTCATTAAGAGGTCTGTGATTCAAGAGCAGCATCACAGCCAGCTGTTTCACAGCACACTAAAAGGCATGAATCCCCCCCTTTGTTGAGGTGTTTGCCCGTAAGAGCGTCATTGTGACAAATGTTGCGATTTAGCTTTTTATGAGGTGTTTCCTGCTTCTGTTCACTGTTCTCTGATGTTTAAAGGGATGATAATAAAATCAGTTCTGTTTGCGGTGACATGCTGAAATCCTGAAATTTTGTAACATTTTAGATTTTTCAAATTCCAAAAAAATGATTGTGTGGTGTGCTCTGTGTACATCTGGACTGGGTATAGCTTTGTCTCTTCTTGCAGACAAAGGCCATTTGATAGGGGCTGCTTTGCTGGCCTGTTTTTTAACATGACAAAGGTAAGGCCATGATGAGGTCACAAAGGGGTCCATTTGGTTCACTTTACAATGCCACCAAGGAACACAATACAAGGGAGGGCAGCTCAGCTATGCCGTTATTTTTCCACAGCCTAATTCAGTTACAGACATTTGGACCTTACGATTTTTTGCAGATTGGCAACGGATGCCAAATGGTGCATAGTAAGAGAGTCTTTCCAAAATGTTTATGATGCTCTATTGGACATTTAAAAGTGTTCCGCCAATTTCCCTTCACTGACAGATGGCTGCAGGCTTGTGTTACGTGCGGCATGTGATTCACTGTATGCTCAGTGTTTACATTAGAAACTCTGCTCTCTTGTGTTCGGCTTGACGTGTCCTGTTAGATACAGCGGGGTAGTGTTGATGACCCTTCACCGTGCAGTGTGCTTGTCTGGACAGAGCCCTTGGAGAAGGTGGGCTCATTTTAGCATAGAGCACAACCCGCTTTGTATTTACCACTGAGTTTGTTCTCCCTTTGTTATTTTTATTTACTTTATTTTTTTTACACATTATAACACATCTGCACAGAGGCATTGTGGGTCATTCGTCTGCTTTTAATTGCTTTAATGGGAAGAGGAGGTTCTCTTTTTATAGTCCTGTTATAGTTCGAAACCCTCCACATCAAACATCTTTAGGAAAATTGAGCTACTAGTGACTCGGGCAGGTTGACATGGAGCACATTTAGCAAAACGTGAACATTGGTACCAGATCTTCCATTTTAAATCGGCTGCTGGCAAATCTGGAGGCAATTATTGCTTTTGGTAGTCTGTAGTCTGCTCTTTGTTGATGTCAACAGTTTAAAAGATATGAAACAAATCACAGCTGGAGGAGTTTTGTGCTCCTTTCAGACAGTATGACATTCTGCGAGGTGATTTACGTTCTCCAAGCCCAGAGTCTAATAACGCTTCATTTTCAAATACAAAGATATTGTTCAAGCGTGTGGCAGTGAAATCATATAATGAAGTACTTGGTGAGTTTGATATTAATATTTCCAAAGCTCTAGAGATCACTGTTCTGTGCATTATATAAACATTATATATAATATGTGTTTATTCACCAGATTGCTCTTTATTTCAAAATGAAGTATGCAATGATTTTAAGAGTATATAAAAAGAAAAGCCTTTACGAGGAAAAGAGGGGGTTTTGTCTGTGTTGTGGATGATTGAAGAGCTTATTTTAGATTTCTGAACACTCCCCTTGCTCCGCTGTGCCATCTGCTTCTATCTTTGATGTAGAAGTATTTGATAAATAGTCCACCCTTTGGGTCTTTTCCTGAGTAATGAACTTCTCTGGTTTCTGATTCTGCGAGCTAAGGCACAGGCTTGCTAACTGGTTAATTTATTGGGACAGTCTCGTGGGAGATGGCGTGCCTTTTATCAAAGCTTCTGTCTTTGGTAGTCATCTTGTCCGGAGGTTCCCCTTCTCCGGTCCACCTGGGTGTTGTGTCATGAGGCTCCGTGGCCATGCGGCCAGATGCAGGTGGGCAGGGTGTGGTGATCAGAGAGAGGAGCAGAGAGCTGTACAGCACAGAAGTGCGCTGCTGCATGTCTGTCAGTTTTGTACTTCCAGGTCCATTTGGTGACCTTTGAAGACCCAGCAAGATTAAGATTTGCAGTCATGACTGCGGTCCATAATAGTGCCGCAGGAGAATGTGCAGTATTTTTATTCTTCAGACCAAAACTTTGCAGAGTTGAAGCTCAATAACTGTGGTTAGGAATCTAATAGGCGTGAGCGTTAGCTGGGAATGTGCTGCCATGTCATTGGCAGATAGTGATCTTTTTCATTTACCCTTACTTCCTCAGCAGTAAGACAGCGAAGCCACCATTTTTAGGTGTCAGATTTCAGTCTCTCCAGATGTATGTGGGCCTGTTATGAATGTCAGAATATATCACTTTGCACCCCTCTCTGTAACTCCACACGGTACACTGAAGAGATTGGTCAAAAAACTGTGATCTGCAAAATGCAAAAATGACTGCTATTGTTTATGTGGGAATTGTTATTTTAGGCACATAATGTGAAGCTTTTCTCTGGCGGCACAGAATGAATGATGTATTTTCTTTCATTTTTATTTATCTAACAATTATTTTGAGTGCTTTATTTTTAAGCATCAGCAATTGGTGGCAGTTGCAGGGGATAAGTACAAACTATGAGAAGGTGGTGGCCGTAACAACAGCCGTATGGTTCAGTTTTACCCATAAACTCTCATGTAGCTCCTGTGTCAGTGGCAGGGTGCCAGGTGATGAACTTGTCATGCATTGGCCAGGCTGGTCTGATGATGGGGGGACATACCCTCTCCTCCCCTGGTAGGGCTGCCTTGCCTGAGGCCCTCCTGCATCATGTATAATTCAGCTAAGGACAGCGTTTTGTGGGATCCCAGTAAGCAGAACTCCCACTCAGCACTGGTTCAGAAACGCATCCCACTGTGGTTCAGCTTTTGGTTAAAGGGGAAGAACTGCCTTCAGTGTAACAATTCATGTGGCTGTGAGTTTTAAGCGGTGAGGTATAGCCAGGGGCATATACTGTATATAAACTATATTTACTGTATGCATGAAAATGGCCGAGTTATGTAGTGTATGAAATCGTTCCTCAGTTGTCTCAGCCGTAAGTGTTTCAGCTGCGCGTGGCACTGCCAGTGATCTGGAGTTGCGCAGTGGCCAGTCATACATGGCATGATACTTTTGCAGAAGAGAGAGTTTGACAGAGGTGCCCCTCTCTTGTCTTTTCCTGAGGTGACAGATGTGCCACACTCAAACCTCCTTTAGTGTTACAGACTGTTGTTTGACTGTGTGTGTGTGTGTGTGTGTGTGTAAAGAGAGCTGTCCACCTGACACAGGGTTTATGGGGACCCTGCATTTGGGCCATCAAGGACAGAGGACAGATATTGTAGACATTTGAGAAATGCAGGTTTATGGAGCTTACGCTGGAATGAGGAAGCCTCATAAATAATAAGTAGCAAATTTATATTGCCACATGGCACAGTTGCCACCATTCCATTCATGGAATTGTTAGACCTTTTGTTAAGGAGAGAAGCTCAGGGATTGCACAGAATGTCACGTTTGTTAACCTTTGCTGCCTTTCCAAGGATGATCATTGATGGACTGTGATCCTCATTGCCAGGAAGGTGCGCGTTCTTAGAGGCTGCATCAACAACAAAACACAGCCAGGTTATAAATAATCCGGCATGAGAACAGTTTACCTGTCAAACTACTTTAAGCAGTTATAGAACATATCCAAGATTCTTTTTAACATACATAATTTTTAGTTTTTTTGATGCAATTCACAGCATTCGGAAGTCAGGCATGAATATGAATGTTGCCTGGGTTACGGCTATGATACCTGTCAGATCAGGTGGCGTCATCGTGAGCTGACGGTTACGGTCAAGGACAGCAACGCAGCATGTAGTCAGCCAAGCCCAGAAACTAGGTCACGATGCATTTGAACAGGCTACCTCTGACACACTTACAAACGCCTGCAGCTTTACACCACATGCAGTGCAAGGTGTGTGGAAGCCAAAGGCAAGAAGGAAAGTAGAAACTCATTGGCTGGTGGTCATGTCATGCACAGCTCACTCCCGCATCAAGCAGCGGCTGTCACGGAGACAACAAAGTGTATCTTCTCGGTTTGTTCTCTTCAGACACACTTCTCATTCCTTATATTGTTCCACCAGGGGGCTGGCCTTGTACTGTGGAGATTTCATCTCACCAATATTTTTATTCTTTTTTGGACATGTGCTGGATGATAATCAAAAGTATTGTGGTTTGGATGATGTTTTCCTAAAATAGCCGGCTCCTCTCCGAAGGTCTTTTTTTGTTTTCAGTATCTTTTTTTTTTCGGGTTAGTTGTTTTCTTTTTATTACATTTTCATTTTGGCCTGCTGTTGGCAGCAGTTTTTGGGTATTAAGTTTCATAGAATGTGCATGTCTGTGTTGTACATACTGAGTGAGTTCACTTTGAGGAAACACAACAGTTACATGGTTAAAAGATGTTAAAAGATCACATCTCATAACACTTTTTTGTTAAAATCCTCTTGCTTTAAAAAACACAATTTTCATAGCTATAAAACCACACATAGAACTGTTGTGCTTTTAAAATTTTTATTTGAGGCAATGATAAGATGGTAAACTTTCTTTTTTAATGTGTGTATTCCAGTACCGCTTCTGTATTCTCAGAACTGTAGAATATTGCCACAGCACTGAATCAGTTTTCTGCATAAATTTACTTTCATAAAACTAGAAGACAAGGACAATACCTGAGGCTGCATTCATTTATTAAAGTTATAAAAGCATTGTCTGTGAATGACAGCTATAAAAATACACATTTGGTTTTAATAACTTAATGTTTTAAACTAATTGTAATTTAAGCAAAGCATTCTAAAATGTTAAACACTAATTTTCTTGTAGATGCATGATATTTGTTAAACAAAGTGATGTTTTAATGGTACTCACTGTTAAACTTGTAAAATGACTGCTCAGAACATGCACAATTGTTCGTGAGTTTCTTGCAGTCCTTAACAGACAATAAGGCTTGTGTTTTGGGTCATGTTAATGGATGCGTCTTTTGTCAAACACTTCCCCTGTAAGTAGTTTTTGACAGAATTTTACCTTGAGTGTTCTGAAAGCAGTCACGCTCTGATCTGGACTTATTATTCAATTATCAGCTAAGTGGCAAATCGTGAATTGCTCGTGACAGTCGTGGAGGAGATTGATGGCGATGGCTTTTCCATTACGTGTTGAGCTCAGCTTCTCCCCCATGCATGGACAAACGCGGTCAGACAGTCCAATACATTTTACCTGTCTTCACACCAGGCTTCAGCTCTGTTTCTGGCTCCCAGGCTCTTGACTTTCCAGTCTTTTCTTGTCAAAAGAAGTAGCTATAGCGTGAAAACATAGTCTCCCAAACAAGTCTCCCCATAGCTGAGTCCATGTAATGAAATTCACATTTAAACCGTACCTGGCCTTCAGTGAATCGTAAATGTCCACGGGGGACTAAATAAACCACTGAATGTGGAGACCAGTTGCCCAGTTGTTGTCAGCAACGAATTAGCAATGCAGTGCAGTGTCTGGGAGAGCAAGGCAGTGGGCGCTTAGTTAAATGACAATATCGATGCAGCTCCAGATGTATTATTACCTGCCACGGCTGGTTCACTGCATGACTTATTATGAACATCTTCCTCAGCACAATCACCTTGACACAGTGCTGCTTCCTGCCAGGCTTGTGAGCTTTTTCCACTGCACTCGTGGTTTGTCGGTGAAGCATCCTTTGTAGTGCTCTAGGTGGCTGGTGTTTGAGGAGGGGGGTGGGGCACTACCTCATATAGTGTGGGGGGGGGACAATTCCCAGCATGTCAAACCCATCTGCTGCTCTTAAACAGCACCATTAAACCTCTGCAATTGAATTGGAAAAACCAATAGTCAAGCCAACAAATTGATTTTATTTTCTAATAACCTTCCCTTCAGGAACATTTTCCCATAGTTCATTTTGTAATTGCTTCATCACTAGATTACATTCTAATTCCAGAAAGTTTGTAATTTGTTGTATTTGTCATATAATAAATGCAGTAATGAACACTATGCAGCTTAAATAGAGAGAAAGACACCATTATTTCCAGGTACTTCTTGTGTGATGACTTGAGAGATACAATAAAAACATAATAATACTCATCTGAACACAGTTGCTGCTCAGATAACATTATACTGCCACTGTAATTAAGAATATACATTTCTGGCCAGAGCCCTGATTGTTGTATTTCATGCTTAGGTTTCACAAATCCTCCTTATATGCAAGATTCATATTGGTCTAAACATTTTCTTTCCTCAATATAATTGCCACATCTTGTGTAAATGTAGGTTTATTGTAGTATTTGTAGACAGTAGGTAGATGCTAACACATGTCCACAAACTCCTTTTGATGCTAACCTTTCTGCAAGCACTTACTGGTCATAGGATTTACAACATCCTGAGCAATGTTTATTTGGGGGGGTTTAGCTGTTCACAGCCTTTGCAATTTCAGCAGCCATTCATCATGTGTCATCGCGTCCGTTTCTGAGAGCCAGCTGTTGACCCACAGTCCGGTTCTCCCTGTTCCTCATGCAGTGACGGCCGCGTAGGTACGTCCGACTGCGGTGCGGCAGGCCCTTTTGAAGTCACGGCATGACCATTGTTCGCGTGGTGAGGGGACTTGTTAATTTGCCAGAGTGCCGCAAAATGATTACCTGACAGCCAGAATCTCTCTGCGCAAAGCAAGTAACGCGATTACCCTCAGCTCAAGTGCATGGTGGGTAATTCTGCTGAATTACCTTAATAGTAGTGAATGAGGGCTTTTGCACTTGCTTTTACACGAACTGGGAGGTGGAGTGAACCGCCATATAATGAAATGCACAGCAGTATATTTTTGTATTGCTTATATATTCCATAATTATCATAGATTATACCATTGTTTGTTTGCACGATGGATTCATTGCCTAGAGTGATGAGTTTATCTGATTAAATTAGTTTTCTATGAATGTCTTTAAAATTACACAGCAGAAGTCTCACTTAATGAAAAGCAAAGAGAACAAGCTGCGGGGTTCAACACCGACTCACTCCAAAGCTGCATTTTTCTCCTCTTTTTATCTCGTTGCTGCACTTTGAGCAAAACGGCTCTACATTCATTCTTGGGGGGACATTTAACTTCACATCGACTGGTAAGCAACAGGTACAGCCAGCTTTTTTCATATTTACTTTCTTAAATGGAAAATGTTACGGGAGTAGGTGCTTTCAAAAGCATTGGCCTACAGTGACCCATAAAAACGGACTGTTAGGGACTTCGTGGACACCTGGCTTTCACCATTCAAACCCCTAACCGTTGTATCATAGAGCTTCTCCAGGGCAGTGACTTTAATGACCTGGCGGACATTCACCAAGCTTTAGCTCCTCCAGATTTACCTGTGCTCACTGGCAGCACCTGTGGTTAAAGCTCGACGCAAGTTCCTCTGACGAGCGGTCCGACAAACGAAAGTGGAAAACACCATGTCAGACTCGTGACCCGCGCAATGAAGCCTGACAGAAACCAGCTACAAATGACAAGCATGGGAAAAATAAAAAATAAAAATCGTGCTGCACCATTAACTTGTTGGCATACCAGCGCTCTCTTAATTTATCTGAAGAATAAAAGTCGGAGGTGTTCTTCTGGGGAGGAAGCAGCGAGGACCTTCCGAGATGTACTCCATGTTCATTAGGATTATAAATGTTGCTGCCGGATAGATGTGATAGGTCGATGACTCATAATGGAGTACAGCAGCCAGCTCGATCGCTCTCAGCGTCTCTACGTCAACCTCTGTCTTACACCCAGCCTCACCACGCAAGGACCTAATGGCCTGATTTGCAAACGTGGTTCTGCAAGCTGAGGCTATTGCTGGGAGTGCAGTAGCAGGCGGAAAATCGGTTTCTGTACATTTTAAACGCTCGTCGACCATACTGTCCTCTGTAATACAGGCTCTTGAGCGGTGCCTCCTGAATGGTTAGCGTTCAGGGCTCATGCACAGGTTTCCTCCCTGTAGGCATTATTGAGGTTCTGAGCTTTCCCAGGTTATCATAGTTAGGTGGAAATCAGTGTCTCTGACTGGTCTAATATACCTGGCACGTTTTAATGTGCTGTATCAAATGGCTCTCTGCACTGTAGGAAATGGTTTTCTCAGATTTCATAGATCATTCACCGTTCATAAAAAAAGAAATGTTTAAAAACAAACGGTTTTCGGATTTGAGTGCTTTTTCAATAAACAGGGCTGGATCAGAGGGAAGGCAGAGGAGAAAGTAGGAAGACGATACAGCGTGCAGATTTTCGTTTTCAGTCTGACTTGACTGACTGTATCTGAAAACCCAGAGACTTGTTAGCACACATTCATCTCCAGCCATTCTGTCGCCTCTCCTTTTTCACGAAGAGGGTTTTAGCGGAATTTTGGTCCCAGCACACGGAATGTCTGCAAACGGCGGAATCGCTGACATGATTTCAGCAAAGAGATTGGGATTAAGTGCGTGTTTGACAGCTGTGGGATACGTGCTGTAAAGCTGCAAGCGTCTGATACCAGTGACGTGTCTTGTTTGGGCGACATCTTGACACTTATTGTCTAGGTTTAGTAAGCCCCTGTAAATATCCTACCTCAGCAGACTCCAAGTAATTAAGTCTTTTAATATGTACTTTTTCAGAGCCCTTCTGTCCAAAACTAACATTTGTCCCCGAGGCATGTGGGACTGGGAACAGTAGGCCTTGACAGATAGTATGTTAGCTCATCACACCTGGGTGCTTGGAGACCCATTCTCATTGGCTAGTGATAGGCCCTGGGGACATCATGCTATACTTCATGGGACTGGGTTTGTTCAGTGTTGTGTTCTGTTGTGGCAGCTCATTGCAGATGGCGACCAGCAGAATTTGAGCTCTCCAGGATGACAGAGCTGTACCTGTGTTCATTAGGGCAATCGCTACTCTCATTTGAAGGGTGGCAATGCAAGCTATGCGGTCAGAACCATACAGATCACAGTGATGTCAGCACTATGTTACCTTGTCCCGTGCTGAGAGCTTTTATTTAAGAATGCAGCACACGGCTGGAGACGCAGCTCTTTCATTTTGCGAGGGCTGGTAATGTGATCATGTGCTGCTCAGGTCTGATCCTTATCCTTGCCCCTAACGTGTACCTTGGATGAACACGTGCCGAGCTGTGTTAACCCAGATAATGCTTGTGTTTTTTGTCTTGATAAAATCCTTTCCCTTATTATTGACCACAGCTGTACACAGCTGCGTTGTGCAGAGCTGACGTCTGAGTCCTGAGGCAGCACTTGGGTGAGGTAGTCGACACACCAGCTAGCTATTCTTACATAGAACAAATTGTTTTTAGAATCCACTCACAAAATACCTCAAAGCTATTCCTTCTTTTACTTAGAAAATGCTACAAACAGGTTGTGTAGAGAAATGTCTGATATTTCATTTTCTTCATCTTTTTTTTTTCCTCACAGGGTTGAAGATTAGGTGCTAATATGTAAGAACTTGAGCTAAACTCTTAAGAACATAAGGAGAATTTGATGTGACTGTACCATGACTTTTCAGGATTTGTTTAGGGAGCTGCATTTGTCCTCTAGAAGTGTAAGAGAGTAAATAAGACAGCTAGGTAGGTAGGAAGGTAGGAACCCTCAGGTGTCAGGACAAGAGTTCAATTAGTCCCATGAGCAAAGGATAAAGGCTCCTCTCAGTGGGATAATCCTCTTGTTTGGGATGTCTGTGTGGGCTGTGGCCGCGTGGGTTCAGACTCCAGCAGAGCTGCTGTCGTTACAAAAGCAAATATATTGAAACCAGTTTGTTCTTAGAACATAAAAATATGGGAACTCTTTGTATTTTTGCAAACTCATCCCACAACCTTTCAAACTCCCTGCAGTTCATGATGTCCTAAAGCAGTAACAAACCAGCCTCAATTTCACCACAGAGCTAAAGATAACTACCAGTGATTGCACCGTCCAAAGTACTCAATTTGCACCTTGGGTTTAAAACAATAAAATTGAGCTAAAAATGAAAGGTAGACCAGGCTGATTATGCTCTTAATTTGGAAAGTGTAATAGGAGCTATGGCGGTGGGTTTCGAAGAGCCATAACAATTTTTCAGAACAAAATGCTTTTTGAGAAGATGCAGCATGTCCTTTTGAATGTCCCCTGCTCTCTGTTTTTAAGAAAAGATGGAGATAGATACCACCATCAGTATGATGGACCTCGCCACTCTTAGTTGCCTGTTGCTTGGCAACATAGGAGGAGGAGGTGTGTGTGGAGTGGAAAGGTATGTTTTTATGGGACCCAAAGTGGGAATCTTACCTTCCTAATGGAGACATCTTTCTCAGGGTAAAGACAGGCTGACTGCCTTAGATGAAAGCATGGAAAAGGGCTTCACTTGACAGGTGGCTCTGTTGTTCCCAGAGAAAGTTTATACTTGCATCCATAAAATACTGAAATCAGTATAGCCTTAGAGTTAGGGGTGCAAAAAAGAATGTTGTGTTTATTTGTGGTTTTGAAGGTATTGGCATTTAAATGGCAGCCTTCCAAAACATAGGGAAATGCCTGCAAACCTTATTCCTGCAAGTCAGCAGAACTGTGTGCGATGTTTGTCAGGAGACCTCTTTCAAAATTGATTCTGTCGGAGGAGAGGGTAAGCAGGCTCGCGGCATGTACGCGTAATCTTTCCTCGAGCCTTGGCCTTTTGTAAGGGCTTATACTTGGGCAGAGCTCACATTTTGTATTCATGCAGAGATTCATCTGACTCCAGTGACAAAAAATTACAGGTTGCAAGTCAACAGTGTCCTCTTCATTCAGGAATGTAATATAAGGTTTCACACCCCGATAGCAATGTTTTGAATTGTATTTTTTTTATGTGTTTTTTTTTTTTCTTCTCACCCGCAAACGATTGCCCATGTATTCGTGGTTTTGCTGAAAGAGCAGCACTCCCCCTGGTGGTTACGGCAGGTAGTGTCCCAGGTTCGGATGATGACAGTGCTAGAACTCAGTAATTGAAAGTTGACAGTTTTAGACATGGACTGAAACAAAGCATTATGTCTAATCAAGTCAGATCCCAGTGATTACCTGTCGCCAGTGAAGGAACAGCGGTGATAATTAATGCCTGCCATGTGATGAATCAAATTTGTATGTGCTCCAGAAAGAAGCACAAGCTTCACATGTTCACCGTATCATGTCGTCGCCAAACAGACACTTATTGGACTATGTGCTGCTGTGTCCACAAGAGTTGCACAGTCTTAGACACATGGAGCTGTTTTCATCGTGTGTTTGGATCTCAGGATCTGCTTTGTATATTCTGGTGCACCTTATTTTTTAGTAGATTAGAAGGTGGATATATTTGTATGTTTTTGGACTGATGAATCCCTCATACGGCAGCTCAGTATTACCAGGCCTTGGATTACCAGGCATAGAGATGTAGTCTTTCATCAGCCGCTGGTTATTAAATAGCTAGACGAGATTGGTGTGACTTCCCAGATGCCTTAATGCCTAAGACAGTCTCATCTGAGCAGGACCAGAGGACTTCATTAAACAGGAATAACAGGATTATCTTTGAGAGCTGATTGCACTTTTTTATTGCCTGGCCTTCTTTCTGCTTTTATGGGCATGTTGTTTGATAAATTGATAAAATCACAAGTCAGAATAGCATGCCAGCAGTGGCTCTAGAGAACCATCTTTTTTCCGTCTCTGCAGCTTGCTTTGCTTGTTTTCCAGCCCAGAGGAACGCGTTAGCTGTGCTTACTAACTCATCACGTCTGCACGGGATCAGGTACCGCTAATGCATGTTAGCTGCTGACAGATGGATTAGTACTGGTTATGACACTTACTTGGAATTGCACATGCAAGATGTTTGAAGATCATCTGTGTTTGCGTAACTCTGTGAAAGCTACATTCTTTTACATAGGTTTTTTTTTTCCAAAAACAGAATGATGCAACATTAAATGGAACTGGCTATTACATGGTCATAGAATGATTGTAGGAACTCAGAACATGCAAAAAGGTTTAGACACTGTATACGGATCAGCACATGGCTGTGACTGTACATGACATAGTGACCCCCTGCTGGTTTCTCCTGTTGTTTTTTTACTAATGTTCCACATGAACCACGTTCATGTGAGGCCAGCTGTATGGAAAGGCCCCTTCATCCTCTTCATTAGTAAATTGTGTTCTTTGTGCTTACTCTCCCAGTTCCTGCGGGCTAACAAGGGATGCCACTGATTACTTGACCCTCTCCGAATCCTTGACCCCCTCTTCCCACTGATGGAGAGTGGATGGTTGAAACCAGTCAAGTGAGACTTTTGTCAGAGCCAGTAATTAGGGTGAGCAGTCCGTACAATGTAATGGGCAGTCATGGCGTTTTATAATGGTGCGGTTGTGCACTTCTCACCATTGTCAGAACTGTTTTCATAGCTGCGGCTGCTTTTTTCGTTGTGTGTCCAGTTAAGGCTGCAGTTTCAGTAGAATTTAAGTGTTTTTTGTGTGCTAAGAGAATGTGGGCTCCCACCAAGACATCGGTACTGAAGTACAATAACGAACCACCATAGAGATGGATTGGGCGAGCTGTGGAAACAACTTCAGAAAAAGTTTCATAATGCACCCCTCCCCCCTCCCATGCAGACCCGCGACAGAGGACAAAGCAAGCAACGGTGTTACCCTGGGGGATGGGCCAAGTGGCTTGTGCTGTCCTTGCTTGGTACAGACCAGTGCTGGTTTTAGGAGGCTAGCATCAGGTTAGGCCCAGGCACCAGGCTTTGGTCTATCAGTACGGCATATGAACAAAGACACCGCTGGGGTTTCACTCAGCCAAAGAGCATATCCCTTTAAACTCAAGGGAAAATAATGACCAGAGAAGTCATATAACGAAGGACTCGTGAGGACCTTTGAGTTGGCAGGCAGGGGCCAGAGAAAGAAAAGCCCGTTGGTTTTTCAATGAGCTACATCAAACGAAACTCACATTTGGAGCTGCTTGTTTACCTGAGCGTCAGTAGACCTTAAAATAGCGCACAAGTAGATGCCCACCTATCCGCCCCCCGCCTGCTCGCTGGTGATCTCCATCGGCATGCAAGAGAAAGTATATGTGTTCACCTGTTCGGCACCTTCTAATTGATGCGTAGTCAAAGGCTGCTCAGAAATATGTGGAAATGTGCAGTAATAAATGCGACGGCACTCGCATTATGCCGCAGTTGTAGCCTGTGGAGTTGTTGCAGTTTCCTGGAGTTTGCCTGAAATTTATTTTACTTGCAACAGTGGACTGGGAACTTGAACTTTTTGTCAACAGTGTGAACACCTATATATCATGAAAGCCACCATTTTAATGTTGCGCTCAGTATTCTGAGCGATGCAGAGGTTGATCTTCTAAATCTAGAGATGGAAACAGGTCACTCGGACAGCATTGTGTTGCAGGGCTCCCAGTGCGTAATGCTGCATTAGTGCACTTTTGCTGCCTCATCCAAAACAAACTGCTTAATTTACTTTGAGAAAACCAAATGTGGTATCTGGTGTGTTTAATTTCCAAGAATGCTGACTCCTCCTTAGGGCGGTACCGAACAAGTCAGAGGGGACCTTTGCCTCCTGTTTGAGTCGGCAACGATTTTCTAGGCTGTGCCCAGGCTGGTGAAACGTGGGGTTGAGATATGGCACCTGTTAGCACAACTGCTGAGGTCATGTGTCCCTGGCTCCAGGGCAGCGGGTTTCATTTCAGGCCATGGTGATCCTGTGCTGCCCTTTCTCCAGCAGCTGTGCCTTACTTTGGTGCAGCAGAACTGACGATGTGAAAAAATATACTGAGATTGATACAAATGAGACTTAATGGTGTTGGGCATTGCAAAAGTGAAGAGGGGCTAAAGAGTGTGTGTGTGTGTGTGTGTGTGTGTGCTCTTTTCTGATTGTGTTTCTTGCACAATTTGTGTGAAATTCTTTCACTGTTGCCTGATGAAGTGTGTTGCCAGGATGATGTATGTTGTAAGAACATAAGGCTACAGAGACACTGGGAGTTGTCCAATTTAGAACTGTTTTCTGACAGTTACAAACAAAAAACAAAATGCATTTTACAATGACAAAACAAAATAAATAAACAGCAAACACTAGAATCCTTTCATGCCAAACTATAATAATATTCTCATATAATACACCTTGAAGATGTATGTTTTTCAGTATAGAAAATTTTGAACAAATAATTGGGTACGTTTAGTTTTTCATGTGTAAGAATTCATAGCCTGAGCAAATTGTGTATTCATTAAAAGGCATCCTGACATTAATTCTGTATGACCTTCTCACCTGTCCTGTGAACTATCAGAGAGGAATGTTATGATTGATGAGCTGTTAATATGTCCATTAACGTGCATCTTTGTGACTTGGCTAAAATACCTTTTATTAGTTACTTCCATTTGTGACATATTCTTGGTAAATCTGTTAGTGTGTCAGAGCAGTTAAGAAGCTCAGGTTATTGGGGCACTGATATGTTAATGTTTTGCAAACTGATTTGAAGTTTCCTCATGAACCCTGGCTGCAGAGAGCCTCTTCTGGAACCCCTGGGGCTGGGTCTGTGTCCCCCTTCCCTTCCACAGGCATACACGAGTTTAGCCTGACAATACCAGAGTAACATTTGACGGACAGTGTGGACCGTGCTCTTTTTTTCTGTGGCTGAGAAATGCCATCTGATGCTGTTTACTTTGCATCTGTGTGGAGTTCACGGTGCTGAACACCTTGAACAGAACATGCCGTCTGCCGCTGACACTTCCAGACTGGTTTGTTTACTGAACTGAGACTCAGCTTTTGGGAAGGTCTCACTGGGAACTGTCACTGCCGATAGGTAATCACCTCTGAGTGAGCTTGGGCAGGGGGTGGTTAGAGAAGGATGGAGGTGGCAGGAGCCTGTACCAGTTCCAAAGGTGCTGAAAGGGAGCGATAGCGACGTCTTCACCTGCTGTGAGAATATTGTTAAAAGACAATTAAAAACATTATTCATTTGACATCTCATGAAACAGGCATGTGTTAATTACTAACAAATGCATTGTGTTCAGTTACTGTACATCGGTCCAGCATTGAGCAGTTAAAAAATGGGTATGTAAAAGTGCTCTGTATGACGCGCAGGATGCGATGGAGTGTTAATGCTGTACGCACATTTGCGTCCCCTCACAGCTGAGACGTGTCAATATTCTGCTCCCTGTCTCTGCCAGTGCCCGGCACTGTGAACGGGAGGAAACGTCGGCTAATGGCGAAGAGCTGCTCAACAGCCCACGCTATCGCTAGGGGCTCTCGGCCTGTAAAGGGCATCGCTTTGCATGATTACTGTCCGTGCGTTTAATGTGATAGGCTTGGCCACTTCTCATCACCCAACCACGCCTTGTAACCCACAGCTACTAAGGCACATTTTAAATCAGTGGCTACAATTGTGAGGCAGACTCGATTGTGTGTGTGAGTGTATGTGTGTGCCCTGTGGTGGGTTGGTGCCCTGCCCAGGGTGTCCCCCTGCTCTACACCCCCTGGGATGGGCTCCAGGCTTCCCGCAACCCTAAATTGCATAAGCGGTATAGAGAATGGATGGATGGATGGATGGCTGGATGTAAGTTTGATGTTATATATGTCATTGCCTACTCTGTGATGCTTTGAGTCTAATTAATTCCCTCAGCAGAGGGCGTCTTTGTAGATTAATATATTCATTTGAAAAATATTTATTTATAAGCCCTTTTAAAAACATTCATTATAAAGTCTTCTTTTGTTTGTGTGAACCCTCAGAACATCTATTTTTTCTCAGCACTCATCGTTTCCCACCGACGCTCACTGTCCTGTCGATGCTCGCACTTCTGTTTCATGGAACGTGTTTTCGCTGCCTTGCTCTTGGAAACACGTCAGCACACGCCATTTCGCGTGTGGGTCCGATGCAGTGTTGTCGTCTCGTCGATCGGTGTGGATCGAGGCGCGGAGGGCGGGTCCGGAGTATCGCCCCAAAATAAAACCAGGTGACAGCTCCAGAGTGCAGCTGTGACGATAAACTCATTTGCAGCGAAGGCAGCACCGTTTGGCACAGTCACAACGAGATCAAAAGCTGCGACTCCACCGGGGACATTTTTACTCCCCCCATCCTCAATCTACGCATCAGAGCCCTTCAAATTAAATTTCAGATTAGGCAGCAAAACACTTGTAATGTGCAGCGCGGAATGGCGCAGGTTTCACGTCGCTGGAGGGAAGAGACACATTATTTCACGTCTCCTTGGGGAGGAGAAGGTGGCTTAACCTTTATTTTTACCTTTTCTGCTGACAGTGCATCAGAACCAGCTGCTCTGGAAGGTTTTCGGCGGCGAGTCAATTAACCTTAATTAGGGATCCGCCTCATGGACTGCCATGGGATGCAACGTGTAGTGTTGAGGTGCGGTCTTGACCTGTGGCCACATACTGAGCTCTGAGGATGAGTCAGCACCTTATGGCCTTATTCCATTCCCCTGTGGCCACACCCCTCTTCACCTACCCACCCCAAAATTCATGGTCCAGATTATGAAAAGGTTGCCGTAGGATTTCATGCTGGCATGTACCCAGAAACATACTGCATATCACATGACTTAATCACCCGCCTTATGATACTCATGCAGCCTACATGCATGGCGCAGAACTGTTTGGTGGGCTGGGGCCAGCTGGGGAGGGTTATATTTTATTGTTCTGATAGCACTTATTTTTGTCACATTTAGTGGCAGTAAATGAAGCAAATAGCTTGGAAGTGAGTGCAGTTATATTTCCAGCACAGGGGCAGCTTATCCTGATTTGAAGGGAACATCTTGCTTTGCTAATCCTGACTGTTTTCTGATGGCTGAATCACAGTGTTCCCATCTGAGGAGTAGTAATCATACACAACGATAGTCTGCAGGAGGTAGAGAGTGGAAAAGAACAATTGTCGTTGGTAATAGCTGTTTTGAAAACCTAACGCACTGACATTAGCTGTGTTAATGAGACAGGCTATTGACCCCAGAGGAAGGGAGTTGTGTGAATTATGGCTGAACGATCAGAGAGGTCTGTCATCTTTTGCTATGGACACTTTTTCACTATTAATTTTTTATCCATTAGGGTAATTGTAGTGCCACAGATGAGAGTTGGAGTAGCAGTGCATTAGGGAAGGATTGCCACCATGCAATTATAAATTTAGATTGAATTGGAAGGACCTGATAATGCTGCGTTGCTTTCGAAATCGATGAAATAATTGAACTGTTTTTTTTTGCATCCCATCAACAGCCCTCAATAGAGCCGTCACAGATTTGCAATAAAAGATGCACTCAGACAGACCCAGATGTCATGTTGCATCAGGATACATTTGCGTCAAACTCTCATTCGCCCCCCCCCCTTCGCTTAACCCTCCACTTGAAAGCCACCCATGCAGGGTCGTTTTGGTGGCTCTGTGCCTTGCAACTCCCTTCAGCAGCACACGTTTAAAGCCAGGCCTCTGGCCCGCTTTTATCTCTGCTAGCTTTGACTCAAATGTGGCGTGAACTGTATCTCCATCAAACTCTGGGGGGGCTGCAGGTCACAGAAGGCGCCTAAAGGCTGCTGATGCATCAATAAGACACCCTCCCCCACCACCACCCACTTGCCCACTGTGCGGGGCCTGCACCCACTCATGAGTGAGCAGGACTTTCAGTGTGATGGTGGAACACAAGACTCCACCTTGTCTCCTGTTCAGTGTGTGTGCACCTCCCTTCTGGTGAGCAAATAGCAGATAACCATGTCAGCCATAAGATGGGTATGCGGGTAAGCGGATATCCTGGGACGATTAGCCATTATTAAGTCTATTAGCTTAGCAGATGCTCTTATCTATGAGTGTGATGCACATAGCATTTTCTTTAACAATAATCTTCTGGGCCATGACATTTCCAGCTCATTTAAACATTTATGGTAGTACCTTATAATGCATTTAATGTCTATCTACATTAAATGTGTAGTCTGGTAGTACTGTTATACTGTGATTATGCTTTATGGAGCAATGTTTTTAATATGCATCAGTTATATATTTTCAGGGTGTTATGGTGAACTCCTTGAAACCTCCTTGAATCCAATTACTTTCCAAACTTAATAGAAAGCAAATGGACTTAAATGAAAAACAAAAAATGCAACATAATCTGGTTTAGAAGCTTTATCCCTGCATCACTTTTTTTGGCATCTTCTTCTCAAGTGTGATGATGCTTAATGGCTAAGTTTCTGCTCTGCACGTTGATTTTCTCCCTTTTGAATTCTCACGATTTCATTGCGGACGCTGCTGCTGTCCGTCAGTTTCATCTCTGCCGGCCCGCCTCCACTCCCCTCCCTTTTTTGATGTAATTACCTGAGGACGGAAAGATTTGCATTCAGTCGCAATCACGAGGCCCGGGTCCGCGTCACAGCTCGGCTGCCACTGCACGACGCGTCGGGTCCAACGTGAAGGAGACTGTGACTGAAATGGAGAGCCTTGAAAAACAAAACCAAACTCAGGCAGCTCGTTAGCGTGACAATGTGTCCTGAAAGCATAATGAAGAGGACTTCGTGGGCTGGCGGACCGCCCTGGGGTTCTGACGGGGCGCACATGCGCCTTCTTCCCCCTGTTAGACTGGGAGGGCGTGAGTAACCGTATGTTACCCACTAACATGATAACAGAGCAGAAGAAAAAAGGGCAGGCTGTGTTTTTCTACTTGCTGTGTTTTACTGTGTTGGGATTTTCCTTTGTTGCGGAAGACCATGCTCGTTTGAGATTAAAGGGCAAAATGTGAATTTTGTAAGAATTCTGTCACAAAGGACTTCTGGAGTTTTCGTTTTCACCATATTAACTCTAATTGTTCTTGTAAAATAAGAAGTTGTAGAGCAGAGTCTTGTCTTAAATGAAACCACGTGACTTCTTTTGGCTAAAAGACTTATGGAACTAAATGATATTAAAAATTCCTTTTCTGTGTCTTTGAAGTTGTCATTTCTCTTTTAATTGTTTCAGGCATTGACTTAACCTGTTACACAGTATGTGGTGCGGTATCAGATTGGGGAATAACACTGTATAAGGCACCTTTTTTTCCCAAGCACTGTGACATTGTTGCTGCATGGCTGGAACATCCTTACACGCCTGGATAGAGAGAAACACTGCCTTCCCTCCTGGGAAAAAGTCAGGCCACAGGCTGTTCTGTGTGGATCAAGGGCAGCCAGAAACCCTTCCTCCTCCTTTTCAAGTTCCCCTGGCCTAGCTGACCCTAGTACCTCTGATGGCCACTAGGGTGCGCTGCTTTGCCCTGTGATTCACAGCCGTACAGGCGCCCCTTGAGGCGCTGACGTTTTGTTGACAGCAGGGCACAGCAGAATCACTCGTGTGAATTCCGCGGCAGCACGTTCTATTGTTGATTTTGTTTACCTCTTTGTACTTTTCTGTTGTGTCTCTCTGCCAAATTCAAATTACGTATGCATAATTCAGAAAGAAAGGCAGTGAAAGACATTAATTAGTTACCTCATTTCAGGGGCTCACACAATAATGGATTGGAAATCCTACTATTAATCAACTATTAGCACACCTTTACTGGCCCTTAGCTAATATTCTACATAAAGAGAAAGTTGAGCCTTAAAAGCTGGGACGTGCGTGTTTTATACATGTATACGTGTACGGCCTCACCCGCCCACGTGTTACTTTGTCTTCACTGGTGGCAACTGCGTTTACAAGCCAAAAGAAAAACTGTTGTCAAAGTATGACTCCAGTTTAAGTATGACTGAATTTTGCTTTCATGAAAAGAGCAACTAAAGAAAAATGATAGCATTGTTAATAGGGTAGAATGGTTCATTTCAGCAGGAGCATTAATATGAATGTGAATGAACATTTGATGTTTAATTTAATGGTCCATTGTTACTACACATTAAAACAGTGCTTATCTTAATGCTGTGGGTGTACCACAAAGGCGATCCTGCAGTCCCACTGTGTGTGTGTGTGTGTGTGTGTGTGTGTGTGTGTGTGTGTGTGTGTGTGTGCGCGCGCGCACGTGTGTTGTCTCAGGAAAAGGGATACCAATTGCTGAATGTCCCTCATAATACTGAGTAACAGCGTGTGGTATATTTTAAGCAATACCTCCTGCTGCACACTTTCCAGTGTGAGGTGGAGGTTTCTTTGGTGGCTGTTGCTTGTTTCCCAACATGTGACCAGTGTTGCATATATAAAGTATTTGAAAGCCACACTTAAGTAAAAGTTCAAATATTTTCCTAAAAATTACTTAAGTAAAAGTCAGTCACCCATTGTAATGTTGCTTAAGCGAAAGTATGAACGTGTCTATTATTAACTTACCGTACTTATTAAAGTTTAGTTTTTAGTTTTTGAATAAATGTAAAGTACTGAAAGTATCTCATTAAATAAGCCCAGGCAATAATAATCTATCCATGATTAAAACCATAACACCTCGATTAAAAGGCACTCAGAAACACAGTCATCAGTACATTGGGAAGTAATGCTAGCAGATGTAGCAGGTGATGGGGCAGCATCACTGTTGCTGGAGGAGAATGTTGTTACTTCCACGATAGCTTCTTTCTGCTGCTCTTTTGACCTGCCCAAACTTGTTATGCTGAAATCACAGACTGAAAACTGAAACTTTGAGAACATGTTCCTCATTTTTTAGTAACGAAAATGCCAAGTGGGAAATGTATAAGAGTAAAATTGTGCATTTTATTTAAGAATCGTAGTGGAGTAAAAGTCGACAGAAATTGAAAAACTCAAGTAAAGTACAGATACTCCCTAAAAACACTTAAGAACTGTAACGAAGTGCTTCGTTACACCACTGCACGTGAGCCCTTTCTTGGTTTTACTCCAAGCCACCAGCCCAGTCTCCATGCCCATATTCAGAACAGGGTGGAGAAGTTGAATTAAAAATAAAGTCACACTCTCAAGGCTATTTGTTGACAAATAGCATCAAAAAGAAGTTTGTTCCTTAGTTGTGTTTTATGAATGCAAAGTGTTAATGCTGATATTTGTTCAGGTATTTAAAGAAATAATGTACACTTTATGCCTTATTTCATTACTTTACTGACACTTCTATCCAAAGGGACTTATGATTCTGCCATTTTTCACAACTGCATATTTTACTCAGTAATTATGGTAAGTGCTTGACTTATGGGTACCATCAGTTGAACGTGTGATCTGAAGCAGTCGTAAACCAATCTGTTCTACTTCCTTAACCGTCCTGCTCCCAGCTGTCTCCAAGTGTATTTTGGGTTAAAAATGAGCTGCCATGTTTTGCACTTTGCCTTTCTGAATGACACTTTTTTTGAGAAAGTTAAAAACAGGCAAATTTTTGCAGACTTTGTGTTTCCCTAGTAGCGTACATGCGTATTTATTTAGAGTAAAAAAAAATAAAGTCAGACATTGATTTCACAATTTATGCAGCGGAAGAACGAGCCTGCCATCACTCAGTGTAGGCTAGTCGAGCGTGCAGGTGCCAGTATTGCCAGCAGTGCCGACTCGATAAAATGACATACATTGGGTGAAAAATGATTGCCGTACGTTCTGTGCGTAGTGTTATGTCTTACAGACAACAGCTGAGCACTGAATTAAGGAAACTGTTCGCCGAGATGTGATGTGGTTCATACAAAGGCAAATGAATGCTCAACAGGCACGTTGCAGTGTGGGATGCTCAGTTGTCAGCACGGCACCCGTCTTGGAGGCTAATAAGGATGGCGTGCAATGCCTACCTGTGCTTAATGGCAATTACAAATTCAACAGCATGCTGTGCCACTTTGTTTCCCTCTGTGTCCTTCTGGGCTTCACTGAAGCCTGACAATTCTGCAGCTTTAGGCTCTGCACATTTTACAACCTAATTTCACTTAGTAGCTGGTAATCTTTCTAACAAAACCCACTTAAGTTTGTGTTTAGGTAAATGTTTTTTGTTTGGTTTGTTGAAAGCTGTTGCAATCAGCTCACTGAAGTGCTGTACTTTTTTTTTTAGATTAGCAGCATATGAATGCATGTTTGGTATGGGATTTTAAAACACGTTATAGGTACAAGATGGCATGGGAAAAAAGTACTAAACTTTGTGCTGGAAGAATATGTGAGGAGAAGTGGAAAAGTGTCCATGAGTACAGTGAGATTGTCCTGACTTTGGAATAACAAAAACCACTGGGAGAATAACATTCACTGTTTCCAGTACATTCGTCTGTTGCTTGTTCTTTCTTTTCACAAACTGACAAAGGAAGCAAATCTTTTCACTTTATATTTCAGTCAGTGTTCATGTCCTGCTTTTTTTTCCTGGAAAATGCAATTATCTTCACCTGTGCCAAAATTTATCAATTGACAATAACTTTGCTAAACCAAAAAAGTTACATACACAGACCCAGCCAGAACCAAAGCACAAAATTAGTTTTTTTTTTATGAAAATTAAGTACAGTGTGTGCTTTTGCCACAGTAAACCTAATACCATGTGAGATTAATTGAATTTCAGTTGATGTCTGGTCTAACAAACACAAACAGCAGATGTTAATGCTGATTTGGGCAGCGAATTGCTACATCCCACACATTTCTTCAGATAGAGAAAAGGTATTTATTTAGAGTGTTTAGCTGCTGTCGCTGGACAGAAGTAGGCCGACTAAATGATGGGCGGGTAGAAGTTCAGTAGTATGTCAGTTACCAATTTTAATGTGCATTCTGATCTGCTCCTGAAGGTTAATGATCTCATTCCAAAGGGGTTACTTGACACCCAGCCTGGTCGATGCGACCAAGCAGACACGTGTGGAATGCGATTTAAGGCAACCCACATGGGAATGTTGTACTTCTACATGTCATTGCGTCCCAGACTCAATGTGCTACATATGCAGTCACCGAGAGACAGAAGCTGACAGAGTGTTTATGCCACGTAGGTTACATATGGTGCAGAAACTATGATGCTGTTCAACAGTTAGAGAGACCAGCTAATAGGCTGAAGGCTGTTGACAAGTTTGTTTAACTGTTAGGCTTGTAGCACAATGAATGTTGTTGAATAACATTGAGTGGCATTCCTACCCAAGCCTTCTGACTGTTGTGCATGATGTCTTAAATTAAACTTATTTTAGAAAATGCACTGCCTTATTGTCTTATTTGCAGTTAGTGTCAAAAAGGAAATGTTATATTTTTCACAAACCTAATAGAAGCAATTAAAACCACCGCGGGGAAATGAAGCACGTCAATTTTTTAAATCATCTTTTAAAGCACTGTGACCTCAGAACTGCTGGGAAAACATAAAAAAACAAAAATCACAGGCAACACACAGGCAACATGGCCAAGTACGCTCCAGGTTTGTCTGCAACATTTCTGCGCAATGCGTTTTTCACCACTCAGAAAAGCAGATTGAAGATAAACGCCACAGCTATCTTTCATTAAAACGGAAAATTAAAATTTGAATCGCACTGTACGCTGGGATTTCTCATGTCCCGTTTGCCACGAAAGAGTCTGAAGGAAACGAATTGCCCTTGCGAAGGGTGGTCTGTTTTAAATTTGCTTTTCAATTAACACATTGATTTGCTTCGCTGTTCTACCGTTTCCTTCCTTCGTGTTTGCCTTTCCGCCTTGAGGATGCGCCGGTTCACATCTGGGCTATAACCGTGTGACTTACAATATCCTTCACATAGTCCCTGAAGTCAGTTTCCTCTTTAATCATCTTAGCTATAAGCCCAAAAAGTCTTTGGAATGGTGTTGATAATGTTTCGTCTCAGAAAAAGAAGAGTGTTTGAATTTCACATAAATGTTTCTGGGTTTTTCAGCTCAAGTTTAGGGTTCCCTGAATGATGCAGGGGAGGGGAGAAGATACATGAAGGTACAAGGCATAAAAGCACAGTGCTTCGCTCACGACAAAGCAAAACAAGTCTCATGACAAGGAGCAGGAACAAGTCGGTCTTCTACTCCGGCTGCACTTGATGTGCTGGAATTCATGAGCCAGCACCATGGTGGTTAGCATTTCCCTTGGTTTGTTTTCAGCTATGTTCCAAAAATATTTGGGACATTCCATGCTGAATTTCTCTTTAGTCTGCAGAAACCCTTACATTATCCATAAATGCTGGATGTGTAGGAAGATCAAAACACATGTAAAACACCTATAACACGCCTGGCAGCAGCAATGAAAGGGTTATGGTGTGAGTTGGACGGTAGTGTATGTTTGGGGGACAACATAAGAGAACCTCCATGCAAAATAACCACTTAAGTGGATATTGAGGTAGCACAATGGTCAGGGAGTAATGGTGTTCACTGGGGTTGACTCCATCTCGACGACGTACATGCGTGAGCGCGCGTGTGTGTGTGTGTGTGTGTGTGTGTGTGTATGTGCTTGAAGGTGGGAGGGTTTATGTTCTCTCTTGAATGCATGGATTTCCTCCAGATTCATGTAGCTCAGGTGAATTGTTGACTGGCTCCTGTGTTGCCTTGGTGCGTTTTTCCCACGTCTTTCATGTGTTACCAGCCGTAGACCCCTGGCCCCTCATGACCCATATACAGCAAGTGGTGTCTCATTGATTGAATGAGGTGAACTATTTTGCCATTTCAATGATACTGGTCTTCAAGTGTGTCCACATCCACAATAGGCAAAGAACTTTTCACTTTTTTCAGCCTGTGGTTCAGCCCAGAGTTTTACTGTCCTGTCATCCAGTGTCTGAGCCATTGGAAGTCACCTACACCACTTATAATTTAGCATTTTTGACTTTGTGACCTCTGGGATATAAAAATATACCCCCTGTTTACGTCAAGTTAGATGCATCTATGCAGACAGGTTCGGTGCCCTCTGACCTTTGAAAGCACCCTTCACAGGAGTGCCTGGCATGTTGGTTGTTCCCGTCAGCTTCTCACATACTGGAGGGCTGCTATGAAAGTGTCCTGGCATGGTTTGCGGTCATTAAGATTGTTACGCAGAAAGTTTTACTAAGAAAATGTACCCTTTGTTTGGTATCTGTGATTTCTCAAATATGCTGTTGTGGCTGTTACTGTTTATTAATGTCTCGTGCTTTCATTGATTTGATACACATAACACGTTTATCACATCCTATTTATTATTTATTATTATTTTGTATGAATGTCATAGGATGTGTAACCTGTACACTTTCCTGGAAGTATTAGCACTTTGGTACATGCTTAAATTGCAGTTTGAATACCTTTGTCTACAAGTAGTTCAAGAAAATGCGGCTCACGTTTCATTAAGTCTTGAAATAACTTCTCTGTTGGCTGATTTAATGATTTTTAAAGATAAAGTACATTAAGTATATCTAGAGAAGCTACCACAGTTTGATTAATGACTTTAATACTTTCTTCATGACAGTAAGTAAAAAGTACACCAGTATTGCAACTTAGGTTGCTTTCATTAAGCCGTGAGGAAAATAGGAGTGCACGGTTCTGTTATCGAATATTATCCCAGCACAAGTCCTTGGGGTAATTGTGAGTGGAAATTAAGTTTATGAGAACTGTGTAATTTTTGAACTCTTAGCCGGTACTGGCTGTAATTGCTATGTGTCGGGAGGCGTTTCACAGCGCCGTTTCACCTGCGTTACGCTCGCTCCTGGGCGTAAGTCGGTCCCGCTAATCAAACAGCGGGCTGCCACCCACACTCCGGCACGACACGCGAATTTGCCCCTGTTCTGGCTGTGTGGTCAGGGTTCGGGTTAGTAACACAATGAGCACTTTATAAAGAATCAACGGGCAAAAAGGTGTGAAGTAGTTTTGATGAAGAAAAAACATGATTATAATTTCAAATACATCATTATACTTTTGTTTCAGAAATAGCATAATAACTAGTAATATGTGCACAAGAATATGAATTGTTAATCATGTAGAAATGTGATGGAATCTAGAGGTCTAATAAAATTTACCTAAAATTTTACTAAAGTGGTCCTTTTTTGATTTTGCAGCAGTCGCTGCATGGTGTATTTCATCATTCATTTTGTTGCAACAAGACACGTACTTGATTTTCATAAACGTGTTTGGCGTGCTGAAGATGGCAGACCTCAAGAGTATGAAGTTACAGATTGAAACCGAGCATCTTTGCACATTACGCTCATCCTGTAAAACAGTTGCTAACAGTTGCTTGGTGTATCTGGCGCTGTGCTTGTTGCTGGTGGCGTGATGTTCCAAAGGCTGTTCTTGTTGGAACAGTCCAGGATTCTGTGTTGGCCGCTCTGTCTAGCGGCGGAGCGAGTGCTCGGCAAACTAATGCCCGGTTGCGTGCGGGCAGGAATGATGATAAATGCTGAGCACGCCGGCACAACGCCTACTACACCTCTGTGTAAAAAAGCACAAAAGCACATCAGTTATTTGCTCCTGAACTGTCTCTATGTCCGGTCAGTGGTTATGCCGTGAGCATTAAAATGAAAGCCTCGGGATAGTTCCAGTGAAATCCCCAGTACAATACTCTACAAAATAAAGGCTAAAATTGCAGCACATGGACTTCTGACCCAGGGATATGTGGGTCTGGATATTGATGATGCTTTTATGTTTTCCCTGCCAATTTTCAGAATGTTATGGGAGTCCAGAGGGCCACGGGTTCAACCTTTGGATGGTATCCTTGGGAAGGAGATTGTATGCAGGATGGTGACTCTGTGTCCTCAAAGACGCTTAAACTTCGCCATTATTAAAGCGGGCACGTCTGATTGCCCATGGAGCCGTCAGTCACGAACGTGTCAGCCGCTCTGGAAGCAACAAATAAAGTGCTAAATTAATCATGAGACTGTCAGTCATGCGCCTCATGAGGACTTTTGTTGGAGGGGGATCAGTGCAGCGACACCAAACATGGCTGACTTGTTCTGACTTTTGTGTAGATGTTGCAGAATGTGTATTATAAAGGAAGCCCATCTGTTGTGAAAATAGTGAACTCTGAGATGCTGATGAAGAGGAGGATATTGAAGCCCTCAAGTCACTACATTCACAGAAACAGCCATTGTAGTATTTTTTATTCACTTTTTTTTCTTCAACCAGTTGAAAGTTAATATTGCATTGTAGTCCATGTTTCAGTGTATTTAGTTTCTCTTGGTGAAAAAGTTCACAGCACCGTATTTTTAATTGTAATTTTGCAGCCTTGGTGAAGGAGCACAAAGTGAGTGTCGAACTGCCATGATTCTTCTAATCGTGCGCTTTGTCACCTGCTTATTGGCGTGACAGCGTTTAGTTTATCACTTAGTAGATGGCGTTTTCTCGGCAGTGCCCCTTGTGATGGGGGAACTCTCTTCTCTCGTTTGCAGCATCCCTGCAAGTGAGCATCACACCTGGCCAAGGCGAGATCAGCGTGGGAGAGTCCAAGTTCTTTCTGTGTGAAGGTAAGCGGGTCCTTGGACACGGAGCAGTTGCTTTGCCAGCACTAGGTTTGGATTTACCCGAGGAACTGCCAAAGCAGCGGCTTCTGGTGCAAATTCATGCCTGAACCAATTACATAATTCCCTGGTGTAAATTAATTATATTTATGGGGATTTGAAGAACACTTGACTTTTCCTGTGAACCAGTTCAGAATGTTAGTACCTTCAACCTAAAATGTTCTTGTTTCATGCTTGTTACACTTCAATGTTAATTACATTACATTATAAGCTGAAGGTAATGTCAATGCCTACTTGAAGGTCAGTGACATTGTCACAATCTACTGGCTTGCAAGATAGTGTCCACAACACTTGATTAATAGAGCTCATTTGTACCAGCAGTTTGTCACAAATTAGTATACAGGGAAATTTACAACCCCTATTGAAGGAATGTTGGAATTGGGGTTGTATGTATGAAGTGCATGTTTCATACTATGGGAGAAATACAGCTTTAAATGTACAAATTGCAAATTGTACAGTAAAAAACAATGTAAGATCATTACCTTGTCGCCGGTCAAAGTCAGAGTAATGGAGTGTCACTGGTGTGAACAACAGTACAAATAACCAAATGAATGGGTCAGGTCAGCTGACCAGGTCGTGGTTTACATCTGGTCTCACATTTGTTAATTAGCGTTGCTTGCATGGTATAAAGGATATAATCGGCGTGTCGGATCATGCTGTAGTGCGCTGTTGGATCACGAAATGACACAGCGCAGCGTTACCTCGCTCTGACCCGCGTCTGCAATCCTTTTCATTGAAGTTGTCGGCAATGCAAAGGAAATCGACTGGTTCCTCCCGAGCGGCGAGAAGATCCTGCCGAACAGACCGGACATCAGCGTGACACGCAGCGACGATGACTCGTCCACACTCACCATCTACAACGCCGTCGTCGACAACGCCGGCGTTTACAAGTGTGTGGCTAAAAACGGCAACACGGAATCTCAGGCTACAGTCAATGTGAAGATCTACCGTAAGTGTGTTTCTTTTACTTTTTAATTCGTATTTTTGTCCAGTGATGCATGAAATGTCTCATATTAAATGGAATCAGGTAATGCTGAAGTAAAAGGCATTCAACGTCAATGAATCGACAGTTCTGGGAAAGCCTAAAACTGGCTGAGAGTTTTTGCTTTAATATTTGAAGAGTCTACAACAAGAAATATCATGGTCAAGTTGAAAAACTGATTTTGAATATTTGTATTTTGTAGCTTTTTTCCATTGCAAATCGTTCTCATTTTGCAAAACCTGAGTCTATTTTCATTCTTGTGTGTCAGATTGTTTTTTGTCAACAAGCAGCGAACTGAAAAAAAAGAGGCATGTTTTTAAGCAGCCGTCCTGATTTCAACAGGTTTTAATGGGAGGAGAGCAGTCCATTTATTTTGAGAAGAAAGTGTTTGTCTTGTTTCTGAAAATAAGTCATAATAACGCCGAAAGTAATAACCTGTTTGTGCTTGCAGAAAAGCTGACATTCAAAAGGGCCCCATCTCCTCAGGAGTTCAGTGAAGGTGATAACGCCAACATTGTGTGCGATGTGGTCAGCTCTCCTCCCCCGACGATTATCTGGAAACGTGGCAACGCCAAGATTCAGGTGGAGAAAGATGGTGAGATGTGGGCGGGGCAGGTCAGCAGAGCAAAGAAGACCCTACTGACACTCACCAATTTTCTTGCCTTCCTCAGCCTCCTGATGTTTTTCTCCTCTGTCCCTGTCAGATTTCTATTCATGTTTAGCTGTTCTGTTCCAAAACACCTCTGCTGAGCCCCAGAGAATGTGCTCATACCTACTGATTGTTTGCTCATGCAGGCAGAATGGATGAAGTGTGTAACAGGAAACTGAGGACGGCTTTTCTGTCGCTGTAGTTTCGTGCTAGCTATTTAGAGAAACAGTACGTGTTTATAGTGGTTTTAAAGTGTTCGTCTGAACACAGAAAGAGCTTCTCAAGATATCCAAACTTGCAAGTACATTATTTTCTGTGTCCCATTTTTAGTTTTATGTGGACCATGTTAGCCATAAACCATTCCAGCCTCTTCAACCACCGGGAGACAATGACTGACCGCACTTTCCTGTCGTGTGGTTTTACAGGCATTCTGTCTGCGGACGCGTATGAGTGTTCTTTCTTTCACTCAACCACTAATTGCTAGCTTTGTAAATAAGATCTTCAGCTTTAACCTCTGACCTTGTCCCACACGCGTACACCAAACAGCATCCAAATCCAATGTTTAGCGTGCAGCATTCAGTGTTGGTATTGCCAAGGTCAGCAGTCACTGTGCTGTGTCAAGATTTTCTGAGCTTCTGGGTTTGTAAGAATGTGATTATAGACGCTGGGCGAAATAGTTGAATGTTCCAATGAATGCACATGCTGATATCTGATATCTATATCTGTCCTTGGCCTGCGAACTGAATTAATTCTGTGGGTAGTACTTTGCTTTACTTTGGCTATTGATTGATACTAGTTTTCAACTTGCTTATTAAAAGTCAGCTGCTGATTCACAAGCATTCGCAAAGCTTTGCGGAAACGGGAATAGAAGTCATTCAGCTGTAACATTTATGTAAATAAACATATTAATACAAGGTAAAGTGAGGAAAACAGCTTAGCTCAAGCTCGTATTCCAGCAACTCTCCAGCGAATTGAGGAGAGAAGGAAATGTATCGTTTTGTGCCACGTGCTACGTAACGTAGATTAAAAACTAGATCAAGCTGGATCTCTGTTTCATTTTAAGTTTGTATGATTACGTTCAGTTTGAGACATGACAGTTGAAATGTTATTCATTAGATATTTTTTTAACCATGATGCATTAGCTGCAGTGGGTGTAGGGCAGCGTCAGGTGAAGCCTTTCACGATGAAGCACTGCTCACAGTCTGAGTGTCTTAACCCACCCCAGTTCGCTTCAAGATCCTGGACAACAACCACCTGCAGATCCGGGGCATTAAGAAGTCGGACGAGGGGGACTACACCTGTGAGGGGCGAATCATGGCCAGGGGCGAGATAGACTTCAAGATCATCAAGGTCATTGTCAATGGTGAGTTCCTTCAATTTCTACTTTCATTTGCCTGAGACTACATAGAAGCGGAGCAATGGAGCACTGTCACCTGGAGAGTCGCTGCGTTTTACTATATTAGCTCATCCTTCCTGACTTTAATCATATTTGACATGATAATTCAGTCAGGTAAAACTATTCAAAAACTGTCAATCTACCAGTTTTACAGATTTTCATGAAAATTAGGCCTCTTTAGCTTTTGTAAAGGTACAAGGGGCTCTTCCTTGTGGGATTTGGTGAGCCAGTTTGAACAGGTGTCACGCGGTTTGTGGTGAACATGTCCGAGCTGCAGACGACGCCGTCCGCGTGAGCTGAAGTTGTGTTGCGTTCACAGTTCTGCCGACCGTCAGGGCCAGACAGGCGGAAGTGAACGCGACAGCAGACATGGGCCATCCTGTGATGCTGGCTTGCGACGCAGACGGGTACCCGGAGCCGAAGGTGACGTGGGCTCGGTAAGGCTGGGTGGCATCAGTCTGTGTGGTAAATTGCAGGGTAACTACAGACCACTTCTCCTGGGGCGACATCCTGCAGCGGTGATATGAAATACAAAACCTAATGGGAGCAGCAGAGTAAATGCAGCGCTTGACTCGTGAAGTGAAAGTTCTTAATTGAAACTGGCAGTTGTACGACCATTCTGTTTGTTGTCAGAGGGCTAGGAGACTTTTGTTCAGAACTGAACAACGTGGAAGGATAAAGGGGAGGCTGTGAGAGGGTAGGGTTGGGGGTGGGGTGCTTGGCTCACAAGGATGAGAATGTAGATGAGAGGAACCCTCAGGCCAAGGGGAACGGAAGCTGAAAGCACAGTAGCTCAACAATTTGCCATTTGTGTTTAAGGTCTGCAGACAGTGCTGCCATTTAGCAGCCCTGCTGGGGGTGGGGGGGGGCCTGTTTTTGCCTCCATATAGGTCAGGGCCACTGTCCAAAGACCCAGAAAACTATTAGTAGTCCAGTCAGGATCTGTGTGGTGCACACAGCAAACAAGCAAAAGAAATGCACCTTGCAGACATACACTGTATTTCACTCCATCATTACTTTTCTGTCATTTAAAATTGTGTCAGTCGTTCCATTCCAAAAGAACAGTTTTTAGATGAGTGGATGTGATCATATTTTGATGATTCTTTCAAGGAGGAGGGGGGCCTTGACTAGCAGACAGAATTGAAAACTGAGATCTCAGTATTCGTGATGCTGTGACACTTTTCTAATTTAATAAAAAAGGATAAAAGGTGAGGAAATAAAGTGCTTGTTTTGCTTTGCTGGAGACAAAGGTGGATCTGGTCGCCTTAGCCCAACGTCTTGTGTCTCGCTCTCCCCCTCCCTCAGCAATAACATCGTCCTCGAAGCGAGCGATAAGTACAGCATCAACGAAGATGGCTCGGAGTTGCTAATAAAAAACGTCCAGAAGGTGGATGAAGGGGATTACACGTGCATCGCCAGGAACAAGGCGGGAGAGAAAAAGGGGGAAGTCAGCCTGAACGTGTTCGGTAAGCACTGCGCACCCACAATGAGTGAAAATCGGCTCTGCGTCTCTCTATTCGTGGATGCGGGCTTATGGCTGTGCAACCTCCCTATAAGAACACTAGCAAGTCGTTCCTGTGTGCTGTACTTCTTTCTTCTTAAACACACATCTGTTGCACGCTGATAATGTTAATGTGGGGGGTGGGTTGCTGCATAGTTGATGTCGTACAAACTCCGTCTTGCCCTTACAGTGCAGCCCAAGATCACGTTCCTGGAGAACAAGACGGCCGCTGAGCTGGAGGAGCACATCACGTTGACGTGCGAGGCAACGGGCGACCCCACGCCCAGCATCGTGTGGAGCTTCGGGCGCCGCGTCTTCAACGAGGGAGAGCAGGTGCGGGCGTGTACGGCCGCAAAGAATGGGGTGGGCGGGCTCGGCGGGGCACTCCTCCTGTCTGCTGAATATTGACCCGGATACATTAAGTTAGCTCGTCAACATCCCACCCATGACGATCATTTATCTGCTCAAACGTGTCCCATAGCATAGGACAAGGAGAGCATTCAAGTTAGAAGTCTACTTATGTGGTCTCCTCTGGTCATTTCATACATTGGTTTCTCCCCTGCAGGGTCCTAATGTCAGGATTTATCAGGTATGAAATCAGTCAGGTACAGTAAAAACAATAAAATCAAATCCTGGAAATTCTGTATGTTGATATATTTTCAAACTTCCATTCCAATTTGAACAAAACAAACCCTTATGTTATAACGTGAAACAAGAGCGATGGAATTTGTTTTGTTTTCCAGATACCTGCTCCCACTTATTAGTCAGCAGCTAGAAAAAATGTTGTGTAGTGTATAGCAGTGAAGCCTTAAAGAATCTTAACAGGCTGCTTCAGGGTAAGGTGATCAGGCTATTTCATGATCACCAAGAAGCCAGGTATTGTCACAAGAAACTCGTATTTTAATCAGATTATGTGTTCAGTGACCCTCAGATTTTTGGTTTTCTCTGGCTCCTTAATTTGAGAGGAGAAAAAGAAAACAATGACATAAAACAGACCCTTTCCCCCTCATCGCCACAAGGTCCGTCATGTTTCAGTTTGACCATGCAGTCATTGCCACTGTGTGCCCATCTGCTGCATGAATCAGGGCCGGGGGGCAGCCCTTTGGCACAACATGTCTGGGGCACCCACCTACCCCAGTGGAACGTCCATCCAGACCTTGCCAACCGTCATCATTTTTTCTTTCTCTTTCTGCCCATCGTGCATCAGTGTTGGCCTAGGGGTGACGCTGGGGTGGGGACACGGGAATGCCAGGCTGTCCCCGTCCCTCCGCCTCTGTGTGCACATGTCCCACCCATTGCCAGCCGCCGAGACAAAAATAATTAGCAGTTGCGGAGCCATTTGGTTTCATTGCATTTTCATTACCATACGATCGAGTAGACGTATCCGCAAATGAGCTGTCTGCTCATGATCAATATTCAGCCATCTTGAAAGCTTATCTCCCTACCTGTTTGAAAGAGGTAGGAAGAGACAGACAGACAGACAGACAGACAGACAGCTGGGAAAAATTAAAGAAAGACGGGGTGAGATAGAAAGATGGGAAGAGATAGAGACAGAGAAAGACAGCAAGAGAGGAACAGAGAGGAACAGAAAAAGGATAGAGAGAGAGAGAGACAGCAAGAGAGCGACAGCTCCAGGAAGATAATTTATTTCAAAGCACTACAGTGCCAAGGACAGTGAAGGACCGTA
>JABJVR010000033.1:5650616-5669830 GCA_025773905.1 Chitala chitala | reverse complement strand
GACAGCAAGAGAGCGACAGCTCCAGGAAGATAATTTATTTCAAAGCACTACAGTGCCAAGGACAGTGAAGGACCGTAATTCCTGCTAATTATTTTTGAATCTTGTCACTCTTCTCTGGTCTCTGTTTTGCTGGCAGCGGCTTTACGTATCGTCACTGCTTTAGGTATGATGGGCTCTGTGGGGGTGGAGGTGCGGGGGGGTGCAGGCAGACCACCATCTGTTTTCAGGGTTTTTTTCTTTTGAGTGCTCAGTATTTCTGCCCTTGTAAATCTACAGCTCTGGGTTGTGTGGTACGGTTCAGGCGTTGCTTGCTGCTGATTTGTAGGTTTTCTAAATGCTGAGTCCTTTATTTAAACACCTGAGCAAATGCATGGGTACATGGACCGCTGACATGTGACTACACAACAGGAAGCTGCCGCTTCCTTAGGGCCAGGGTAAACATGCCATCTTGCATTCTGTGCTTTAAACAGCTTTAGCACTTTCATCTGGTGCATTCCTGTCTGGATAAGGCCGGCACGTTTTCCTACATTTGCACCTGGACCAGAATCTCCCGTCACCCAGACTAACGAGGCTTTAATTACAGAACATATCGATCGGTGTTTGAAGAGGAGGCGGGAATGTGCCCCCCCTCACCTGATGACGAACGTGTTCTTTATGGCCCCTGGAGCCCCGCCGCCTCCCCCGTCTTCTTCTCCCCTCTACTTCGTCCATGCTGCTAGTCACGAAATCGGGCCGCAGGCGCACATGCGGCTGGATTACGTCGACACAGACGTGGAAAAAGAAATGTTTGTGATTTCATTCAGAACGACACTCGCTGCTCCCACCATTGCCGTCAGCATGGTTGGACTTACATTCATTCCCGTCTATGCCAAGCTGCGAATTTCTGTTCGACTTGTCTGTCTGAGACCTGCCCATTACGAGCTAAAAACAGACATTTATATTTAAGCACATCGCTGTATATTACTGCATTATAAAGCATCAGGCGTCTTAGCCTGCTGTCTGTGAGAGGTTTTTAACATGCATTATTCTTTAAGATAATTCATATCATTCATGTATTTTAGACATATAGGAAAGGCAGTAATCTGCAGAGAATGAAAGTCTCAGCAGTTGATTATTTATATCTTCAACACTGAGAAAATTGCACTACATGCGTGTACATGATCCAATGTCTCCACTGCTCTTAATTAGCACTCAACGTCTGTGACTTTACCTGCCCCCCCCCACCCTTCAGTGCTGTCATCCCAGGCCTTACCGGCACGTGTCAGGGTTTGCGGAATGAACCGTGCAGGGCTCCAACCAGGCCACCATTTTACTAGGGCAGCTTGGCTGCAGTGAGCTAGCAAGCCACAGAACAGGCCATTCTTAGGCAAGGACAGTAACTTGCAAGGCAGCAGATAAGAAGAATCCCTACAGAATGTGGCAGGTCTTTACATTTTTTTTTATAAGGAAGGGAGAAAAGAGCTTTAGTTGGGCGTGAGGGATTTGTGATGAGGAATTTGGGGTTCACGTGTGGTAGGAGAGCGGGTGGGGGGTGCTTCACTGGAGCTGTCATTTCTACTCACTAGTGTCGTTCCAGTCTGTAGCACATGCTTAGGACACAGGGCTGAATGGGGACACAAGAGAATGCCTAGTCAAAGACAGCACCCTTATAGGCATGGTCTAGTGGCACAGAGAATTAGGCTGGCTTCTTTTTATCTGGTTTCTGGACCAATGTGTTTGAGAGAAGGCCTCACTTTTCTCTTTTTCTATTTTATTGTGAGACCCCCCCTGCCCCCAAACTCCACCAGCATGTTTGTACTGCATGTTGCAGCTGCATATGCACATACTGTTGTGCAAACCAAAAGTTTTTTACTAAAGTGTCTGACATGGTGTATCAGTTATTTGCATTTTGGTTTATTTTTATTCGTGTCGTTTTTGAGTTCCTGTACATCTGTTAGTCATACTGTTCTGTTAGTGCCATGTGCTGCTGTTTTGTCCACGTGTTTCACTTCACGTCTGTTTGCTTTCGGTGTGGGCGTCACCAGAAATTCAGACAGCATTTTGCCTTTAAGAAACAGAATCTTTTTATGTCAGAAGTCTGGGGGCCTATTGGTGGGTATGAAAAAGGAGTATTGGAGGTTGGATCAAGGGCACAGCACAGGTAGTGATGCCCAGACAGTCTATAGGGCGGCACACGTTAAGGCAGAAGCACCTTTTGAAGAATGCTCCACCCCTCTGGTCTGTAGGATATGAAGGTGTGGATATCTTCCTAACACTGGTGCCTGACGTTTGTTGACTTGTAAAGTTTTGGGTCTCCTTTTATCTATGCCCCAGACTGCTGGGGGGAGTGCGGATTCCAAATTTAGGAGGTCAATCCATCCTGAGTCTGTGTTTATAAGTTAATGTCATCCAAGTGATGCTATTTCCACACTCAAAGATTTAACACCATAATATAACGTTCCATATGGTGTGTGCTAAAGTAGGCCTATGTAGCTCTCCAGGGAGTCCTCTGCATTCTGGACTGTTCAACTCCTGATGTTTAAGAAACGTTTAATGAATGGTTGTGGTTGCGTTTAGTTGCTGAATCAGCCGAGGTAGCTTGCGTACATGTTCAGGGCATGCGTGGTAGCTTTCATTACCTGAACTCACTGCACTGACTTACTGTACAGGGTAACAGTGTAGGATTCAGGTAGCAAAAAAATCTTAACTGTAGAACACACAGTAATTACTAATCCAAAGTTTCAGAAAGCAAGCCGGTGTTTTTTAGACGAATTCCAACAACTGCCACATTTGTCTGTGACAGTGATGTGAAACCAAGCTGCCTTATGGGAAAAGCAAGCTGAAATAGCTAGGAAGTGAGACTTGCACTGGCCTGACGTTGGAATCGGGTGTCCTCCCAGACACTTCCTGTGAGAGCATACGTAAGCAGACCCCACGCCGTTTTGCTCGTTTGCGGTGTACACAGGGCCGAGTTCGTAAGAGGGCTCAGATGTAAAAAGGCTGCTTTCTGCAGGGAGGTGTATTGCTGCTGGGGTGAAAGCTGTCACGAATTCCAGTGTGCCGTCTCATTTGCTCCTGTCCGTTCTCATCATCACGACCAGAGTTCCCGCAGACGTCGCCCCATCCGTCTTTTTTGTTTCCACGTTTTACGGACCACATCAGCATGCCCGTAGAAATCAGTATGCATATTCATGGTACTGGGAAAAAATGTAATTAAATTTAAAAACGCTGTTAAAATTCACCAATAATATATTTAAAATATAACCAAATTCATTATGAATTGCAAGTAAGCGTACTAATATATGGCACTGTTTTAACTTTATGCATACCTAACAGTGAAGTTTGAAAATGTAATCAGTCTCAAAATGTGAATGGAAAAAAAATTTAAATCATTGCATGGGAACCTTTGGGGAAGGAAAGGATATTAAGTCCACCCAAAAGAAAGAGAAAATCTGCATTATAATTTGTGCATTTGAAATTGATTTGCTAATCAAGGTATACATTAGCACACTAATGGCTTTTCCAAGGTGAACAGATAAACTTACTTCGACATTAGCTGAAGTAATTCACTAAAGTAATCCCCCACACGCAGTTCCACCATTCTCGTTTAATGAACAGCAGCTGTATGCAGAGAGCGCAGCTCTGCGTAACACCCCAGTGCATGTTTAACGACAGATTCCAAAATAGTTCTCGTTATTCAGAAGGTGAGAATTGAGCATGCACCAGGCTTCTCCACTGTTTTACATAATGTGTCTGCTGAAGGGGGCGGAGTCTCATTCATCCGTCAGGCCGTGGTCCTGTAGTCCCTGCGCTGGATGAAGTCAGGGGTGTGACTTAACAGAAAAAACACCAAGGAGCTGCTGAAGAGGCTCCAATGTGCCTCTCTTTGTTCAGGTGTTCTATTTAGTGTGTCAGTTACTTTCAATGAAGAGGACTGGCTACAAGGACCTAAACTTTAGGAAGCCTTGTGTGTAGAATGACACAGTCGGCTTTCGTGTGAATAATGTCAACAGACAAAAGACAACATTCTACAACAGGAAAAAGTGCATAAAACCGTATTCCTGATACTGAACTGTAAAAACAACACAAACTGATGTAAAGCAGGCTTAAAGTTTTAAGGTCTGTGGGGCATAAGCACCGAATCCCTGTAAGTCTGGCACAGCCACGCCCCCCTAAGGGTGGAAACACCCACTGTCCTTTCCTTACCCCCCAGTCTTGGATTTACGATCATGGTTATCATTTCCCAAATGTACTGTTCTTCCCATTGTGAAATTCTTTTGTCTAGATTGCTAAAAAGGAAAGGATCTTTATTAATCAACATGAATTCTAATGTTTTGTTTCAAGAAAATTAAAAATTTTCAGGGCACCTTAATGTAATAAAAATTCTATTTTATTAGTTTGAAAATCCATTTAGCAAATTAGCACTTCATTATCTCTGGTTTTTTTTTGACCAAAAATGTAAGCATATGGCAAAATTATCACTCAAAGTTAAAACAGGGTTACTTAATCTGAAACCTGCAGTTTTTAATTATAGTTTTATTGCTACATTTTCAGGTCATTAGGTACAATATTAATATATCATAGCATATTTAAGTGTGCCATTATCATTAAAATTTTTTAAATAAAGATCTGGTTATAGTAGCTTATATAAGTAGTTAAAAACACTTTTTGAAAGATGAAAAATATAGGTAAATACGCATGCAAATTTTTAAATGATTGTGTAAAACAATTTAAATGTTAATGAATCTGTAAAGCTATTGCGATTGTGTGAATATGCTAATATTAACATGTTTTTTGTTTGTTTATTAAACACATGCATCTTTTAACATGAGCTTATGTCACTGGATCACAACAGGTAAAAGGCAGGCTGCCTCTTTTCAATAGATGATTCTGCATGTGCATTTCAATGCAATGCATGTCTGAACTGTGACTGAACATTTTAAGGATTTTTTTTTCTTTTTTTTGCCTTCTTTTGTGTGTGTGTGTGTGTGTGTGTGTGTGTGTGTGTGTGTGTGTGTGTGCGTGCGCTTGTTTTGTTCCTGTGTTTGTTTTCTTCAGGCTTCCTGGACTCGACCAGAGGTGCACAAGGTATGGCTACAACATACGTAGCCAGACGCTAGTTACTAATGTTAGCATTCTTCTGCGGGGCTCTTCCATGGACTAACTCATGGAGGTCCAGCTCCGCCTAGGTGTGGACTAACTGATTTAACCCTGCCAGCATGTAGCCTCCATGAACACCTCACACTGTCCTTACACTTCAGGCTGACCATATATGTCTTCTGTCATTTTTTTTTTGTTTTGTAACTAAAAAAAAACTATTTGGCATTTAATTTTCAAAGAAATGCACCATTTCTGCATTGCCAGAATAACTAAACTAATTGTTCTTCTGAGAAACACACATTCATTTTTTTTTCCTCAACATTTAGGTGTTGAAATTGTGCCAGTATTTCTGTTATGTCCAGTACGTCACTAAACGTGTGGGACGTTGCGTGGGACCTGTGTTCAGGAACTGATATTCTCCCGACACCCTGCACCTTTGTTGCAGTTTGAGAATGCTGATTACCAGCACATTCTCCCTGGAACCCTGTGTAGGAGCGGGCATGAGAGAGTGAGGTCACCGGGGTCACTTCACTGCGTCTCCTTGATGTCTCTAGGAGCACTAATAGCTTTTCAGCCTTTCTGTTTCTCAGCTTCATCTAGTAAATGAGTAGAACCCTGTCGGCATGTATCATCCTTGCCACCATATTTGTTGATGTACCACGGGGCCAGCTTGTTAAAATAGATGCAGCCATCTTTTTTCCAGAAACGCAGCAAAGCTGCTGGCTGGAAATGTTTCCGTCTCATTCTGAAATCAGACACCAGGTGGCAGGGCACCTGTGATGTCAGCTAAATTTGTCAGTCTCAATGCAGTTGGCAGTAGCCCCAAACGTTGCATCTTCACACTGTAGACACTGGGCCCACACTTGTCAGAAATGGCAGTTTTCTAGAGCTGTTTGGACAATGTCCCCTCCTCAGCGATCTCCTCTTCAGCCCAGCGACCCAAACCACAGCAGGCCTGGCAGTAAACGAGCTGGCAGCGTGGGGCTTCTGCTGTTGCCGTGAATAAGATAAGGAGCACAAAGTTGTCATTGCGATACCATGAGGCTCCAAGCCGTCCCCTCCTGTCTGTTAGATTATGCAGCATCAGAAAAGTCAGTTAAGGCCAGAGCCAAGCAGAGGCACAAATACAAACCAAACTGAGCTCTGTACGTTTTTCTGAGCATGCACTGTGATTGCACTGTGAATTAAACATATATAGTAATTAAATATACAAGTATGTGTAATACAGGGAGTTTTGGTGACAGGAGCACATGGACTGGTTTGGCATTTAGAGTGTTTTTTTTGTTTGTTTGAGAGAGGTGAAACAGCATCGCTGGAGCTGTATAGCAGCGGGCCTGGGACTCTGAGGAGTCGAATTGGATTCGCGGCTGAGAGCCTTTGCCATTACTTAGCGCTCACAGAGGCGTGGGTCGTGACTAAGCCGTCTCATTTCAAAATTGAGTTGGAGGTATTACAGCCCGGCAGCTCTGTAGGAGTGTGTGTTTGGGGTAGGGGTAGGGTGCTGCTGCAGGAAAGCGAGTGGGGGGGGGGTGTAGACAGGGCTGTGACCGGGGCTCCCATAGTCAAATTGTAACCTGCTGAAACTGACTGTGGTCCCACCCATTCAGCCTGTCACTGTCAGGTTGGTGTCCAGTTTGGATTTGGAAAAGGTATCACTTCAGACCGGGCTCTCTGTACATAATACTGCTAGGCTGGCTTAGCAGTTAAAACAACCTGTTATTTAGTCTTGATTGCAGCTCAGTGTGGACAGTAGTGTTGACATCAAATGAAGTAAAGACATATTCCATAAGAGTAGCTGATCAGCTGCTTTTCACCAGTTGCGAAGAGCACAGAATTACATACGGCCTGAATACAGTCCCAGCTCACATCTCTCAGTTGATTGAACCGGCTCACAAGCAAATAAGGTAATGCTAAACTATTCATAGGCCGACACCTAGATAGCGAAAGGCAACACAGAGAATCCAGTATGCTTGATTTGACAGGCCGTGCATGCGCTGAAAGTATGTTGATGTAACCTGATGGCTAGTCTTTGAGAGCCATTTGCCTGGGCCTCTAAGCACCGTTGCAGTCTCTCCTCACTACGTCTGATTTTTCCAAAACCGCACCAGGCAGCGCAGCCCTCATAGCTGTTTTCGGGGTCAAAGGTTTATCTTAATTGCTCTTGTCGCAGTGCGTTTATCTGGTCGAACCTGAGCCCTTATCCACGCCCGTGCCACAGAACGCAGCACAACTCGCTAAGCGCGGGCAAACCGTGGTGGAGGTACGGAGAGATAAAGGCAGCACCGGCCGGCTCCATGAGAAGTTTAATCAGATATCCCTGTGCGAGTTTAAAATTACACGCCAACGAGGCAAGGTCAGGCGCAGGGCTGAGCGTGAGCTCCGCTGAGAATGAGTTCTTTCGCCCGACCTCCACGACCGCGTTCACGCAAGCGCTACAGGCCGTGCAAAACAACACGCTGTCGAATTTGAGTGGCACGGAGAACTTGCCCGCATCAGGTTCGATGCGTCGCTCCCCTCATCATTCACGATGTCCGTACGCGTAGCTCATTACAGCTTGTGTTTTAATGACTGCTGCCTACGCTGTGGACTCGCATGTAAATGTTTCGTTTGTGCACCGCGGCTCAGAGGCTGGTGGGAAGGATTAAAGTTAATATATTGTGATCTGTTGCTCCACACATGTGCTGTTTGTTTTTTTTTTTTATGGCCAGAGTAGCAGAGGGAATGTTGCTGGTAATTATTTTAACGTCTTGACTAATGGTCTGCCAGATGGCCTGTCTGATGAATCGATCAAATCTGTCAGAGAAGAGGCCGCGTCTTATGATTGGACCGGGTCATGCCAGTCCAACGAATCACATGCGTTTAATTAATTCTGCCGATCATCAGGGATGTTGAAGGATGTCATCGGGAAGAGATTGGGACTGAGGTCGTGCGGTGCTCTTCCATTAGACGGCTTCTTTGAATGGTGTTGTTGAAATGCTGTCGTGGGTGAGTTGCAATTATGAAGATTGTTGAAGACCATTCTGAGTAGTTTATTCTACAGAATAATGCACTGTTATTTTAATCGTTTTGTTTTGCCAACAACAGGAATAGGGTGTGTGTGTGTAATATTATACTTGCACAAAATTATGATTGTCTTCTTTTATTCTAAATGTTTTAAAAATGCAAACACACAAACTGTTCAGAAGGAATCCAGTTTAAGCAAGCAGCTGTTTAATTGTATATAGTTACGTTTAAGTCACACAGTACAAAAACTTTAGAAGACAAAAACTGTGATTACAAATCATAATTAACAGACAAGCTGTAGTACGAATGCTGGTGTTTCTCAGCATGGAAGAGTTTATTTAAAGAAACATTAATTATTCTGTCAGTGTTTGATGGCAATGCTTTTAAACACAGACTCAAATTATTTCAAAATAGTGCATTGCACCCACATGACAAAACCAGCAGGGTGTTTGTCAGCTGTCACCAGGCAACTGTTTACTTTACAATTATAGTGCAATTGTAATCAAAGCTGTTACATCAACATGACGTTTATATGTTTTTAATAAATGCAGTCACCTGCTAAAATGAACTGAAGACAAAGCAGGTTCCTCCTGTAAGGTCTTTGTTTCCATCCTGTGTTCTTTGATAGATTGTTCTTCTGACTAAAGGTTATTCTACTAGTAGTAGCTTTGCCTTTATAATGGGGGTAGGGAGGGGTTGAATTACAGTAAGGACCAGTTGAGGAGTAGGGGCATTGCCGTAAGAAGACAGCAACGGTGATGTCACATGCTGTGCTTTGTTGATACAATGGCCAGATATTGCTAATTTGACAGGATGTGGTTTGTTCTTAAAACACCTTAGATTTAGGATTTATAAAACAGTGTTGTTAGAGGGATGGTCACTGTTCAGGTGTAAAATTGTTGTACATTTTGTATGTCAATCATGTAATGTTTTTCAAGGTTAAGGGTAGAGAGGGGGTTTAATGGATCAACCTTGAAGTGTTCTCAAAACTGAACGACGCAAAGGGCCTTGAGCCTTTGGCGTGGCTTCAGATTGTTGGACCACATGTGACCGGAGGCTTGTGCACACACCTAGAGGGCACTGGGTCTACCTCAGGAACAATAAAAAAAAAAAACATGGACAGCGGTCACATCATTGTCCATTCAGGCTCCCACACCACTTTGTGTCGTGGGATATGGAGGCTGAACAGGCACGTTCTTTCACTCTGGACAAGTAGCAAAAGTGTAGATCCATGACAGATCAAAACTGACAGCCTAAGAGGAACTAAGCACTAGTTTGTGCGTTCTTCATCGTGACACAAAGTGTAAGCGTGGCTGACTGGCAGAGAAGTGGCTGATGTGTTCTCAAGGCTAGAACAGCTGTCCCACAATACTGTCTCACAGGACACATGTAACAAAGCCCAGCTCAACTTATTTCTCATAAAGCAGCGCTCCTTCTAGTTGTAGTGACTTTTACAGTAGCTGGTTCGTTTTATACCTAATCTGATCTTCTAATGCTTCAGTCACACATAAATGACAGTGCCAGCTAGTTCACCTTTTTCATTCTGTCTTTGCCATTTTTCAGAGCCTGGATGGCAACGTGGTGGTACGGAGTCATGCCCGTGTGTCCTCGCTCACCCTGAAGTACGTCCAGTTCACTGATGCCGGCCAGTACCTCTGCACCGCTCGCAACCCTATTGGCCAGGATGCCCAGGCCATGTACCTGGAAGTGCGCTGTAAGTGTCCCATTTGAACACACTCCTCGATATGCCGCTTTCTTACACAAATGCTGTTCACTGATATGCCTGAGCCAGAGGTGGGAGGAGACCCCAGTTCCTCATCCAGTCAAATGATGATGACCAGTGATTGACACCTGGTGTGGTGTAATTACATTCTCTGGATTTAAGAGAACCAGAAACACCAGAGAGATAATGTTGACTGGGCTGAACTTTCCACCGCAAAGTCCTGCAGACGGGAATTTGAACTGAACGGTGTTAGTTAGAACACCCAGCTGTATAAATGAAATGTCACTTAGGATAAAGACACATGCTACAGTGTGTAACAATAATAATGCTGTGCTTCACACTAGAAAAAGCAATAATGGAATTCTTAACAATGGAGTAAAGTATTTTGTGGGGAATGAAATGTGTCGCTGCTAAGTATAACCTTAAAGCTTTCACCTCATAATGAACTAAATGAGCTGAAAAGTTAAATGTTGCTTGTCGTTATTCCTGTGTATTTTCCCCACCCCCACAACTTTTAATCTCTGGTACCGTAACTCCTTGTGTTCACAATTGAATTTTTTGGCTGGCAAAGAGTGAGATGTAATTTAAGTCAGGGGAAAACAGAGAGTAAAAACACAAATGCTATCTGATTGAACAGGCCTCTTGAAGAAACACTCCTGACCCTCCTGTCTGAGTGGGTCGCAGTTAAATAACAAAACGGCTTTCGTTTTCACTCCGTTCTTTGAATAAACGCTTTTTGTAAATGAAGAGGAAAAAAATTCCAGATAACGAAGGGCTAATTGGATTAATTTTCTTTCTCCCTAAATCTAGCAATCCCCAGCTGCAATTTGTGATATTATCATAATATGGAATTTATATAATTGTTTAGAATTGCAGTTAGAGAGAGTTTGAATTGTTAGCAAGCAGCATTTTTGTTCAGTGTTTGGGGAACTTAGTTAAAAGGTCTTTGGGGCAGAGCTGTGGATGCACCCAAGGAAACCAACGGAGAACCCTCCAAAACACATTGTACATTTTGGATGTAGCATTAGCATGCTGGCCACTCCAAGGAAAAGGGGAACAGGAGAGAATGGGGCGCTCTTAGAAAGTAGGACATGATACCTTTTTTCTCTAATGTTAACATGTTGGATTGTTGCCAGTGAGTGAGCTTCCCATGCCATTGTCTATCCACGACCTGGCTGAGAGAGTCGTCAGGTGGGCCTCCTGTTGGTTGGGACTCCTGAAAGCAGACATTGGGCAGGCTCCCCACAAGCTTCAACAGCATGACTGCTTTTGGGGGGTTATGTTGCTACAACAGGGGTCCTAGTACCTGAAGTAGACCTAACACTCCTGGGGTTGTTGTGGGGACCGCAGTTAGTAGTGGCCTATGGCTGTTTGCCGTTGTGTTTGTCGGTGGGAGAGCGAGCTGAGGCCAAACGTTCAGCAGCTGCGTTCTGCTCTGCCATCCATCACACCATCAGCCCCACGTTTGACCTCTGATGATCTTGACCCGTTTTCATTCCAATGTTTAAACAGATGCACTGCAGGCTGATAGTATTGCTGGTGTTTTCAGCAAAACACCAGCAATACTATTTTGTTTTCTACCTTTTTTTTTTTTAAAAGAACCTGATAGTGCCTTATAGGAAGTCCACCAAGTCCACTTGGTCCTGGTTCATCTTCTCACTGCCACCTCTTGTACTGTTGCAGATGCACCTAAGATTCAGGGCCCTGTGGCAGTGTATACGTGGGAAGGGAACCCAGCCAACATTAGCTGTGAAGTGCTGGCACACCCCAGTGCCTCTGTGCTCTGGTTCCGTGATGGTCAGCGGCTCCCAGGCCCCAACACCTCCAACATCAAGATCTACAACACCCCCTCTGTGAGCTACCTCGAGGTATGCCAACCCCCACACCTTCCTCTCCTGGTACTGTCCTTATCTCCCTAAAGTAGATGAGAAAACACATTTGCAGCCATGAGTTAGGCTAATGGGGAAAGAGAAGGGCAGTTCTGCTATATAAATTTCTGTCTGTAGTCCTGGTAAAAGAGAAGCTGCTTTTTTCAATGTTTGAACTGGGTTCAGCTGCCATCCAGTGGTGGCAGTGACCAATAGCAGTGGTTACCAGCAAGTCACCAATAAGCCTTTTTGAACGGGTCGTGAGCAGGCGTAAGTAGTGGGTGTGTGAAGGGTTTGGGATGAGTGAGAGCTGTACCCATCCGCCCATCTGCCTTTCCTTGAGCCCAGTTCCCCCTTTCAGTTTGGCCAAGTAAATGTCTAAAGGTTCAACAGCAGATATTCCCAGGACAACTGGGCTTTCTGCTTGCCTGGTCACTCCAAATCAATCAATGCCAAGGACCACGGGGTCCTTCAAAGCAGCCAGCTGAGAAAACAAACGGCAGTTTCACACAAGGTCGCTGAGAAAAACTGGTAAGGGAACTTGTCTCTCTCTCTCTCTCTCTCTCTCTCTCTCTCTCTCTCTCGCTCTCTCTCCCAGGTCACCCCTGACTCACAGACTGACTTTGGTGACTACAACTGCACAGCCACCAATGAGATTGGAACAGAATCCAAGACAATTATCCTCATTCCAGCAGGTGAGTATACATCAGCTACAGGTGTCCTTGCTCACCCTGTGTAGGGTACACTGTGTAACCCTTCAAGCACTGGAGCATGCTGTATTGCAAAAATTACAGCCATCATCATTTTTGTTTAGATTGTTGATTTACTTTTTGAGTGGCAATGAAGATGTTAACTGTGTTTTTTTTTATAACGTCCCATGAGAATATATGCAATAGAAATATGCAACATCATATTTTCTAATTTAAATACTGAATATTACATTACAAACCACAAATTTACATTGAGCATAAAATTCTCTTTATATTAGAATGAATAAAAAATAGTAATATGAAATATTTATGGTAAAGTTTGGGATTAGGAAACCACATTCAAACAATGTATAACATTCATTATGAAACATAATAGTCTGGCACTTAATTTTGTCACCTTGGATTGAAAATTATGATTAAGAAACTGTCACCCAGCTCAGGACAATTCATACACAGTCACCTGACAAGTCATGTCATTGATGACATTTGTGTCGTTGCAAGTTTTGTTTTGTAGCCAGGAGCTTGGCACATAGCTAACACGGAACCAAGGTGCAAGGTGGGGCCTCGTACAGACGCTGACTGTGTGTGTGTGTCTGTCCCTTTGACCCCCTGAAGATGTGCCATCCGCCCCTGCCATCGAGCAGGTGTTGCCGTACTCCAGCACAGCGTTGGTGCGCTTCGACGAACCCGACTCCACCGGTGGCGTGCCCGTCCTCAGGTACAAGGCGGAGTGGCGCCAGCAGGGCCAGGGAGTCTGGATCGCGAAGGACTACAAGGCGGATGATGAAGGTGAGCACAGACAGCAGCTGTGCAGGAGGGTGGAGGTGGAAGAGAGCGGCAGAGATAAGGAGACACCGGGGCCTACAAAATTGCACCGTCATTTGCTCATACTGAGGCCAGTATCGACTCAGTCGCCTCTGGTGTCTCGCGCAGGAGTTGGGCACCTGCTCCCAAACTTTAGTCCTGAGTCAGCCTTAGTGCACACTTGTCGCAGGTGACACAGACCTGTGTGGGGCCAGTCATGTAAAATCGAAATGCCACTGGGATCTGTCCAGACACAGCAGAGAGGGAGCTGCTGATGACTTGAGATTGTTATCACGCACAGACGACAGCCATTTTTTCTTCTCTTTCCTCCTTGCATCGCCGGTCACAGGGCTTGCGCATTTCGATCGGCTTGGGGCGAAATATGAAGAATGTGGTTATTTTTGTGCTCAACTGCATTCCTCAGGGTAGCTGACAGGAGTCAGACTCTCTTTTTTTCTCATCCCTTTCCTGACGGTTCATGTCTCTCAGAAGAAAGGTTCAGGTGTTGTGCTGGACAGTCTAAGTAACTTTGCTCTGTGTTGGCCTTTCTCTAGAAGGGGAGGCTTCTGGGAGGACTGTGACACAAACATCCTTCTTGTCATAGGAACCCCCCCAAAACTCAGAGCCCCCTCTTGGCCACCCCCACTTCTCCCACTGTATGACCAGTTCACTATTACAGGCTGCTCACAAACACCATACAGACCCAACACAGCTGGGATGAATTGGTGATAAGGCTGTTTCCTTTTTATAGTATTGGACATTTATATATTTATGTATTTAAAGCATGTAATTTTAGAAAACCTCTGTTTGTTATGTATGTTCCAGTAAAATTCTTCAGCTTTATTGGAATCTGCTTTGGTGCCCAGAGCACAATTCTGTGTAAAATCTTCAAAACCGACCTAACCCAGAGTACTTGCTTTAAACTATGAGTCCGCCTTAGGTTTAGGAATTATTGGTAGCTTCTCAAAATTCTGTTATTGTCAAAATGATGAGTAGCTACTCTTGCTTTTTTCACTATGGCTTCTGTTAAAGTTGTCACAAGATCACAAGTGGTTACCACATGTGACATGGGCTCTGACAGGCTTTCCAAATCAGTCACTAGCTTTTTGTTATTTCATTGTTTTTTTTTTTTTCTTTTTGTTGCATAAAAAGACAAACTAATTTTTGTATTCTCCAGGGCAAAACACGATCACCATTGTGGGTTTGAGACCAGAGACCAAGTACGAGGTGAAGATGTCGGCCATCAACGGAAAGGGTGAAGGGGAGACCAGCGCACCTGAGGTCTTTAAGACTGAGCCAGTCCGTAAGTACATCTCCCTTCCATACCCTCGTGTGCTCACCAGCCACTGCTGACCCCTCCCCCTCCTTAGCTCCTCCCACCCATTGCATTCCTTGACTGGATGCTGAACAAGATGTCCCACCCACATGAGAAATGCCCACCCTTGCGTGTTAACAGAACCTTCAGTTTGCTGTCCAGTAGCTGCTGTTGATCCCTTTCTTGTGCTAACAGGGGCCGGCCACCACTTCTACCCCTGTCTACAGCGATACTGTAGAAGTGATTCTCTACCAAAATAGACTGTGTGATCTGTGTGTGTCCATCTTTCCTGTCATATGTCAATGCTAATAGTTTTGCTTTTAGCTGAAAGGAGCCCTTGCTGCACCCTCAGATGGACCAGGTTTGAATTCCTATGGAGGTCCCAGTTACTCTCTCTATCAACATTCTTGGTCAAAATAAAACAGCTTCCAAGCTTAGTGCTCACATTACAAAGATACTATTTCACCTTTAGTCATAAAGTATTTGTTTTTCCTAGTTTTTATAATGGAAACCTCAGTGATCATTTACAGAACTTGTGATTAAAAAGTACATAATAGTGCAGTATTTTTGTTTAACTGTTAAACACACTTTATGTATATATTTAATCCTGCATTAAATGGAATATGGCAACCACAAAGATTATGGCTGTTGTTAAAAAATGGTTATCAATCTTTTAAGATGCCTGTAAGTGATATAAAACTCGTTTTTTTTTTTCCCATGAGCTGCAGTTTTAATTTGTTCCTCTGACACAGTGCTTGCAGACCTGTGTAATTGCTGTGCTGTAACTGTCCTGTGAACGTCCTCGTTGTGACAGGTCTGCCCACACAGGCATCACATTGCAGTGAAAATATTGTGTCAAGAGGCAGTGTGTGCGTGCTTTGAGTCTGTTAAGTGATCCTGGGGCGTCTTGAGAAGCACATGGTTATTCCTGTTGAATTTTAATGTTAAGGCTGCATTTTACTGTTATTACTGGGCAGTCCACTATCTTAAGATCTGTAGTTAGATTACAAAAATTACAATATTTATCATTATGGAAATATTTGTGTCCTTCGTTTCCAAATGTTTTGTGTTTGAAGTTCTGGTCCACCGGAGGTAGGGAATAAAGATAAGACGTTTTTATTGCTGGAGGAAAACTGGTTAATCTGATTTTCCACTTTTCCGTGTTTTTGTTTGGCCTTTCCTCCCACAGTATCTTTTCACAAGTTTGTCCTTCATCATGCTGTTCATGTTCAGGCTGGCGTCTCATAATTTGCAATTTGTGTTCTTCTGCTTCCCCTGTATGCTTCACTCTGGGCCCCACATCCCAGCTCTGTACACCCATCCAAACCACATCCTGAACACCAACCAAAGATGCATCCTGAACACCCACCCAAACCGCATCTCAAACACCTATTCAAATCCAGTCCTGATAAACCATACAAATACTGTCCTGAGTACCCATCCAAACTCTGACTTGAACACCCACCTTCCCCTTGCCCTGAATAACCATCCAAAGCCTGCCTGAACATCACTTGGACCCCACCTTGCCTTTGACCCAAACATCTATCCAAATGCTACCCTGAACATCCATCAAAATTCTGCCTTGTACACCTATCTGAAAGATGCCATTAACACCCAGCCGAACCCTGACCTGAACACCCAGCCAGACCACATCCTACATTTTCCACAAACACGCTTTTAAACATCCATCCAAACTCCACTCCAAGCACTCGCCCGGATTCCCACTGTAGCTCTATCCCAAACACCCATCAAAATTCTGCCCTGAACTCCTATCCAGACCCCAACCTGAACCCTTTCCAAGCCGTTCACTTACTTTAATATTCGCCCTTGTGTTTTTGTTCTCACTTTTTTCTTTTTTCTTCATTTTCTTCTGTTTTTTATTCCATTGGACACTTCAGACTATTCCTTTACAAGTAAGTGCCTCACCTTCCCTCTGCTTCCGGCTTGTTTTATGTTTTTTATTTTTAGACGTGCCTGACACATTTCATCAAGTCGGTCTGACCAGTATCGGCCCTGGTCTAATTCGGCCAAACCACGTATCACACACGCTTCTCTCAGTCACACAGGCCGTTGAATTTTGTTATTAACAGAACTCATGCACGTTTGGGATCCTGAAAAAATTGCTGCAGCCATGCACTTTCTTAGAATGTTTCATGATTTATAGTGTGCACGGGTGTGTCAAATGGTGTGTACAGAAAAGCATATATGACACTTGTGAAATGTGAGCTTCAATGTAAACGGTCTCACCCTTTTTCCTGTGATTAGTTCTTCCATGTTTATGGACAGCTTTCGATTGTACGCCCTCGTCCTTTTTAAACATGGAAGAATTAATTTAGGACTGGCATTAATCCATTAAGCAATAACCTGTCACAGAAGGATAGAATGTGCTACAGACCCTCTAATCACTAATTGCACCTTCTAGTGCTAGTTCTTGCTTTTTCTTGGCTTTCACTGCATTGCCTTCTGTTCGTCAGATTAGGATTGGCAGATGGGCTGCGGTTGATGATGGTAGGTCTCTTGCTCGGATGTTTGTATTTAAGCAGTACTATTTCAACAAGAGCAACATCATTATTTAAAACAATCTCCAGATGTATTATGCAAAACTGGTGTATATTACCATGTAATTGTGTTGATATTAACAGATAAATTACTGTTTATTTTAGCCCAGACTATTCATTCTCATTCATTCTCGCAACAGTAAGAACATAAGACGTCAAATTTACCATTAATTTCTATCATAACTAGGCATCATTCTTTTACAAGGCAATATACTGTTTGTCTGGGTTTGTAATTTTCTTATTTATGCCCGCAGACTGCAGTCGCAGCTATCGTTAAATAGCTTTTATGCAAAATTCTGTCAAATCTCACAAGTGCTTTTTACCCTAATTGTCCTACCATTCTCAAAGTGTTTTCTTTTAAGAATACATTTTGAAATTGGATTGCATCATTTTTCCCCATTGTATGTGGCTCCCATTTGTACCTATGAGGGACGATTATTAGACAGCCATTAAAGTTTTCCGGATGTTTGCTGAATAGGAATCGGGACTCATTCATTTACATTGAAGGCGTTCAGCTTGTTCCAGTGCTAGACTCTCTGTGGCACACAAGAATGAATGGCTCTTGCTGGAGTGTCCAAGCTTTTTTTGCCTCCTCTGAATGGCATTACTTATGCAAAGTGTGTCCATGAAAGCACTTGGTATGCAGAAGACCGATGTGTATGGCGGTTTAGGCATGCAAGGTGGAGAGGGTTGGCTGACAGTGAGTTGTTTTCATTTTGCTTCCATGTTGCTGTCGATGTTTTGATGTGTGACAGCAGGGTGGGTTGTGAGCCATACACGGATATGGCGATGCCTGTATTCATTGCATCACTTAGAGGTGCTGTATTCCAGGTTTTTAAAGTACTTTGTATAATGCTGTTGCTCTGTACAGTGACCTCCAAACCTGCATTGCTTGAGGAAAGAAGACGTGTCTTTATTTTGACCTACAGTGACCCCGAAGTTAGGGACTTTAGACAGAAAGTTAGAAATGTTCTCTGGAGGTATGTGCCAAGATTGCCTAGATCTGCCGCAGACGAGGAGAGGCACGACAGGGAACTCGAGGATGACCTCCAAGGATCGATGGCAAGCGCCTTGGGTGAAATACAGACGTTGGCCGATGGTGACACAGCAAGGCTAGAGTTCACAACCATCCCCGAGGATCTCGCTGGCTCCGCCTCAGAGGACTCGTCGGAGGCTGCTGACAGTTCGGAGGAGCAAACCCAAGCAGAGCTGCCTGAGGCCGTTGTTACGGAGGCCAGCACAACTAGCATGATTGTTGAGCAGTTAGCTATGACCGTGATAGATACAGAAGATGTTGTAGCCACTAGCCAGCCACAGTCTGCAGAGCTCTCTCCTGTGGTGGGTGATGGCACAACTCCAGGGGCTGCTCTGGAGTCCACCAGCCCCCAGCAGGATGGTGCTACTTCTGCTGAAAACTTGGTGACAGAGAAGGAAAAAGTCAAGACAACAATAGCTGTTGGAGGTCTGCTGAAGCCTATCCACGCTGACACAACAACACAGAGCCCCGCAGGACTGGTAGACAGCTCAACCAATGGAGTGGTGGAAGGCGGGTTTGTGACTGACCTTGGCTCCAGGAGCCTCACTAGCATAGCAGTGATGCTGCTTGAATCGGAGGTGAAAAGCACCATGGAGACTGTGAAGGAGGTGTTGTACGAGGAGCGCACTGCGGAAGCAGTTGGAATGATCGAGTCCATGGTAACTGGTCACACTGAGACCATAGAGCCTGCAGACAGATCAAGGTTTTTAATGCCTCAGACCACAGCTGCCCCAAGCGCAGAAGCCACAACTCAAATTATTGATGGTCATATAACTACCACCCAAAGTACAAATGGTGATATAGCCACAACTCAACATAAAGAAGCTATTATATATGCCACTCAAGCTGCAAATACCAGTTTAGCCACAATTCAAGCTACAGAAGACACTGTAGCTACCAGCCACACTATAAATGGGACGACTCAAACTGTGGAAGAGATTGCAAAAAGTAGTGAAACTACGACCGAGAATGTGACCACGACTGTACATATTACAGAGGAGAATACAACTACCATTCAGTCTGTATTTGGCGAGGTAGCCACGACTCAATCTACAGAAGGGAATGCAACTACCATTCAATCTGTATTTGGCGAGGTAACCGCGACTCAATCTACAGAA
>JABJVR010000033.1:5613164-5650005 GCA_025773905.1 Chitala chitala | reverse complement strand
AGGTAGCCACGACTCAATCTACAGAAGAGAATGCAACAACCATTCAGTCTGTATTTGGTGAGGCAGCCACAACTCAGTATACAGAAGAGAATGCAACTACTATTCCAACTATAATTGACAAGGTAGCAGCAAGTCAAACTACAGAACAGAACGGAACTACCATCCATACTACATATGGGGACACAACTCAGATGTTTGGGGAGAGTGTAGCTACCACAGAAACTACAGACTGGATCATAGTCTCAACTGAAACTACAGCTGCCACTGAAGCCATAACCCAACCTGAGCCTGGTTCACCTGAAGCTACCACAGTAATGGTAGCCAGAGAAACGGCTACAACACAAGTTCCTGAAGCAGAGACATCCAGCCCCTCTGGGACTTCTGTCAGCCTGGTCGTACTAAGTACACTAGTAGACTCATCAGAGGAGGTGGCAAGTGAGTAGGGTTTGCCAGGAATGAGAATGCACTGGCTGTGTGTGCTGTGGTGGGTTGGCGCCCTGCCCTGGGTGTCCCCTGGATGGATGGATGGATGGCTGTATGTGCTTCCAGCCTTGACTCTGGCTTTTTAAAAAAGACGCTTCAGGTTTAAGATGAAAGTGGGAGACCCAAGATGCTACTGCTCACTGAGTAAGAATTTTCCAGCTTTGTAAATGCAAAGCAGAGAGTACTATGAAATATATCATTGGCGTGATGATGCTCAAGCTATGATCTAATTAGTTGTTGTTTCATCCAGCTTACAAAACCCTAAATTGTACTGACATGTTTGCTGCAGGAGATGCTTTGTTTATGGCTGTTTCTTTGTCCTGAATGTTTTCCGTCACGTACGTGCAGTGCCTGACTTGAATGGAATATAGCTGTTTTCAGGCACAACCAGCTTGTTTGCCTTTTTATCTGCACTGTGTGAAAGGTAATACCGCAGATAAGCAGCAGACGACTTCCTTGCAGCGTTGGGTTGAGGGTGAATTTAAAAAAAGTTGTTTTTAGTAATTTTTGCTGATGGAATTACGTTGCCATTGGCACTATTATGTCTTGTATAGTGAACATTTCATAAATATTTGACATTACAGTTAAAAAAACACTTGCTTTGTTATGTGACCCTGTGCTGTCTGACTTTAGGAGCTGGTCTCCCCTGTGTTTAGAGCAGATATTGGTGGCATTTGTTTTTTTTTTTTTTTTATTCATACTTTGCAAATTTAGTCCTTAAGTTATATTCAGCAAATAAACTCTTCTACCTCTCAGCCACCACAGTTGTCTCTGTAACCAGTGAGACGGAACCAAAGACACATTTAGAAAGTGCTGTTGTTAACCAGGCATTCAACTAGGCTGCAGTGTGTCATCTTGGTCTCACGGCAGTGCACTAACAGAATGGCCCCCACAGCTAATGACAACAGCGTAGGAAATGGAATACATGCTTTGTGTTTTCAGTGCCGAAAATTCCATTATCGCACATTTTCACCAAATCGCTGTTTGCAACTGATCTCTGTTTCATATTTGCAGCCGGTTGAAAAAAATATGAACTTTTCACACTGAAAGTAGTTGAGACTGCTTAAAAAAACAGCTGGAATATAATATATTGATAAATGATGAAAGTTTGTTTTTTATTAGAGTTGCAGATGGATGAGTCTGTGGTATATGAACACTGGTAATACTCAGCATGGTAGATTGCAGTTGTTGTTTATTTTCTGTGTGAACAAAGGGCTTGCAGCAATGTTTGTGGTTAGTCCCAAGTTGAGCTGGCCAGGGAACTAACAGTCTAATAATAAGCAGAAACTTTGCAGTTTTACTGATTCAGTGCTGGATTGAAAGAAAACATAGCAGTTTTGCTTTGTCGGAAACAATCGAGTAGAGGTCTGCAAACCCATGAGATGCCTGCAGGTCCCGCAGGACCTGACACAATAGCTTGTCAACTGGTCTCATTTTTGGTATTGTAGAGGGTGTGGGCAGTCAGCCAGCCCAGTGCAGGCAGGGACAGGCCAAAAAAACAGGAACAAATCTTGCAAAGTAATCAGTCAGTCAGTCATTATCTTAACCACTTAGTCCTGGTGAGGGTCGCAGGGAAGCCTGGAGCCCATCCCAGAGCACATAGGGCAGGGCATCAACCGACCACAGGGCACACACACACACACACAATTTGGACACACCAGTCAACCTAACCTGCATGTCTGTGGACCGGGGGAGGAAACCAGCACACCCTTAGATAACCCACCAAGCACAGGGAGAACATGCAAACTCTACGAACATAGACCCAAGGCAGGGATTGAGCCCCAGGCATGGAGGTGCATGGCAATAGTGCTAACCACCACGCCACCGTGCGACCTGCAAGGGTAATCGTAGTAGTAATAATAATTTAAAATATATAATAATACATGCAACATACTAAAACATACAGTTGAAATTGTCAGTTTACAGCCATAATTTTCTTTATAATAAAATATGGGTCCTGGCGGTTACTACACTAGCACTCAATAAGGACCAAACAAATGATGCAGTTTTACAGGCTGTCATGAAGTAGAACTAACGAGGGAAGACATGTTCATGAATTTACGTAAAGCAAAATAAACAGCCTATGACTTTCCATATCACCTGGCAGCCTTGTTTTTTTATTGGCTGGAGTAAAGATGCAGTTTTTTTGTCATGGAAGAGTCATTGTAGGGATTTTAGTAAACCAGCACGCCATGTCCTTTGCCTCCCAGCTGTTTGTGCTTCCTGTAAATGAGCTTTCAGTGTTTGCATTGTCTTAAAGCAGAGATGCAGTATAAACCCTCTTTTCTAATGAATATATAGTTTATCAGATGTGATTCCAGCTTGTTAGCCACATCTGTGCTGTTTTGCATTTTTATGTAATGTACCTTTATGCTAGTGCTTGTGTTTCGAACACTATGTCGACCCGTTTATAATGTTAAAACAATTTTATTATTTTTCAATTTAATCAGTACATATAATATAATATTACAAAAATGCATATGTATGTATTTAGTTTCTGCAGGCGAGGGCGATATAAAAACATTTAAGTGCGAGTGCGCCTCAGCAGTGACTTGGCAACTTTTGTCTGAGTGAATGTGGAAGTGATGCAGAATCTCGCTCACGGTGGCAGGCCAAAAACAGAAATGCGGCTGGGTTAAATTTTAAATTTTGTAGAGGCATGAGCGAGAGCAGGTTTGAATTTTGTGGTTGCAGGCTTAAAAAATCAGGCCCATGCAGACCTCTGCAATCGAGTTCTGTTTTAAATTGCGGCAACGGTACTGGTTATAATATTTTGCCAAAACTTCAGAAATCACAAGAACTTCTGTAGCAGAGTTGATTAAAGGGATTCATAGAGGAAAGTGACGTGTGGCAGGTTTCAGCAGGAGCGCTCCTGAACTGAGTCAGCAGCCGCGGTGCTTACCTGTTTGCTTTTGATGCTTTTCTTTGAACGCATCGTTACAGCCGTTCTTCCCAGTTTCGAATGACGACAGCTGCGTTTCGTTGACGAAACACGCACAAGCCAGCTCTGACATATTGTCTGTCACATATGCAAAACGAGCAATACGTTTGGGACACTTGTAGAACTTGACTACGTAAAGAGAGTTGCTTAGTTTCAGCAGTGACCTAAGTCAAGGTCTTTTTTACTTTATATGGTCAGATGGCTGCTTAATGGGTAGAGTGAATCAATACTTTTCCATCTCTCCTGTGGAATGCCTTTCTGCATAAGAACCCCAGCTGTGCTTTCTTTTACGAAACAGGTGATGAGCCAACATGTCAAAAAAGGAGGACAGGAAATGGGAACTAAAATTGCTATGAATATATAGTACATTGTGTTTATGTGGTTGAGAAGACAGTGTAATGTTGTATAAATTTTAGAATTCAGTTAGCATATATTGGCACACATACATATAAGAAAACAATTTCTCTGTTACATTTCTTATATGTGCCTCGTGCAAGTCTGACTATGTTTTCACATGCCATACTTATGTGGAAAGGCTTCCAGCTGCTGATGTTGTAATCACTGTTGTTGAATTGGCACTGTCAGAGCGGCAGATAGGGGCCTGGTCACGCACTCGCCAGGCCTCCACAAGTGCTTTGGCAAGCGCTGCTTGAGGACTGGGCTTGTGGCACGGTTTCTTAGCTGAGTGGCCTTCTCCAAGCATGATGTTTCACCATGTTCTCACCGTCTTCCAGTTCCATCAGTGACTCCAGCCCCTATTTCGCCAAGCACTGCGGCTCCTAGTGAGTATTCCGATGGTGTGGGTGTATCTATATTTTACCTTGTCCCTCCCTGCTTGCCCGCTTTGTCTTGCCAGTACCCATAATTCACCTGAAAGGGTGGAAGCTCTAGCCTAGAGTAGTGTGCACAAACTGACCAAACTATAGTTCTGGGGACTGAGGGTCAGTCTGGTCCTTGGTACCCAATGCCTGCATAGTATGCACCCCCCCCCCACCTAACTTCTAACTAACCACACCTTTTGTAGACGGTCAGGACTTTTATCACAGCAAAGCAATCAATTACTCTTTTTTCACTGATGCTTCTTGTTATTCTGGATATACTGTAGGCATGAGTTCAGTTTTTGTTAATTGAATGCAAAATATAAAAAGAACAAACCTTTTTTTGTACTATAGCCCTTTAAGAGTTACCTAACTTCAAAGGAAACGTCTCAACACCTTACTTGACATTTGCCTTCGACGGCTGGATAAATTGACTGCGTGGTTTCCCACTTTCACATGGGAAATTCTCATTGAATCTTTTAAATGCAACTTGCTGCTTTAGCTTTCTCTGTAGTGTATTGAATTTAACGAACTGCATGCAGTTTTAGTAGTTAGAAACAAAGGGGCAGCTTGGTGTCAGCCTAGATGTTTATTCTGCTTCTTATAGTTACCACCTGTTGCCCTTTGAAGAGATGTACGTCTGCACTGCATGTGCAATTCTGTTCTCTAACCATTTTGCTTTTGTTCTTCTTATTTTTCTTACAAAAGACATTGGCCAGGGTGCATTCATTTGGAGCACCTCAGGAAGCCGTCCATTATAGAGTTTTCCGATCATCGTAACGACGCCGCGGTAGACGTACAGTAGGTTCTAGCCTGCCTGCAGACAGCCACAGTACTGCCACTGAGAATCATTGCCAGAAAGTCAGCAGCGCAAATTCAGCATAGATCCAATAAGACTTAGAAGCAGCCTTATATCCACCCTAAACTCAGTGGCTTCTTCTGATATTCACGTACTTATCCTGGTTTGATGCCATGAGGACCGGGCATTTAGATCGGAACTACAAAAAAAAATTGCAGCTAAAAATAAAACTGGTTAATTTACAGAAGGATTACAGTCAATGACTCACACGTAGTGCTAAGGGTTGAGATGGAGCACTTTAATTTTGGTAAGTTCCATCTGTCTGCCGTAAAAGATTGGGTTAAACAAATGTTGTCCATATGTGCATGTGCACCTCTGCGAAGGGCAGGGAGCCGCAGTTTGAAATGCTCTAAAGCTTTTACCATCATTGCAGAGCCCAAGCTGAGATAAGCGTGGGCTGTGTTAGCGACAGGTTGCATGTTGAAAGTGAAAGCACCGGTGGGGCAAGGCTCTGTGTGGCTCTGCGTTTAGCAGTCAGCATTTCGTAAAGCGTGGCGCCAGTCTGCCTCGCACACGTAGCTGAACCGAACTCTTAACACATACGCGTCAAGTAACCAATGAGGATTTTTCACGCGCTATAATGTTGGCCTCACAACTAATTGGGAAGTAATTTGACAAATGGTTCCCCTAGGCTATGGAGGTAATGGTAGAGCAGATGAAAGCTGTGCTTGTATACTTTGACAGTGCAGGAGCAGACGAGTTTTAAAAAGCGTGTATTTGCAGGCTGTCGTTGATGTGTTGTTGCATTTTCACATCCTTGCACCAACGAGAATAATCATCTCCGCCATTTCAGGCCGCTGACAGTGTTGTCGTTGTCTTGGGGAGAAAATCTCTTTACCTCTTTACAGCAAGATTTGTTTTCAGTATTAAAATATTGGACTTTGGCTGGCATTGCTACTGTCTGGTTTAGGGAAACTTTTTACCAGTTCTCTCCTGTTGTGTAATTTTTGATAAATCTTGTGTTCCAATATACAAGTTTAACTAAATGGTATATTAAACTAAAAAAGAAGTTAAGGATTTGCCTGAAGGGTATTCTATGTGGGTGGTTCTGTATATATGACACCCAGCAGGAATTCATTTTTACTCATACGCTTGAATTTGAAATAAAAAACAGCCTCTATCAATGGTTTTTCTGGTTATATGAATGTAATATTCTGGCAGTCATATTTCTGTTGACATCTTTAGGGTTTTTGCTTTGTTTTGCTGTTTTATGTTGAAATTTTAAATGCAAAATAAAGGAACAGCCGCAGGTTACGAATAATTTACAGGACCAATTCAAGCCGTATATTGTTGTGTTGCAGCAGAACCTGCGATCATTGTAAAGATTTGTAATGCCAAGTAAACAGGAATTAGCTTTTGTTATATTTATAACTTACTGCGAACCTACACAGGGCTGTTATTTTTAAACTCAGCATGAAGAGGCTTGATTTATGGTGCTTGTGATCAGAATGCAAAAGGCAAAATATTACCTGTGTCCTTTACTTGGCAGAGTAGCTAACAGTTATACTTCAAATAAAATGAAATGTTTGCACAATGTTGGGTATCATAACCACAGTCGGACAATGTCTGTGAGGTCTAATGTAAGGACTGAAAAACCAAAAACTGTGTGCAGTGTTTTTGTCCCATACAGGGGAAGGGGTAAGTATACTGTACTTTCTGTACTTTCTGTGTTTGAAATGCAGTCCCAGTCATTGCCACTGGTAACAGCCGTTGTCATGTCCACGCAGCATCGCTGGTAACAGCCGTTGTCATGTCCACACAGCATCACAGAGCGAAGTATCTTTTTCCACGCCTTCAGTTCTGTGGAGCTGCTGAATTGCGTTTTTGTGCACGGGGCACCCAGGCCTGTAGTATTAAGTGTTAAGTGTAAAGTGACTGACTAATCTGCCCGAAGCATTTTGCAGGTACGGTTCATGCACCGCACCGAAGTCCGCAATTGCTGGACGCGTTTCGTCATCGGTGTCCGAAAGCCTGCAGTTTGCTCTCTTTCTTTCCGTTTTTATTCATGCTGTTTGAAGAATGTTTCATGCTTTTAACCACTGATGACAAATTTTGACTTTTGGCTTTATTTTGTGTTCATTGTATAACATAAAAATGAATGTAAAGGGTCTAGTATTTTCTTCAGTGTCAACCAGAGGAAATACTACACCTGTGCAGTGGATTCATCAAGTGGTGTGGACAGTCATTGTTAGTGCTGTTACTGAAAAGGTGTCTGAAGAGTGCATAAAGCCAGCTGCACGTGGGTGCCGGATACATAACATTTTCCATCGCTTTAGTAGGTCCCATAGTACATACGTATGTATTCGTGTAGTTTTACCCACAAAGCTTTGGTGAGCTGTTGGAAAAAAAAAAACCACTGTGCTGTCCGGTTACTGCTTAATGAATCAACTCTGCTGTCCCTATTTATTTATATGTATTCAGTGTGTTTGAAATATTTATGTTGTGGGTTTATGTTGTTTTCTTTTGTTAATTGTTTTGTATAATTTGATGTTTAACTGTCTTTGTTAATTTGTTCTTTGCCCATGTTTACATCAGTATTTATTTTTTGTATTTTTCATGTGCCCTCCTCCACTTTCCTTTCAACCAATCATGTGCGTGCATATCATGTGACTTTGTCATGTGGCTCTTGCATGGTGCTGATGATGTCGTCCACGCTGATGAACAGAAGGTAAACTTTTTGTTCTGATTGGTCCGATTCACATAGATATAGTACAAATGGTTAATAATGACAGACGTTGTTTCCATTTTGCATTTAACAGACTTGTTGTTTCAGTTAACTCACTTCAAAACATTTCATATTCATTCTGTCATGTAAAAAGGACTGTTTGTTCATGATCATAGTTTATAAAATTATTTCTATTGGCCATCATCTCCAGTTGTTTAACACTGCATGATTCCATTACATGACTTGGGAATGCAACATAAAATTCTTGACTGCAGATTCTTAAAAATTTAAACAATCTGTCATGGTTATAGTAGTCATCAACATCATCATCATCATCTAATCCCAAGTAATTTCCAATCCTTTTTTCACATGCGTTATTATTAATTAATTTTTTTGCAACCACACCAATTCTTTGTTACACCTTAATTTAAATTACAGAAATCACCATGGTGTCCGTACAGATTTATATTTAAAGTGTGACCGTTGGGTTAAAAGTTATTAATTGGCATAATTAATATGGTTTTTCATCCAAATTGTTACAAATTTATCTAATGAAATCAATAAGCACAGCTGCGCTGCAGTTTAAATTACTCAGTAATGCATTTGTTCAGAAGCACTTAGCGCGCTGTATAAATCTCCCGAGTGTTATGGTTCTGTTTGAATTAGACTAACAGTGATACTGATTCAGCATTGCCCGCATGCATGCAAGTTAATGCTTTCACTTTTCTCTGACCTTCTCCCACTTCATCCAGTGCCACTCTGGCCGCTTCCTCTTTTATAAACCTTTTTTGCATGTCAGTTCTGTGCCTGTTTGTGTCACGCAGGCGTGTTTTTCCTCACCCTACATGTTTGTTGCGTTCGTTTATTAATTTGAACAAAAAAACAAGACCTGTGCTAAATCATTCTGGCCTTAGTCCCGTTTATACCCAGCCATTTGATTGGTTACCTCAAAGCACACATAGCAAAACGCAGCCGCACAATTGGTGCATTTCTGACAAGCACTATTTTTATTATGCCTGAAAGGAAGCCGTTTGACTGTTAACAGCACAACTGGGTCTTTGAACATAAGCAGACAAACAGGTCAGGCATGGTACTCCTGTTTTTTGGAAAGTTTTAAATTTTTATAGTATATTCTCATTGCAGTTTGGCTAAGACAGGCAAGATTTGTAACCCTGTACCGTCGGATTTAAATGAGACTATGTGCCAGAGCTGACCTCAGTGACATTTTAGTCTGATGGGATACAAAATATGCCAAAATAATTACCATAATGCTGGTCAATGGACGTGTTGCATGTTAATGCATGTCTGTGCATTTGCTTTTAATAATGAAGAGCAGCAATGGTTGTTGTTTATGTTAATCACCACATACCTGTCAATGCAATATTAACACTTAACTAAACTCTATAAATACAGTATGTCTCTCGTATATAGCTTCACATCTATGCTACATGTATATGTTGTATTATATGTAATTTGGTTTTATATTGTCTTCTATTCCTAACCTTTTATATTACAGCAATATGTTAATAATTATTACTGAGGATAGACATTGTGCTTTAAAAAATGATTCAACTCATCATAATCTTATTCATGCATGTTTGATTTGTGAGTGACATGTTTGTATGAGAAAACGCTTTAGGGCTACTCTGCTAATTTCTTTTCAGAGCTTTTTTTTTTTTGTCTAACACTCCGTGAATGGCTCAGTGAAGGGGGTTTTCTTTACTGAGAATAATGGGTAGTATTTTTTCTTTGTAGCTCCTTGTAAGGTGCAGCATGTAGGTTACCTGCGGAACAAAGTCTTTAGACAACATTGACCAATACACACAGTCTTTTAAAAGGAACTCTTGGCGCTGTCACAGGGCTGACTGAAGGAGGGTATTCCACAATGAAGGGGTGTGTGGGGTTTCGGGGGGGCTGGAGGGTAGGGGTGGTTGGGATAGAAACTCCCCAGTCAGTTAGGGGGGAGGTGTACACAGCACTTGTCTTTCCATGCGAATCTAATTGCTGTGCTAATTCTTCATGTAGCTGCAAATGTTTTAACTGCTAAAGTGACTCCCCCCGCAGCATCCTCCATTTGGGCTTGGTAATATAATTAAACACAATGCTGTAACATGTCCAGGCAACGTGCTAGAGGTAATTAGCGTGTGTCCTGTCATTTAGGCTGTTAGGATCGATAATGAGGTTTTCCTAGAAAAGGATTTACACTGGTACAGTGTAAAGCAGCACTGCAATATTGCTGCAGCCCAGCGCCTGAATGACATTTCAGTTTGAATCTCCTTTGCACAAATGGCCTCCGTACTCCTAATAAGTAAGACTCTGCCAGATTAATTAAACAAACTGAATGAAGTTGACCTAATTTGGAGACATTGGGTCTAATCAAATCAGGTAATGGCAATTATGCTCTTGTTTCTTGCCCATTTTATAACATTTAATAAACTGGCATATATTTAAATTAAGCAGGCGTTTTAAGAATAAGTGGAATGGATTCATCGGGTCATTTTGGAATGAGGCAGTTAAGAGGCTGTAGGAGGGTGTAAAAATGATGTATGGCCTTGGATAAGCAGAGTAATGTGAGAAAGGGACAGCACAGAAACACCTGGAGCCCCCCCACCCCCAGAACAACTAACCGCACTGCCAAACGCCTGTGTCCTTCCCAGGTGAACCCAACCCCCCCAAACTGGAGGGCAAGCTGCAGCCCTCTGGAAACTCTCTCCGGGTCAAGTGGATCAAGCAGGACGATGGGGGGTCGCCCATCAAACACTACCTGGTCCGATACAAAGCCGTGAGTACACAGATACGCAGCAGGGCTGTAAGTGTTCACTCGCCTTTTAAATTCATATGGAGTCCCAGAGTGTTACATTTCTTTAACGGCTTTCTGGAAATGTAGATTCTCAAGATGGAAATACACCGCGGTAATTTTTAACATTTACAAATTCTGTTTAAAGTGGTCAGTGTACCAAGGACACTGGCTGATTCTGCGTATGTCTGATTCCAGTCAGTTTGACACATTTGACATTCTGTCCTTTTTTCCATCAAAGGATGTTACACAAACATTTTTTTAACAATTTGACCGTTATGAAGATGAATGCAATCCTCAAGGTTTATCTGGAAAGCGGTTACAGGTGCCACAGCTCCACCAGGTTTAAGTGCAATCCTTTTGATAACCTGTTGTAAGCTGCACCCTCAGAGAGCTTATGAGCACAGAGGGTAACAATGACAGAATGAGGACCACGCCCAGCTTTGTGTTGATGTGCCCACAGACACATATGACTGACTGGATGCCCGAGATGCGCCTTCCCAGCGACAGTGAGCACGTGATGCTGAGCGGCCTGGACTGGAACACGGAGTACGAGGTTTACGTCGTGGCGGAGAACCAGCAGGGCAAGTCGCAGGCTGGGACATTCAGCTTCCACACCTCGGCCAAACCCACGACCATCCCAGGTACCAACCGCCTAACACTCATGGCTCCCCCGCTCCCCTCGTGCACGTGACAGCACTGCCAACAGGCCGCAACGCCTCACCGGTGGAACCCCTTCATCACAGTGACATTGCTCTCAGCTTCAGAAGCGGCAAGTACAGCGGTGTGCAGTGTACTGTTGCAGCCGCCATGTTGTTCATGGTAGTATCAGCTAGCTCTCATATGACAGCTTAATAGAGAGCCAGACTGGGTGGGCGCCGGTTCACGGAGCCTCAGACAGTGCCCAGACAGACGACGCCTGTTTGCTGTGCTGACCTTTATGTGAAGTACATAGTGTCTCCGCTGTGAGAGCCAGACATATCAGGAATTGTGCTTTGCGAGCCACACTTGTCCTTGTGTCCTATTGGCAGTGCTGCTCTCAGAAATTCTTGCATTTTGCATTTGGGCTGCCTCCCCACTGACAAAGCAAGGGGCATTGCCTCTCTCTTACTGTCTGTCCTTCTGTCTCTCTTTCTGTCCCTCTCTTGCTGTCTCTCCTTCTGTCTCTTTCTGTCCCTCTCTTGCTGTCTCTTTTTCTCTGTCTCCCTCTGTCTCTCTCTCTGTCCCTCTCTTGCTGTCTCTTTCTCTGTTTCTACCTTCTCTCCATTTCTGTTCCTTTCCTCTGTCTCTCACTGTATCTTTGGAGAGGAGGAGGAAACAGACATTCCTGTTTCTCCCCCTTCTGATGTCGACGAGCCTCCCTTCAGCCCCTCCCAGTGGGGATGCAGCCACTTGGTTTTGCATGGTGAACGCTTGGAACGGGGCAGTCGGGGTTGGGGGTGGGGGGGTCGTGGGGTTTAACGCGATGATGCTTTACTGAAACCCAGCTAACAAGCACCTTGCACGGAGATAGTGCCTTCTCATACGCTTGGGCGACTGCAGCCTCATAGCAGCGGGAGGTTTGGATGACTGAACACAATGGCTGCCCCACTGGGTCACACTAGAAACCCATTTACCATACTCCCACCCTCTCCCATCTCCCCCGCCTTTTGTCACGGTCCACCCTTAACACCGCAGAGAGCTGAACGATTGTCCAACATTGGCCACACAATGGCGCCTGTATGTTGCTAGGAAACCCTGCAGTTTTGGATGTTAGCATCTGAACAGCTCTTCAGTAGCAGCTGCTGTCTGTAAAAATGACCAACAAAGACAGCTGTTCTTCTGCACACCCTGTCTCATACTTTGGCAAGTCAGTCTTGCAGTGTTGCCTGAGGTAAAGTCTGACACCCACTCACATTGACTGTTGTTGTTATTATTATTATTATTATTATTATTATTATTATTGTTGTTGTTGTTGGTTTTCTTTTGATTTGATTAGTTTATTTAAAACATTCTCATTTTATGTAGAAAAATTCTTCCTGTTCAATATTAATATAAAGAAGAGATGGGATTTGGTTACAATATATGGCCAGGGGCTTGAAATTGAACCGAAACTAGACTGTTGGTTTACACTGAAAGTTTTTTCTTCCAGAGAGCAATTAGTAATATATACTGTACGATCCAAATCTCCCCAGCTAAGACTAAATCAAGGGAAAAGTCTGTTCTAAAAGAGGCAACTAATTAGACGCATCTCTTAGCAGCGCACTTAAATGCATTAATTTGTTCAGTCATTCATCAGACCATTGTAATTGGTTTTAAACCTTAACTGGCATTTTTGAATGTTTTCTTGGACATCATTCCCTGCTGTGATTAGCTTTAATTAAACAAAACTGTTGAATTTGTTTAGCCTGATTAAATGATAATACATCAGTAAAAATGAACTTTATGTTCTTATTTATGGTTCAGTATTTTAGTTACGTACAAACTGCAGGTTTAATGCTTTTTAAAATGAGCTACATCAGTGTTGCGATGACCTGTCAGTTCGTCAGGCAGGGAAGTTGTCCTCTGTGTCTGTATGTTTTTTTTTTTTTTTTTTTTTTTTGTTAACTGATTTGTTGTTGATTGTATCCCAGCATCCTTTTCCCCCACATCTGTGCATCTTCTGATTGTCTTCTAACCCTTTTATCTTTGGCTTGCTATGCTACCTGCGTCATCAAAGATGCTTCTAACTTACCGTACTTATTTTTCTTTGGTTTTTTCTTTTTTACCCTTTCATTGAAGACAACCCACTATTCTCCAGCTTGTTTGTAATCCCTTTCCCTTTTTGTTTTTCAATTTACCTTTCAAGCTTGAGTTTCCGTATTTATGACCTATTTTTCTATCTTTCTCTTTTTTTCTCTCTCCCTTTTCCCCTTCTCTCTGACCCTCCCACCCCTCCCTACCCCACTCCCTTGTCATGTGGGATTGTGGAAACCAACGGATCACACCATCGCTATGCTTACTATTTTCCGTTTTTGTGTTTCCGTGTCCACTTTGTGTCCTCCGACCTGTGGCCACGCCTCCTCTGTGTGTGACCTATGTATTTCTGTCTGTGGGCCTTCAGCCACGCTTGGCTGTTCCTCCATGTCCTACACCTTTTTTTCTCTCATCACCTCCACGCTGACTGTGTTCCTACTCCTATAAAACCAGTTTGGGCCCCCAGGAGGGGAATGCCCACCCGCTCACCCCACAGTATCCCGGCTGGCCATTTGTTTTTATGCCTTTTGGTTCCAGTGCAAAACTGAAAAAAGAAGCAATATAAGTTAATGTCAAAACAAGTTCAAGTAGTGTGCTAATATCATTATAAATGTTTGTTTAATTTGCTTTTGAAAATCATCTTTGAATGAAACTACTTTCCCCCCATGATTATAAAAAAAAAAAACAGGAGACTTTTAATGCTAAATTGTTGTCCTTTGATCTGATATAAACCAGTATCTTGAATGCCATCGGATCGCTACAGAACTGCAGTTCTGGGATGCCCTCTTCTCTGCTTGCTCTCGCTCTGCCAGGAAGGTGCTGAAAGGGCAAGAGAGCGAATGCGATGTGGGTGGGGCTGTGTCCTCTGCGGATGCGATGTGGGTGGGGCTGCGTCCTCTGCGGATTAGGACTCGTCAAGGGTTTTATGTTGTCCGAGTTTTTTTGCTTTTTAGCTAGTCTTAAAGCTCGCGTTGTTAGAATGAGGAACAAGCCTCCGTCTCGAAAAGATACTAATTATGTTGTGACGAATGTATATAATTGTTTTAGATTATTTCATTTTCAGCACTAATCAGGCTTTTTACTTTCTTCCTTTTTGATTTTTACTTAAAATTATGTATCCTAATGTAAATGCTACAGCTGTTTAACAAAATTAATACAATCTGAAAGTAAACATTTAAATATTGTAATTTGATGATACTCTATAACATGATTTTTGTACGTACGAATTGTGTGTTCTCATAAAGTAAACCTTGTGGCTTTTAAGGAGACGTAATAATATCTGCTTTTTCACAAAAAGAGCCGCTAGAGTTGCGTGGCTTGTCAGCGTCCGTTTGTGCTGTAGAAATGGGTTTACCACGATCCATCCCAGCTTCCCATCATGTTGTGATGAGTGTGCGATGCGCGTGCATGCGTGTGCGCGTGTGTGTGTGTGTGCGCGTGTGTGTTCGCAAGTGATTGTGTGTGTAAGTAATCCAGTCCCATCGGGTCACAACCCATTCATTTGACTGCACAAATTCTTAAAACGTTTCCCAAAGAATTATCTGCCACACCCACTAATTTTTAAATACAGTCTAAAGGTATTAAATGGAGCACAAAGGAGTAAATTGCCAAGATTCACAAGCATCACTTACATAGATTGGATGGGGATTCACATTTTGGTTTTTATTTTACTAAATGCGGTTTATGAATTCTGAACATCTTTTACCTCGGAGACAAGCGTAATAGTGGCGTCCGCTACATCTGTGTCATACGGCTTCTCGCTCTAATCTGTCGTTATGCGTGCATTACGGTAAACGTGAAACAGATTGAAGGAGGTAGAACTCACGGTGTGCGGAGAAACCTGCAATGAATGTGACAGGGAAGGCGTCTTTTCAACGAACAGAACGAAACGTACCAAATAAAAACGCAGAGGCCGGTTCCAGGAGGCGAGCTCGCATTTTGAGGCCCCCGCACCGTTGCCGGCTCTATGATCTTACGACTATTTATAGCACCGCGTGACTACAGGTCTGGAAATAAACGGGTTTCTGTGTCTGTTGCCCAGCCCTTGCCAGAACTTCACGGGATTTTATATGAACTTGGAGCATGTCTTCCTGTGTTTAGCCGCGCAAGATTAAGTATGGTTGACTGGAAGCGGTAATCACACTCAGAGGAAAAAAAAAAAAAGTTGGATCAAGTGCAGTTTAGAATTTTTAGAAACGCTGGTGCATTAATTTCCAGTGTTTAAAAAGGATGGTGGTTTGAATTATTTGGGTTAGGAACCACATTGTGCTCTGTGCTGTTCTGATAAGACGAATAGCCTAAAAACTCATAAAGCAGATGTGGGATTTGCTGTTGTGCTCTACGTTTCCTGTGATAGATACAGTAATACATACCCGCATTTTCACTAATTAACATATCAAAGTGATTGATAACAGCATATTGAAATACATTTATGAGTGTAAGCTAGCAGTGCTGAATAACAGGTAATGATGTAATAATTTGGAAGTATCTTTAATAAAATTGGAAATTTTTCTTATACATCCTCCAGAAAATGTTCTGAAGGTGATAGGTGATTCAAGTTCGCAAATGTTTGTTTTTGTACAGTTGCCCCAGCTGAGGAAAAGACTTTCTGAGCCAAGATTAAACCTGAAGAGAACTTATTTGTTATCTCTGACAATTGAGAGTATTATTACAGTTCTTAACGCAGGGCTCTGTGTGCTGTCTGTTGTCAGAGCCCGCTGCTAAAACTGGGAGGACGTGTCCTATTTATTTTTTTTAAGTGTCCTTCAAAACCAAAACCCCCCCACCCCCTGACAACAGGGCTTGCGAGTGCTCACGTACCACAGAGGCCTCACTGTAAGACACAAACGTCTGCAGTAAAACCCAGCACAGCCACCCCCCCCCCACCCCACGTCCTGGAGCTGACCCGGTTCTGCCGCTCTCAGTTTCCATTTTCCTGTCGCTGTGAAAACCTTAGGAAGACTGGAGCAAATGTGGCAGAAAGTCTCTATAAAAACCTGTCGACTTTGAAAAGTTGTGATGCCTCCTGTACTGTAAAGGTAAAACCACATGGGGCCAGTGAGTCATCACAGATACACCCACAGAACAGTTCGGCTTGAGTTATGGTCTTCAAGGTCTGGCCTGGAAACTGTCTTTGATCTGTTTGTGTTGCGTTTCTCCTCACAATTAGTTTGGGCAGCAGACATGAGGCAGATGATAAAGAGTATACCCAGACATGTCCAGAAGAAGACACTGTTACGCAAACGTGGAACCACTTTGCTGAAATTGTTCCCGGGCACAGGACTCGCCCAGCTTTCTGCCTCAGAGAATTTATTTGTCCTGTCAAGCTGTGCATGTGGGTGTCACTAGAGGTAGTCAAACAAGTCCTTATAATGTGACGTGTGTGTTCAGCAACATCTATGTCACAACCATCCAGAAAGCAGCTGTCATCTCTGCCGAGTGTCAAGCCTCACAGTGTGTTTTTGGCAGGAGGTTTACCACGTCTAGGCCCCCCTCCTCCTTAGTCCAGAATTTGCCCCCTCCCACCCACTCTGCTGGAGATTTCAGATCTTTGTAGTAATGGAACAGGTAAACATTTAGGCCTCCTCTCCTGACCAAAGTTTACCTATCTGCCACACAAAAATAATATGTTTCTGCTGTTTTTCTGGCGAACAGTCAAACAGCAGACTAGATTTACTTTTTTCTCTCGGTTTGTCATAACCTATGATTTCTTTGTGCACTGGATTTTTTGGGCACACATGGTTAATTTCCACTGAAGTACAGTAACCATGTTTTCTGAGAAGACTATATATACGAATCCTGCGTGTGTTGGACAGTTCAAAGGGAGTGATTTGTTATTGTAGACTACTGCTGGTGTACAGAATGGTCTGGGGTTAGGATCCTGGTACAGATAAAAGGGAATCTAATATTAAAACTATTTTAATAATAGGCTTTTCATAACTACAATAAATTATTTATGTAAAAACATTATAATTCATATGTTGATTTAGCTGTTTAAATGGTTGGATTTTCTGTATTATTATTATTTTTTATTTTTTTTGTTTCTTTGTGGAATCGTATGCGTTCTATATATTGTATAAGATACGCCCAGGACTGACAACAAATAGAAAACAAAAGTTTTTAGGAAGAACATGTGTAACCTTATAAGAAAGTAACATCAAATACCATTTAATGTCCTTTTAAACATAAGGTCAGGCTGTGGTTTGACCAAAAGGCCGAGCATCGTAACTGTTATGTTACTTGTTACATTAAAACTTGAGAATCACAAAAATTGTTTCTATTGCCTGTGTTTTTTATGCTAACAGTCATTCTGTGTCAAATGAGTTTGCTGCAGTCCCGATTTAGTTTTTAGACACAAGGAATGAAATTGTTAATAGATGTGGTTGTTAGCATGAAATATTTGTAAGTCCGTAATGCACTTGCTTGATTTGACAGGAATCTTTATAAGTAGGAATGAACTATGTGCTTTTTAAAAATATTTTTTTAGCTTTTTTTAGGTTTGCACATACAGTAAAGTATTAAGAATCAATAATGGTAAATGCATACTTAATGATTAGTAATTCATAAATATATTAATTATAAACTAACAGCGAGCGGCAATGAAAGTCTTCTCAGGAATGTAATATTGTTTTTCTTGGTAAGTATTTTGTCACTTTTTCCCCCTCTCGACAACACAGAGCATATTTTTTAAACATAACTCATACTAATGAAATCATTGTTAAAATTTTGTCTGAGAGCTTTGATTGCCAAAACCATGTGAAATTAAGTAAATATTTCCACTAATTTGCCTTTGAAAGATTACAACAACGCACACTATTTAAGGCAGACCAACAATACAGGAACGTGTTACTGTTAAACTGTTAATTTAAAAATTCATTTCGGAATTAAAATGAATTCCATGCACATATGACGTTCATGGTGTAAACAGGTAAGACTATCCAGATGCAGGTTGCATAGGCATGTGAGTGTAATGTGCTCTGTTCTTCGTCCTGTGTTTCCTGCACTCTCAGGCATGGCTGCTGGTTTTGGTATGTGTAGGAAATTTGGATAATAACCACTGAGTGCTGTCCTCTCTGTCTCGCCATCCTCCTCCTCCCTCTCGCCCCCCACCCGACTCCAAAGACCCGATTGATAACGGCCCCGGTCTAGGCAAGGGCGCCATAGTGGGCATCCTCATCGTGGTCTTCCTCCTGCTGCTGGTGGCCGTTGACGTCACTTGCTACTTCCTGAATAAGTGCGGCCTCCTCATGTGCATCGCCGTCAACTTCTGCGGCAAGGCTGGCCCCGGCGCCAAGAGCAAGGACGTCGAGGAGGGGAAGGCGGCATTTACGTGAGTGCCCGCGGCTGTGCGGCCCAGCCCCCACCCCGAGTATTGTTATTACTTGCGCTGTTCAGACGCCCGGCCTGATCACGAATGTGCTTTGACAGTACGCACTGCAAACTAGGCAAAGTGTTGAAACGGGACCAGCAAGCACTGCTTGAGGGCATAGGCTCAAAACCCACTATTGCTGGTTCAGTTCCAAGGATGTGCTGTGTAACAAGCGATTTAACCTTAGTAGTTGTGGCAAAATATCTAGCGGTATGAAGGGGAAGTCGGCTCCTTTTGATGAGGCCTTTTTGCAAAGCTGGAAAAATGATTCCTCTTGCTGCAGACTCTGAAGTTTAGATCTCCTGCGGATTTAATTTGAATGATTGTAGACCGCATCAGAAATGGCATGAGAGTACTCATCAAACGGTGCTGGGCCAGAACTGGCCCATTGTTTGGGTTGTTCAAGGGCCCAGATTAAGTTTTCAACATTTTCTTACTCATCTCGAGTTTTGTTTTCGTTTATATCAAACTGAAGAATACTTCTTTTCATGTTTCTGCCATGAGGTTCGGATGAGCGAGCTGTTCAACGTTTTCCTAAAAAAGGGTTTCTCACATGATTCCCCCCCTTATAGGAAGGACGAATCCAAGGAGCCCATCGTGGAGGTGAGGACAGAAGAGGAGCACACACCCAACCACGAGGGAGGGGGCCAGACAGAGCCCAACGAGACCACTCCGCTGACAGAGCCTGAGTAAGCTGGCATTCACTCTGTCCGTTGGCCTTCTTGTAAAAAAGAAATGAACTGCTACATTATATATTCGCCATCACAGACGCAAAGCCTCCTGGGAGCAGAAGCAGGCTACAGTGATGGAATATACTGCTGCAATTCTGTCACGCTCCCTCAAACATTACCTATACAAAGGGGTGATTTACACGGACACTAGAGCGGTAATAAACAGCTATTAAATGGACGTAACAATTGTAAGCACATGTCTCAATTTCTTTATGATTAATTTGAACGTAATAGTTTTATGTGGGTGTTATTTTTACATCCAGACACAGTAAAGCAATTTTGTCTTGGCAGTAGCTCCACGATTATGATTAGCTGCTGTGAAGTGAAGGCTGTTGAATTATGTATAGAAAAACACAGGCCTCAGGTGACCGATATGTTCTGTGGTAAAGCAGAAAATTTGCCTGCTCTATGCAAATAAGACCCTCTACTGTGTTCCTGTTTTACTGATATCTTGGGAGTCCTGGGGATGGAAATATAAATTATTTGCTGGTCTGAATGGAGCGAAATACTTTCTCAGCATCCAGAATTTTGTTTTACTGGAAGCCCAGATGAACAAAGGTCAGCGAATTCCGGACGTTTTTGCTGTTATTTTACCTCAAAAATTGAATATATGTGTTACCCATAAGTAACAATTTTGCCAGCCAATGAAAACGAGTCCAGGATTAGGTTGTCAAGAGGTTCACAATAATGTGATCTAATTTTACCTGTTCTACCTGCTGCTTTTATACTACCTGCTCTAACTGTATGCCAGGACTGCATGCTTTTTCCTGATGTGTCTGAGTTTCTGTGTCTAACTAGGTGTCAGTTTTCCTGTGGGTTGGCTCTGAATAACAGCACGTGTGACTCACTTACACACGTGTGTGCAGATAAATGCGCTCTTCTCCTCTTCCTCCTGTCACCGACACGGTATTCTCTTCTTCCCCCCCCTTGCTCTCACAGGCCTCCAGCTGACACCACTGCCGCAGTGGTTGACTTGCTCCCCTCTGTTGCCACTAATTCTGACACTGTCACTGAAAACAGCCCCGCTAGTGAGTCTACCACCCTCACCTCCAGTGTTGCGGCCGCTGCTCCGCCAGCAGTCGATGCCAAACCCACACCCCCACCCCCACAGTCCAGCACTCCTAAGGCTAGCGCAACCTCCCCAACTCCCTCTGTCCCCTCCGAAGGCACTGCCAAAGTGGCCCCTCTGGTCGACCTAAGTGATGCGCCGGCATCTGTGACCGAGGCGGCGCCAACCGCTAATGGCGTGGAGGCCCCAAAGGCCACCACTACCACCTCTGCCCTCAGCTCCGCCCCCGCCCCCAGCCCTCAGCCTACCAAATCTGACACCGCTAAGCCCCCCGGGAGCGAGGCACTGCAGAGCAACGTTAAAAGCCCCCCTGAAGCAGCCCAGAAAGCCTCAGCTCCAGACAGCCAGGCAAAGCCCTCTCAGAACCAAGACTTTCAGATAGACGGAGGAGCCTTCCAGCGTGCAGACGCTGACCTTTCCAAGGACGTGTTTGATGCGCTGGGCGAGCCTGCGGGGCCTCCTGCAGACACCACTGTGCCAGGCCAGGACGAGTATGGCTTCCTTTAGTTGTCGTTTTTTTTGTGTGACGTCCCTGTGCCTGGTGCCATCCTCATACCCTCTCTGTCACTCATCAGCCGTCATTGTGTTTGTGTGTAATCTGTGTGTCACCCATTTTCCTCGTGTGTCCTCTGTGCATGCATGACTGCTGTCTCTCTGGATGCACGCTCTCACTAACGTCACCGCTTTGGCATGAGGACCTCCTGAACACGTCCCTCTGCTCTAGTCCACTCCCATCCACATGCACACTGCAGCTGAACCCTGCAGGGGCCAGATGTGACAGACACAGGACTAGGAAGCGTGGTGCAGGGTTGTGACTTCCTCCAGGCAGAAAGGGATTGGTTCAATAATGAGCCTTACCTTCTAGGGCGTGTCCCGCTGTAGCCATCACACTCATCTGATTTGACTCCAGAAGTGATTGATGGATTTGGCAGGATCAGGAAGGCATTGGCCAGATCGGAGTCCACCTCATACATGCACGGAGGAAGTCGTGTCCCTGCCATTGTTGTTTTCATGCACCATGTGTGCGTCAAACACATTTTAGCAGGCTGATACGTAGGCTTGACTAGAGCTTTGTGTACCAACAATTGTGTGCCACATTATTGGGTCTGCAGGGGAAACATCGCCTTATCATCCACCACAACATTCACTACTGAAATCAACAGGACCAGGCGGGGGTTGGGAGGGAGTTTGTGGTCGTTGCCAGATGGTGAGATTCATGGGCTGTCTTTAAGCTTACCGTTTAACTTTAATTGGCCAGGGATGAGCCATTAGCCCGAGGTCAGGTGCTGGTAATTGACATGATGAATTAATCCTATTAAATGAATTCCAGTCCCCAAGTTGTTTGACTTGGTTTTGCCGAGTGCCTTAGTCAGGCTCTTTCACTGTGTCAGGGAGTGAGCTGAAACACCAAAAGGTTATACAACATATTTCTGAGTGAGCAAAAAAATTCACAGAACAAGAGACAGAAAACTCATTATATATATATGAGCTACACGTCCACGTTCTGAGTCAGAGCAGGCATGGGTTCCAGTTGGGTCTGGAGCTGATCTTGGTTCAGGCTTCTGCTTCTTAAACCTCTCTGACATTCCAGGGTCTGTCTTGTGACTGAGTGACTCTGTGTGCCGTTTTACATTCTTAGAGAACAGTGCCGGAGAGTAGATTCCCAGCCTGGTTAGAACACAGAACGACACCGTCGTAAATCAGTTTTAGCCGTGAAGTCTCAGTCTTACCTCTGATAAGGCTCCAGGACTGATGGATTATGCTAAAGAGAGGATTTCCAGGTGCAGCCGTACCTGCTGACCTTCCCCTTTTGTCCACCGCTGTTTTTACTCATCACAAGCTACAAACTTCACAAAAATCGGATTTGGTTTTCCCAAAAAACGACCTGCAATGCTGACAGATACGTTTTTTGCTGCTTTTGTCTTTAAATAAACTCGCTGCCAGAAGTGTTAGAGTTGTGGAGTTGCCATCATCAGAGCAGTTTGCGTTTTGTTTCTCTCATACTTGTTTGCCTGTGAACGTAGAGTGGTGTGCGCTGCAGACTGTGCAGACTGCACTCCTGAGCCTGTCCGTTTGCTCTCACGAGCACGCACCTTGCGCGAAAGCGTTCTGTGGACACGAGATACACAATACGATCCGCCATGTAAAGTGGCCGTATTGTAGTGGACAACAGTGTGGTGGGAATGACATTCCTAGCAGACAGGGAAGCTGGTGCAGCCGTAATGGATTTGGAAAGGTGAGACAGTTAAAATGACAGCGGTCAGCTTCCCTAGAGAAAAAGTCGAGCCTTTGAACTGGTCTTTGAATTTTACACTTCCTGGGACAAATTTGTGCCAGGTTTGTAAAATTTCTGGCTTTCAAACTGCTTGACGTCACCCCTTGTATGTCCAGCACCTGTGTGAAGTGGTCAGATCCGGAGCTCATTGCTGGTAATCATTCAGAAAGTTCTGCGTGGGGAAACTCAGATGGCTCCTTTTAAATATTTACCAGCTACACTGTTATTCTTCCCCTGACTTTCTGATGAGTTTTGGGTGGGCGGGGGGTGTCGGTTTCACTTTGTTCCCCTTGACCGTATTGTGTCACACGTCCGTGCGAGCTCAGCAGCGTTTGAACTCGGAGAGTAGAACTGCGAGGAAGCGCTTACCAAATCTCTTCAATCGTTAAAGCGGGAAGGTCCGCTCCACTCCACGCCCCAGGGGGCTTTGCGGGCCCCCAAGATTTGTGTTCTGTCACACTCCTGGGCGAGGTGGCATGGGTGCCGGAGTGATGCGCATATCAACAGCTTTTCCCAAAAAGTGATTTATGTTGTTGATTAAGCTGTCAGACACGGACGCATCCAATCACCCGGGCTCTCACACACGCTAGAGAAGCTGACGGACACCCGCCAGGCTTGACGCCCGCTTTGCGCCATGCTGCTGTCTTCCTATTTCGTAAGCATCTTGTCTCAAGCAGATGATCTGCATAAAGCGCTACACAGTGTGGTAAAGCTGCTTTCTACCTGCACAGCAGCCTTCAACACACTGCCAACAATTTATCATTGATCACAGTCTATTTTTGGGCCTTTTTATCATAAGCTTCCAAGCATTTTCAAGTAACATCCCTGAATTGTGTGAATCTCTGCCTAGATTGCCTAGTGAAACAGGATGAAAGAAACTTCTCACCCTGTCCATAAAGCAACAATCTAGTCATAATTTTATTGCAAAACTGCTTCCATCCGTGCTCTAAAATTGTGTACTTGTGTTAATAATGCGTATATATCAATAACAGAAATTCTTTGCAGTGGAATGCTAATCGGTCACACTCTTTCACTCTTGCCTATGTAAATTAGTAGGTGTCAGTGTTATATATACATAACACAGTGCAACGTATGCACAGACATATAAATAGTATTACTATTATATTTCTTCTTTACCTCTACACAGGACTAAGAATAGTGCGGCTGTTTGTCAGTGCTGCCTTTACCACTGATTTTAAATGATTTTTAAGAATTTCTCTTTTGGTTTAAGGCCACTGTGATCCTGAGAAAGTATCACAGGAAATACATGGGCTTAGGTCAGGCATGTGATGGCTGTCTGTTGTACGACCACAGAAACGTACGCACATGTCCACACGCACACACAAACACACGCAGGATGGAAACCAGAACCCACAGGCCCGGAGGTGTTGGGGCATAGAGTCACTGCACAGTCCGATACAAACTTACTGAGCGAAAAGGAAAAAAATTACGTGATTTAAGGTGAACGCTGGAACAAGGTGCGGTAAATTCCAGGCCTCTGCTCTCTCTGTTCCAGCTAAACTCCTTAATTATTCCTCATGTCGATCAAAGACATTAACCCGTGTGCGACAGCAGGGAATTTTCTGTAATTTTTTTAAAGGTTTTATTCCAAATAATTGTTTTTAAACTGATATATTTCTGCTAATACAATACAGTAGTCCCCCCTCACCACAGGGGTTCTGTTCCAAGGCCCCAGGTGATGCCTGAAACTGCGGATTATACCGAACCCTGTATATATTATATATTTTCCTAGACATACCTGCCTATGTTAAAGTATAATTTGTTATTACACACAGTAAGAGATTAACAATAACAAATAATAAAATATAACAGTTATAACGACATACTGTATTAAACGTTATGTGAGCATTGTAATACTGCAACACTCAATCTGGTAACAGAGATGGCTAAGATTTGTAGCCTGTCAGATTTGTTTACATATAATTTCCACTATGAATTAATTGTGTGACTTACTAAGTTACTACTATGTCTAGCTAGTACAAAGACAATAAAGTGCAGTATCTTACTGTCTTGAGAACTGTCAAAGCAAGAGAGTTATACAAAAGACTGACAACAGTATTAATGACAAAAATGATACTTTATACATTGTGCAGTATCTACATTTTCTATGTGCTTCAAAGTGCTTCTGTGAGAATTATATAAAAAAGAATGACAACACATGTAAGAGCTCACCATAAGCAAAGAAATAAATAAATTATATTTTAATGTGATTGTAACCTGATTACTTCTCTGTGGGAGTCACGCTTGCTGTGCTGAGCTGGTGATTAGCAGTATCAATCTGAGCTTGCCCTCCAGCCCTTTGTACATCACTATTTTGGCACTGTTGCTTTGCAGTTTTCTCCACCTGCATTGTCCTACAGGACCACTGTTTGCATCTTTGGTCGCCATTAGTTGTTAACATTAAAGCAATTTCCTTTGGAAAGTACCAGAGTTTAATGTTGCCCCCTTGTGGCTGATCTGTGTCGGCGGCCTTTCCCTGGGTTGACCACTTAACTTGAGCCTGGTAACAGCTTAACTCCACACTGTGCCTCCATGCCATTCTGAACTAGTCAGAAATAAATCCATGCTGCTGTTTTGCATCGTGCCGTCAAATTAGCTTTTCCAGACAATAAGTTTGTTTGCCAAGAATGTCAACTGGATGAGTGACCTCTGTCTTTTCCTGGCTGTGCATTTGTTGTTCCTTGGCGTCGCTGTGGTTTTTGTCACTGTTATGTTATCAGATGTGCTTGGTCAGGAGGTCCACACCAAGCTGCGTTTTGACATTTTTAAGGTCGTAAAGGCTGACAGCTCGCACTATTCTGACAGACTATGACACGGTTCATCTTTGTGCATGTGGGGAAAAGGTGGGACAGGGAGGAAAGGCAGTAGGAACAGTGAGGTCACATCCATAAAGCCTCTATCTGATGGTGTAGAGCACAAGCCAGCAAAACACGGTTCCACAAAGAGGATCTCCATGAATCTCCAGGACTGCCATGCCCTGGTCTGCAACATGCACGCTGGCTATTGAAACACCCAAGTTTTCTGCTTCCCCCTCATGCCCCCTTGCCTGTTTCCGCTACCAGTACTGGAGAGGACCAGGATGCTAGCTGGGCCATGCTTACAGGAAGCACGATGTAGCTATTAAGGGCTGAATTAGTCAGCCTCTTCTGGAAGAATTCCACTCACGTGCAGTGTGCGGCTGGCTGCTGTCCTACTGCTGCGCGCATTGTGACATTCGGTGACGCCCAGGATCTTAATCCTGCTTATCCTGCTTCTCCCAGGGCAAAAATAGAATCTGAACTGCTCTTTAAGTGCTACTCCAGCTGTCAGTGGTGTTACGGTATCAAAAGGGCAAAGCATTTGGCTCCAGGACTTTGGTAAGTTAGACTGGACAGCCCTCACTTCAGCCAGCAACACAGACATCGCTGCTTGGTCCATTAGCGTTTGGTGGACCAGGGTCTTCCAGAGCATTCGAGCGTGTTTGTATTTCAGACAGTATTCTCTACCTGGATCCATGATGCTTTAATTTGTCTGCTTCATGTTGTTCTTCTCCTTTCCACTGTCTTGCATGTTGTGTAGTGCCGTGTCCCCATCGCCACCCATCCATCTCCTTACTGTCCACACTCCGTCTGTTGCCTCACGACCACCTTCACTGTTGATGCGCTAAAGCATCCTCAGAACCGAAAGATTGGCTGAGAACAGCCAGACAGACACTCAGGTTGTTGCCTTGTGCCTCAACGTCCCACTAACACTTGTGCTGTTACTGCCCACCCACCCACCAACAGGAAGATTGCCCCAGCAGACGACAAGAGCAAACCCGAGGACACGGACGTGAAGAAGACCCCGACAGAAGTGAAGATGGTCCCCAACGAAGCCGCTCAAACAAACGGCAATGAGAGCAAAGCGTGATCGCTGCGGCGGCGCATCGCACTCACAGCCCTTCCAAACATCACGTCACAACATCGAAACGAGATTGCAAAGGCTTTCTTTCTTCAGTGTCTTTTATGAGTTCTTAAAAACAAGCGACCGGTTTGTAGATCTGTAGGATGACATAAGATCTTGTGCACATGCGTTTTTTCGTTTTCCATGCTTGTTTTGTTTTTATTTTTTCGTTTTGCTCTGTGTCGTTTTGTCTCCAGCATATTTTTAACATTCATAGAAAAAAGCAAGATCTTGTATTTAAGTTTTATCTCAAGTTATTGGAGGGAACCAAAATTGAACTTCAAGAGCACTCTGGGGGAATTCTTTAAGTAACGTCTCTCAAGTGGAACAGTATCTCAGTGTGTTGGAGTAGATTACTGGGGGAAAATTAGCTTTATCTGAGAACAATGCCTTTATTTTGTGCACACTTTCCAATTATGTCTGTTCTATAACGTGCTGTATTGCCACATTTTTATTTTCACCGTTAATGGGTTGTTTTAATGTTTTCTTGTGTTAAAAGATTATGTGCGAAAGTAACTGCCTTTTATATATTTTTTTTTATCGTTATTATTTTGAGGGTTATAGTTATAGGATTAGCATGCTTGCTTGGCAAAAAGAAGTTTCCATATTGTAATGTTTTGGATTTTTGTTTATTTTTCCAGATGTTTACACTGTAATAGTCTTTCTACCCATTTTTTTTTACCATGACTATATAATCCTGAGAACACAATTGAAGGCATAGCAGAAATACTGGGTTCACACATGAAAAAGTTGACAGTTAAGGTTACATAATATAAATTCTTAAGCTGTTTTATGGGGGAAGTAATGTCATTGGTTGGTTGCATTTCTGAGCAAATTCACGTGTTTCTCACCGAGGTTTTCACAGGACGTGTGACCCGGAGACACGTGACCTTTCACCTTGTGGTTGAGAGAGGTGGTGAGGTGACAGGCTCCTCGTGCTGCAGCAGAGCGTGCAGCAGGTGGAGAAGCCTGTTGGCCAAGACTGAGGAGATGCTGGTTGTGAAGGGTGCTCACGAAGGCTGCACCAAATTGGCCCGTGTAGTCAACAGTTTGGGGTTTACCCTGGATGTTTTACATTGCAGTGAACTGATCATCCCATCTTTAAACTGAGCCCCTGTTAGAAAATTCACTTGTGGATGGAATTTTTAAAAGCAAAATGTTCCAGTTTGGCTTTCTTCTGTATTTATGGATACAGGATACAAAGCAGGCTGAAGCCTGAAGAACTTCATTAATTAATTAAGCCATAGTGCTCTGGTGTGGATTTGGACAAGTAAAACACTGACCTTGTTTTTTTTTTTTTTTTTGTACAGTATCTTTCTCAGTTCTTTTAGGCTGCAAGCTTGTGCACTGTGAATGCGTGAATATCATAGTGTGAATAAAAATGTGTTGTCATAGAATAATAAAAAAAAAAAAAACATACATAGTTTGGTTGTGAAAGGTATAGAGAATAGTTTGAGAAAAAAAAATGTTCCACAATAAACAACCGCAACAAATGGAAGAAAAAATAGGGGAAACGGTGCCTTCGTTAAAAAAAACTAAACTTGTCATTGCGGCATGCGTTCCATGATGCTTGGTGTCTGCCTGTTACTCAGAGGTGGCCTGGGCAGACTGTAGGCCATTGTCTCGATCATCCTGCCCGTCCCTCAGAGCTGAAGGGCCCTCCAGAGAGAGATTAGTCAGTGCTGTTGCTGGTTTCTAACTTAATACTCTGGAAACAAAAAAAAATGTTGTAATAATACTGGTCTTGTCATGTTTTTCAATGTGTTTTTGCAAATACGAGGCTCACAGGATGAGGACCGAGATGATTGATACTGTCCCTGTTTACAGAGCAGGTCACAGTGCTTGAAGTGTGCAGGCGCTACGTAGGAACGTTATGCAAAAAAATAATAATAATTACAGCAATGTTAAGAGCACTGTTATTCATCCAGAGTTGTAGGGGTGCAGGGAAAATAATAGTTTGTACCAGCCTTGAATTAACAACCTACAAATTCACACACGAACTCGCTGGATTGAAGGAACAAAACCCAGCCCCCTCCCCCCCAGTGCATCAGTCGTCTGGTAAACATGTTGGCAATGAGTGAAAAAAATGTTTAAAAAAAAAAAAATCCAATCTAGAGTAATTTTTGAAGTAACAATAAAAAATGGACAGAAAACTGTTTGACAGACATTGTGTTCTTATTTGAGTAAGCATGCATGTGTACACTGACTCAATCCTGGGCTTGTATTTATATAATTGGTTTTGAGGCTAAGGTTTGAAATTAAAGCTCATGAAAACTGGAGTCCCTGGAGGTTTTGTTGTTGTACACTGATCTACTTAAGTGTTCTGTATACTGTTGTCTGTTCGGAACATTTTTGCATACTGGGCATCAAGTGCTTTTACATCACAGGTGTGTGTCATGATGGAGAAACGGGAAGGGGGTGTTCATATTTCTTCTGCAGTGATCGCAGACTCGTTTCTAGTGGTTTAATGACAAGCTGTTGTTTGTGCATTCCTCTCGCTGTAAAAAGGTGGAGATCGCTGTGGTTGAAGACCTTTACAAAATATAATGGGACCAACTTCTTTGTGAGTTTACACAAATCTTTAAACCAGTATGTTGTGCCATGAAGCAGAATGTGTCTTAGGGGAGTATCCTTTTCTGATGGTGAGACAGAACACTCCTGTTAACAAATTGGTCTCCGATGTGTGGATTTTCCTCACCTTTTCCCTCTGCAAAAGGCTATATCACTTCACCATAAAGTTTCATTGTCTTTCCTACCCAGCATTCCCAGCTTCGGGGCCTTCTCTCTTGTATACAGATTTTTACTAAGTGAAACATTGGTACCACCTCTCTTTCCACTGTCTCTGGTGTAAATACTGAGTACTAACCGAGAAACATTTTGACTTTGCATTCTGTCAGAAATACCTGTGTTCAATAAAAGTTAAAAAAGGACATGCTTGTTTGACTAGTTTTGTTTTTTGCACTTTGATGCTGAAATGTATGTTGTAATTCATATAATATTTTGTGAACCGTATTTGTTTGTTCTTTCGTTCATTTACAAACACAGGGTGCACTTAAGAGGAAATTGGAGCCAGGTCATCAGAGGGCACACACACAGATGTGCTAACACCATAGGGCTAATTTTGTTTTTCAGTTGTGGGAGGAAGCTGTGGAAATAACATGCAGATATAACAGACTCAAACTCATGATCTCACAGCCCATACAAAGTTACCAGACAAGATGATTAGCCTACTGAGCCAAAGACCTGAGTATCTTGCCTGGGGGACTAATCCCACTCTTCTCCTGACTACTGGGAGATTCTCACTGTAGCATTTTTCAAAGCCACTACACAGGTGCCACAAAAGATAGCAGTAGTTACACCAGTAATATGTAACTTTGCCAGCACCTATTCATATGTATGTGTTTTCATGTTAAAACTACTTATAGTTTGGTCTACAGACACTTTTCTGATTGATTTTTTACCACTAGGTGGCACAAATGTACTTTAAATTGATATAAATGCAACATCTTTGTTAAATGGATATGATGCAATTATTGGACACTATCTGATGACAAAAAAATGGAAATTACTTTTTGTATCTGTTGCTTTAAAGACTACAAATGACTGTTGTTTGAACGCTGCATGATCTATATGCAAATTAGTCCAACATGATAGGCCTCTGTATTATAAACCATTTAAGAGACTGTTTGAAGCTGGTTTTGTTTTTATGGCTGTTTGTTGTATGCGCCCTGATTATGCAATCTTAGAGTAAACAAGCAATCATGAGTAGAAGCCAATTACCGTTTTAATCATCAGCTAATGGAGGAATTTTCAACGATAGAATGGGAATCTAAGATTATGAAAAGGGCCCTTAAAATGCCTTGTGTATTAAATGAACTATTTTGTTTCACCAAAAACGTATTCCAGTAATCACTAATGGACACACCATTCAGTTCTAGTACTGGTGTGTGACACTGTCTTGAGTGGAGAACTAGTTTGGGGGTGGGTGGCTGGGTGGCTGGCTAATCACACACTTGAAGTCCATGTTACAACTTTGCCTTGATTGTTTTTAGTTTGCATATGAAAAGAAGCAAATTATTGTTCTTTTGTGAAAGCTCTACTGCAATTCAGAACATGAATCTGAAGTGTTCAGTTAGATTTATTCCACCCTACACGCTGGATTGTTGCTTGTCCTCCATTAGTGGGTGCTATTTTTAGGCTCAAAATAATAGCTCCACGGCACAGAAGGACGCTACAGTGGCTCTTATTATCCGATTTTGTGCCAGCGCTTCGCCTTGACGCCAGGACCTATCATCTGCATCCTGAGCGCTGTCCGCACACCAAAGGTGCTGGAATTCAAGTGCTATTCTGCGTTGTTTCAGTTTGTTCTTTTGTGTGTGTGTGTGTGTATTCACTGACGAAAATTTTTCAAATGAAGGTTGTCAGTCAGCTAATAGGCCACTTGGTTCAGTACTGCTTCAAAACCCCAACGCAATTTAATGGCCTGATTCCAGAAACGTAGGGTGTTGCTTGCGCTAAATTAACAGTGATTGTGCCGATGTACCACATGGTGGCGCTGTAATAGCAAAGTATGATCCAGTACACAGTTATTTCTCCCATTACGCGCTACATGCGTTCCTATAAATGTCAGCTATGTGAAATTTCACGCAGTAAAAATAACGGCTTATGGGTAAAATATAATAAAGCTCAGAAAACTCAAAAAGTGAGGAACTTTATAAGTAACATTTTTATGAACAAATAAATACTGCAGTAAATGTGAACGGTTCTATTATTTTTTTCTTTAGTCCTGTTGCTGTCTTAATACACTTTTTTCTGGTCGCATTCAAAACATTTTATTATAGCAAGTCCTCCTCTTTGCTTTTTTGTTTGCTATTTCTTCTTTTCTTACAACCAGGATTACTTTTTGGATTTGGGATGCTGTATTACCTTTAAAAAGAAAAGTACACAAATTCAGGACGGTAGCGTGATGGTATAGTGTAGGGGAGTTTTTTTCATTGCCTTTTATGTCGGCAAGGTGCCCCTTGATTTTTGTCCAGTCTGGCGCTCTTTTGGAAAAAAAAATGCGATAAACAATGGTATAGAACAACCAAGCGTGATTAACTAGAGTAAAAGAAACAACGGTGTGTGTGTGTGTGTGTGTGTGTGCCTTCGTGCTATATGTGTGTCATTAAGTTCAGCTCAGTGACATCCATCCATCCATCCATTATCGTAACCGCTTATTCCTGGTGAGGGTCGCGGGGAAGCCTGGAGCCCATCCCAGAGCACATAGGGCGCAGGGCAGGGGACACCCAGGGCGGGGCGCCAACCCACCACAGAGCTCAGTGACATTTTATATATATTAGTACGCTTGTACAAATTTTGTGTCACTGCTTCAATTCACTGTAGTCACATTGAATTAGGCTTCTGTGTGGTCCTTACATTCAAGAGTGTACGTACAATAAAACAGTTTGGTTGGGGTGATTCTGTATTTTTATGGCAATTAATTACAATGCGTTAATGAAAAGGTTTCCCATATTGGGCAAATTACCTCATTAAGTAGAAATAAGATAAGGTAGGTGAATCAGGAAAAGATGTGTGAGAGGTGAGATGTATACAATTTCAGTTATTTATTTCCAGTTGGCTTCAAATTACATTAATTTGCTTTAATTTGAGGCTACGTAATTATTTTATGGGTTTTTACTACTTTTGCTTAATTTATTGTGTAATTACTCTGGCTTTCTGTGCCTCCTTACAAGTTGTGTGACCAGTTTAAGCCTTGCAGTCTGCCGCACGTTTCTACAAACACACGTTTTGGGCTGCTAATACTAAAGTTGGTGCAATAATCAATATGTTTTGCCATTTTTGGTTTTTTGTATTGTTGTGGCTATTTGTTTTTCGCACTCCTTTTAGATGAAAAGAGTGACGTATTTCATCTTTCTTCCACTAGATGGCGGGCTAATTCTGTCTAATGGTCTAACTGGACTTAAGACGCGATCATTCTTACTTCTCTGCTCTGAAACCACCTTGCTGCTAATTGAGCCAGGTTCTGCTGGAAGCGCTGTTCACCGATACAGCGATGCCACGCTAGTAAATATAGTCACATAATCTATCATTCATTAATGGGCCTGTCTGCTCTGTCTATTTTCAATTAAATAAATTTCTCAACACTTTTTGAAAAAACAGAAGGTTGTTTAGCACCCAGTGTCTTTCACGCATGGAAAGTTTCATACATTTTGTAGCCATCTTTGCAGCACGTGTACTTTTCACCTAACTGTCAGTAACCACTGGCTTGCAAGACTGGATAACTGGTCTCTCGCCTTGCAGCGTAAAGGTCAGGTCTTTGGCTTCGCCGTGGTGAAGTTATGCGAGTTCACAATGTTCCCTCTATTAACTCTGTGGGTTGAGACAACGTTAACTGGCTGTAAGGACTCTGTCAGTACAAGGGTGTGTCTGTATGCAAGAACAGGGAGTCAATGTTTGACATGAGTTTGTCGTCAATGTTGCTTTGGCTCAAATCCCGTCTGCAAAAAGTATGGCTGCTGCATGGCTGAAATTTGTTTTAAAGTAAAGTCAACTTGACTAGTTAACTTGCAACTTTCAGTGTGATGAATACTTGAAATATTTTGGATCGCAAAGTGGGTGGTACTGGATCAAAAGGTTAAAGGAAAGGTTCTGACCTGGACCTTCGCTCTCACGGGCTAGGAATCAACCCTTTTTCACTATAATCTGTTTTTACATTATATTTTCTTACAAAAGGCATTTTTTCAAACTAAGTCTCCCTAAACTAAATCCCCTTGTGACCTTCAGGGGCCCAGTGACATCTCCACTCTCTCCAGCAGGTGTTCAGGGTAAAGAAAATGGTGCTGGACCACTTTCTCAGAGTCAAGAAGAGAAAGTGGAGACTGGGCGTTCAGTTCCAGGTGTGGGAGTGAGACTGGGAAAGCACTGCCCTACAGGCTTTGCCATGATGACACCAGAGTCCAACATCTAAATAGGAAATATCAGATGTTTTACAGTGCATGCAGAATATGAGCTGCTTCTCCAAAGGGATCCAGCGCTGTCTCATGCCAGACAGGCTCACCACCCCATAGATGAGGGGCTGGGCTCAAACACTGTTAACCTCTATACAATGCGTTGTACTGACCTTGATGTGGAATGGGCAACCCCAGTTAAGATCTTGTTCTTTCCTCATGAATTGTTTGCCTTTTGGGTTGTCCTATAATATTTCTTCAGAGTTTTGATTAAACTTCCCTCCAACATACATATACTCCCACACCAGTCCATTCACATTGTACACACGTTATGTACTGTGCCACTGTAATCAGTATTGAGGGTCACTTGTTGTGATGGGATTGGATGAAGTAAGGAGAATTCTTACTTAGGATCTGCTAAATAAATAAAATGTAAATGTAAATTCAAGACTGTAGGAGGGAGAAGCGATTTGTGGCAGGAAAACATAAAAGTCAGCTGAGGGAGAGGGACTCATCTATGAGAGATGACAATTTACCCACTGCGATGTGGAGTTATAACATGCGGGCACATGTGAGTGATAGTTCAGGTCGCTGTGCAGGCATCCATAACCTCTGCTCCTCTCATCACATGACCTCAGCTGTAGGAGAAGGAGGTGCCAGCGTACCTGCCGACCTCGGGAGCCGTCACGCCAGCCCCCGCACCGCGCTGTGCTTCCTCTTCATCCGGTGCTGTTTCGCTGCAGCTTCCTGGAAAGCTTGGGTCACAGCTCAGGTCAGGATTCTCAAAGAAAAAAACAGAAAAACAGTCACACAGAGCAGCCTTTACTATTTCCTCCTAAGTGAGATGTGTTTCTGACAGACAAAAATGCAACCAAGCTAAAGACACCTGAACAATTCAAAAGATAAAACACAGGAATGGAAAAAATCTTTCATAAAGCACATGTGCATATACTGTAAATTTTAGCCAAAGTCATAATAAACATGAACATCTACAATTCAGGTTCATTCTGAATTTCATTTTTTAGAAGCTCAGCACATTTATAGAAACGTGTATTTCAGTTGCTTAATTCACTGCCCAGTTGATCTAATTTCCTTTTTGTTCTCCATACAGTGGATGGTAGAAGAAAGGCCAAATGAACAGCACAATGAAACTCTGTTATACAGTGCAATATCACAACTAGGTGTGAAGCAAAGCGATTGTGTAGTTGTTGTGTCATTTGGCCTTGGCTTTCAGAAAGGTAGACCGCTTCTTATGAGCAAGCTGAAACTGAAAATGGCATTAAAATATGTCACACCATGCAGTCACCACTCCATACTACAGGAGGAATATGTCACAATCAAAACAGTCCTCGTTAACCTAATCTATCTATTGCAGTTCAGTTGTGATTTGGCTATGTGCACTATGTACATTAGTGAAGTAAGCATATATTTTAAGTCACAGATACATAGTCAGTTCCTAAAGAGATAACCTACAGTATATTGAAAGTTCACTGGCACAGAAAGTGTCCAGAAGCTCGTACCAACTTTGTAGTACAGTTTTATGGTCAGTATGAGTGCACAATCACACTTAATGGTCACATGTAAAAGCAGGTCTTATCCTATCATTTAAACTACTGCCTTATTTGTTGATGATCTAAGGACCCTTCCTTTGCTGCTTTTGATCCTGTTTTATGCTATGAAGCAATAATCCTAAACCAAATACAATACAAGAAATGCCACGCCTCACAAAAATTAAAAATTAAAATAATTACTGATTTGGCACACAAGCAGAAGGCTTTCACTGTTGAGAGACGTTGTTTTTACATATTGTTTAAAAAAAAAATTTCTAAAAAAACCTTTTCAGCAGTCCCCCCCTGCCACACACACACACACACACACACACACACGCACACACACACAGGGTTGCTGGGCCCTATGTGGCTACTTAGAATGCCAGGAAACAGTACTGACACTGATATACAACAGTATATAGATAATTATGGTAAATATTTAAATCACTCCATGTTGCAAACAGCATGAATTGTGGTTACTATTTCCTTTCTGTGATTTTATAGTAAAACCCATTCAGCAGTTGCAATGCAATCTTCACTAAAACGGAGTCGGAGTCCGATGTTTAAACTGCGGCAGCAATGAAATCCGGAAAGCCGTAGCCCAATTCAAGTGAAGTCAGTGGATCATAAAGGTAGTGACACAGAGAGAATGGTGGTGTTTTGCGTCAGTTTTTATCAATATTTCTCAAGGTTTTCAAGTGAGGTGGAGGGAATAGCAAACGGCATTGGCTGAACAAAAGCACTGAGTGAATCAGAGAGTCACCAAGAAAGCTGGAACATGCATTTGTCTTGTCTGACACAAAAAAACATCCCAGGACTGCAGGATTGCCACTTCACTGTCTTCTCGTCTTCACTCTGAGCCATTTGTAAAAGTTCTTGCTTAGTCTCTTCTGTTAGGCCTCAAGTGAGCACCAGACTGGACCCACAAGAACATGTGAAGGTATCAATGCGGGGGGTTTAGAAGCAGGTAAATTAGTGTTTATTACTTAAAGGCAAGCTAGCAAAGTGGCTACAGAGTTGTAGATGAGGTTTCACGGTTGCTGTATGACTCCAGGTACTGTTTTCTTACATTACTTAAAAATAATCAAAATTATGATTATCAAAGGCCTTGGCACAAAGGAATCTGATGAAAAAACAGGAACATATTGAACACTAATGGTTAAACGCCCCTCACTCCAGCCGGTTAAAAAAAATGTAAAAATTCCCTTTGAATCTGGTCACACCTTGTCATCTTTTGTGTCTGTTAGGCTGAGGCCAGTTCATTTCTCCTCTCTTTGAAAGTAGCCGACATCTACTGTAGATTTACAGCCGGAATTGGAGGCGAGCGGATGGAGTATGTGTGGTGGGGGGGATGTGGATATCCTTGGATGGTTAAAGGATCCTCCGCCCGTGGAGCCACTGTGCAAGGTGAGTTCAGATGAAAGGAAAACAAGCTGCGACCTCGTGGGGATTAGCTGGGGGGAGATTCCCCATGGATAGCTGTCCCTCTTTCCCAGGGCCACTGTAATATGATTACTCTGTTGTTGGCTATCGGTCCAGTGGTTAAGCACTAAGGAGGCACGGAGTAGGCTACCTCCAAGGTGGACAATGGGCAGGGGGAATTCTGCTCCACTGGGGACAGCTGGGTTCTTACACTGGAGGAGTTGGGGGTGGGGTGGTGGTTAGATGGTGGGGGGGG
>JABJVR010000033.1:5599183-5613064 GCA_025773905.1 Chitala chitala | reverse complement strand
CCCCCCCCCCCCCCCCCCCGCCCCCCCCCCCCCCCCCCCCCCCCCCCCCCCCCCCCGAAATCCCTTTTCTTTTCTTTGCCTCAATGAAACGCAGCTGCAAGGATTCACACATCGGTCTGGCAGAGTTGGGTCAGAGGGGCATGGGGGCACTGGATAGGACAGGGTTTTGGGAGTGGGAGGGGGGTGATTATGCTCTGCAAAGCTTCCATATAGTTCTCTTACCTGGTGTTACCTTGCTTTTGCCTGTGCACTCCACAATCTCCCCGCTGGCACTGGCTGATCTGATGGGAGGCTCTATGACAGCCTCTGTCCCAGCTGCTATTGAGGCAGCAGTCTCAGTTTTTGAACCTACGTGTCTCTGGAGTGACTATGTTCCTGAGGGCATTTGCGTGGCCTAGTAGAGTTTTCAAATGCTATTTGTATTCTTTTCAGCAGGTTTACTTACTCTGAACAAGACTTCCCATTACAAAAAAAAAATATACACAGCTGAATAAACTAAGCGCAATTCATAACAGTGCAAAGCGCTTAATGATATTTGGGCTACAAAGAGATGTAGCTGACGATCAGCGTCAGATCATTCGGATTGTTCAGTCTGTCCTGAAAGTCGGTTCCCTGCTCGTTGGTATGTTGTCTCTGAAGCATGCAAGAAGAGCTGCCCCGTGCTTCCTCCATTATCTCGTCGTTCATCATCACCACCATTGTTTTTTAACTGTAGTGAACAATCTAGCAACCGCTCACTGGGGAAACAATGGCCTCTTCAGGCTGGCAAACACATGAAAGAAAGTTTATAAAATTTCCCCTGAATGGAAGCCGCGGGGAGCTGGGCTTTAAAGGGGTTTAGCATTCAGCCTAACCCTCTCCAGCCCGCGAACCCGCCGGGCCCTTTGAAAAGCAGCCAACCTTCCTAAATCGCCAGGACCACAGCCTCGTTAGCCCAAAGAGATGCGTCCCGAGATGGATTGCGGCCTTTGTCGTGAGGTAGCTGCCACTGCGGGTGGAAGTTAATGTTCACTGACAGAAATGTGCTGTTCTACCTGGGACAGTGCAGGAACGAGAGACAAGGGGCTGCTGGGTAAAAGGCTGGTAAGGATCTGACAGGTGGGGGGAGGGGCCGAAGATTTGGAAGGAGACACGATGGGTGGGGGTTTAGGAGTGAGTGCCGAAATGTAAAAACACAGAGGAATCATTACTTTTTTCTAAGCAAGAATGTGTTTTTAAATATTTATGACATATTTTTAATTTTTAATCAAACAGCAAATAATTGCAGTCATTAATATGTTGCTTTTATTTTTCTTAATTAAAGGCAAAATTGAAACTTTCTGTTTTTACAACCAAAATGGTTTTTCAGATATGTTTACCTGTTTCACTGCTTTATATTTAGGTAACTATTAAATGTGGATTTTTTGTTTTGTTGTTTTTGCAGTATTATTAGCTAAGTAACGTATCTGTTTTTAGACACGTAAAACTTTAAATTCATTTGGACATGGAAGAAATGTAGTTCAAAGAATTACTTTATCATTCTTTAATGCCATTTAATGATGTACAGAGAATCATAAATCCCTATTTTCTTATCTGAATTTACAGGAAAAAAATGGAGCTGACTACATCTGAAGCTGGTAATTTTTGTTGCCCTGGAATCCCAATACTACATTATTCATTACGGAAATAATTAATAATTACATAATGAATAATTGGCCCATGAACAGAATAGTTAAATGTTTCATGGGTTGAGCTGCTGGCCCCACGTGGGTGTCAGTGCGGCTGTGCTACTGTAGAGGGTGACACTGTGACATGGTGCCAGAGCTTCAGCCTCTGAGAGAGGATGTGAGGAGACAGACCAGCTGGGTCACAGCCTCGAGGCTGACAGCAGGTGAGGCGGCCTGGGCAGGCTGCTCGCTCAACCCCCCCCCCCCCTCCCATTTCTCCTTTCAGCGACGGCAGTTCCACCAGCCAGCGCTGACCGGAGTAATGCCATGGAGCTGCAAGGGCCTCTGGGGCCGACAGTATATCTGATGTAGCCGCTTCTTTCTTTGCCAAAATTAGACAAAGTGACCCATGAGGCAACTGGGGGGGGACAAGGAGAAGGGGGGTGGGGATGGGTGAAGAAAAGAGTAATAGGGACATCTTCCACACCATTTATCCCACCCCAAAATGTTGCAACTTGTTGCAATGTTCATAGGGAGACCACTTGAGAAGTAGATTCTATCAGCGGTGAGTGTTTCCTTATGTTTTATCTGGCACATCAGTATTACTTGTAAATGGTTTTGAAAGAGGTGATAAGGTGCCTAGTTTCAGTACTGTGAGTCTAATTGTACATGCAATATTTTATTTTCGCTTTCCATGTCAAAGGAGAGGAATCTTCATATTTTTACTGTTGTGCTGATTTTCACATTACTGTTATGTTAATTCAGATGCATGTTTAAAAAATGTTTAAGATGACTCCTGTTCAACCTGACCCCCAGTTACAGTTAGCCTGAATTGGCTCAGTTGCAGGTACACACATGCGCTTCACTTCTTGCTCAATCAAGAAACAGCCAGCTTTGTTATTCATGGTGTTTGGCATCCAGTACTTAATCAGTTTCAGTAAAGAACTTCCGTCTCTAGATGTGGAAATCTGAGGATAAAATGAAATAGTTACATTCTGAAAATAAGGTGACCGCTGGCTCAATGGGTGGAACATCAGGCTGGGATGTGGATGTCTCCTGGTTTGAATCCGACCCCAGCTACCAGGTGCATATGTGAACAAGACACTAAGCGCTAGCTCACCAGGTGTCGAATAATGGCTGCCCACTGCTCCCCTTGGGGATGAGATAATGCAGAGAACCAGTTTCCTTGTAACATGTATGTGTCATTTGTATGTTTGTGTCATCACTTTAGACAAAGGTGTCTGCTAAAGAATACATGTAAAACAAGTACATGTATATAAATGGCCATCACTGCTTTGTGATGTAGTCTGGGTGAGATAATAAGATCATCATAATTAAAATCAAAGACACATTTGGGCTTGAGTGCAGAAACACCCTGCAGGTGCTGAAGTGGTGGTGTGGAGGACAAAGCACGGCTATCGGCATGGAAACCTTGGATGGGGCAAGATAAGGTCTGATCCGACTTACCTATGTGAGTGACGTGGCAGCACACTCCCTGAACAGGGACTGCGAGGTACAGAGCTTCATGGCCTTTGATGTATTCCTGACTTTCCATTTCTGTCGTGCTTTTTTGAGTGCTGTTGTGCTCATCGCAATGTGCAAAATACAAAGGGGACCTGAACCCTAACTACTAGCCTTGGTGCTAGTAACTGTGTAAGCCTACAGTGTTCATTCCTTCCATGCATTTTTCAAACTGCTTGTCCTGTGAAAGATTGCAGGAGGCCTGGAGCCTATACCAGGGACCTTGTGGCACAAGACAGAGGACAACCAGGACAGAGAAATAACCCATCACAGGCACAATCACACACACTCACACATCCATTCACACACTATTGGAAAGTTGGAAATGCCAATCAGCCTACAACACGTCTTTGGACTGTGGGGGGAAACCAGAGTACTGGGAGGAAATCCACAAAGCACAGGTAGAACATAAAACCTCACCTTTATCATCTATGCTTCCTTTTACTCCATTGATGCAAGGCTGTTTGTTTGTTCATGTTTTTCTAACTTATACAAGACTATACATTTCCCTTTACTTGTATGACTTGTGTGAGAATTGCTTGACTTAATTGTGTGCACTTTGATGACAGGACAGCACTTACTGTTAGATTTTCTGATACTGTTTGACCTCGTTTGTGACATGCACGTGTACTCTTATTCATTGTAATTCGCTTTGGACAAAGGCATCTGTTAAATGAATAAAATGTAAATGTAAACACGGGAACTCCACACACACAAACCAGTGGAAAGATTTGAACCTCTAACCCTGGAAGTGCAAGCCACTATGCCCCCCAGCTTTAGTGTTAAGCCCCTAAATTAATAATGAGACACCCCCCACCAAATTACCAAAGGTATGTTGCTCAATGCATTCAAGTACATTGGTACTATCCTAAAGTACATATTCTAAAATCCACTCAAAATTATTAATTTGCCCAAAAATGTGTTACTTTGTTGTAAAATTAATAACCATTAAACCTAGGGATGCTTTTTAACTATACTTCAAATATTGCTTTAAATGTGTTGTTGGAGACCCAGATCTGCTTTCTTCTGCAGAGCAACGAGTGACTTCTTTCTTTACGAGAGCCCCTTTGTGGCGCGACCAGCAGACAGTCTAAGATAGTACCCAGAATTCCAGAGGAACCTTCTCATTGGTTCACCTCCACGTTGAAGCCCCATGCGGATAAACGTTAGCTAACATACACGCGGTTTAGCCATTAATGTTTGCTGTCTGCAGTAGGAGTTACTGCGCAATCCAGCCGGATGTACCTGAGCGCAGAACTGAATCGTTTACAAAAACTGGTATTTTAATGTGGTAACAACAATACCAAAGAAGGTAATGTCATGTTGGAAAAAGGTACCGTGGTATTTATATATATGAAGGTATGCCAAATGCCCCTATCCCAGGCCGGTCAGGCTCAATAGTGTGTCGATTTGTTCGTTTTATAGGTTTAATTTCCTTCCAGTTTTATTTACTCATTATGAGAGCCACTGTAAAGATTTTTCCCTGCAGCTTCGCTAACTACATTGATTAGACACCCCCGTCTGAATTCAATATTGGGCGATAATGAAGGCAGAATTACAGTGGCCATTACATAATTATCATAGATTGTGCCCCAAGGAGATTTTTGCAGTGGAATAAGACTGAATTATTCTGCAAAGTAAGGAATATGTTATCAACTCTGTAGCCTTCGACTGACAAAATATGCGGAGCAAATTTTAACGACGTGAATAAAACTCTTAGATAAGGAAGTATGTTTTGACTAATGTATAAATCGTAAAACAGAATGATGGCTTAAGTTTCTCATGGTGACGAATATGAAAGAGCTTGCAAATAAAGTTTTAGCGTAGGCATGAGAAACTAAAAACTATTAATAGCAGCATAGCGTATGAAAGCACGCACTGTGTTCTTCATATCATGCCTTTCTGTAACTTTTGCAACTCGCAAGGATTGCATGTTTGAAGTGGCTCTTTACATATGCGCGTCTTCATGCAATTAGTGGTTTACGCGCGCACGTGTCTTTATGAATTAGATTTTTTTTGTATAGTCCAATGAAATACACGTTAAACAAGCTGAGCACTCTGATTTAAGTCCTAAATTGTCTTAACTGTGTCTTCGTTTCCTTCAGTGGGTAAGCAACCTGTTTGGGGTATACCCTGTCTTTTACCCTGTGTTGCCTGAGGTACAATCAAGGTCGCCTATAACCCTGTCCACTGTAAGTGGTTGAAAAATGAATGATTAACTGGTGTTCTTTCACGGAGGAAATTTCAATTTATGGATGTCTTCTTTATGCAATCATTGGGTTTTAAAAACATTTATGTAATAATCCTGCAGTTCTGATAGTGCGCGTTGTTTGCTTTGCAGGAACACACAGAACTAACTGCTCAGAACCTGATTATTTAAGCTGTTTACTTGTTTGAAGGATGGTTACTGGCGGGCTGTCTGAACAAAATGGGGTCACTTGCCATGGTTTAGCACAGCTCAGTAAGCTGGCAACTGAAAGCTGCTGGTCGACAGTTGATGAAGAACACACTGAACAGCATTTGTGGTCATGCAACAGAAACCCAGCCTGAGACGAGCTCCTTGGAATAAGGCCCTGCATTAATAATTGATCTGTTTAAACCAAAGAGGGCAGAACTTATTTATTTCAAACCGAAGTTAGCCAAACAGCTTCATTTTTTTCCATGATAAAAGAAAGGCCTGGGGTTTTTAATACATAAATCATTGATGGAGCAACTGGAATCAGTCATTATAGCAATTCTGCCCTGTGCCTTTTTTTCCTAATAGTTTTTTTTTTTTTATTTATGTTTTGAAATTCATGTCAGAAAAGTGTGGTCAGCTGGTGTCCATGAGCTTCTTTGGACAAAGAGGAAGCATGATGTTCCAGAAGATGAACTTCCAGCATGAGGACATGAAGAGACAGTGACTTGTAGTGAAGGACAGGCAGGCTGCACACAGCGGACGTGTTGGCAGGTGTTGCTGGGCTGTGATCTGCTTACATTTAATGCGATACAATCCAATGACCATTCAAATATTTAATCTGCTACTCGGGGACAGGGAGGTGGCCTCCGTTGAAATTAAACCCCTTCACCGGCAAAGCTATGCCTTCCCACACACAGAGCACACTCTTATATATACACACACTGCGCGCACAGATCTTCTCAAAACATACATACACCAAAATACACATCTAAGGTAAGACACTCAACCCAAGCTGTTCAGCGAAGGTGACACCAAAGTGACACCTGACAGCAATGATATACGGAAAATTGTGACCTTGTGAGGCTGGTGGACAGTGAGGTGAGGGTGGGATGCCTCACCTGTTTTGGCCATAAAAATGGTGTTTTTTGAGCTTAGAATACATTATCCATTTTTCTCCATTCATTCACTCCAGCAGGACCGTCTTTTCTCTCCCCCGCAAAGCTGCTAGGTAGCATGAAGACTGCAGGCTCAGACTCCACAGTTCACGATACCTGTCACCTGAAACCAACAGAGACACTGGCACCAGTCCCATCCCATGGTCAGGGGAGACTAGTATTGATTAAAAGCCTTCCTGACAGGATCATCTTGTCACCTGACTAAATAGGTGGAGGCCCCAGACTTGGAGGGGTAAATATGCCTTTAGTAAATAAAACAACTCAGTCAACACGACCAGTTCACCCATTAACCTCAAGGAGAAAGACCCATTAATTAGAAATGACAGTCTAACCAGGAGGGGAAACTTTACGATACAATCTTGTAAACAAAACACTGAAAACACAGAAACGGCCTCATCTGGAGATTTAAACCAACTTTGTTGTACAATGTAAGAGTGCATCTCCATTGCATGCAATACAAACACAAATGCATTCACATTAAGAGTCTGTAGGTGGTTTCAAATGAATGTTTAAACCCAAAGGACCTGTTATGCTGTAAGTAGCATTAACAAAGGAAAACTGGAAGAATAGCGAAGTACAAATATTAAAATACGACTGTTTTGCAGTTATAACACCGATCATATTAACAGTCAAAACTATGTATAGGAGTATGCAAGTCATACTTGGAATGGTGAGACCTGCAATTATCTTAAAATGTTTAGAATCAGAATCGGGTTTATTGTCATGTGCACAGTAAAACAAACAGTTGCACTGTACAATGAAGTTCTTACTCTGCAAGCCCTGAGGAACCAGTGTACACAATGAAATAAGCCAAAACAGGAGTGACAAAGGTGAGGGAAAAAATACATTACACAACACAGGTATGTACAGTATATAGTACATGAAATGTACAGTATTGTACCACAAAAAAATTAAGATACACTAAGGCAAATTTTAAAATGTTTTATTACATAGGACAACAACTAAAATGTACATGTGCACAAATATTTCACATTAAAATACATAAAGCTGACCAGCTGAATGTAAAGTTTACTGTAACCCAGAACAGTATGTTAAAGACAGTCTCTGTAAAGTAGATGTATGACATCAAGGCGGCCACTAAAGATTTTGGGCCTTATGAAAGGTGTTATGTTACAACCCCAATTAAAAAAAGTTGGGACAGTATGAAAAATGGTAATAAAAACAAAACTCTGTCAGGTCTATTCACCCTATACTATATTGAAAACACTACATCAGCAATTTGATATATATAGGAAGGACTTGGGGCGTTGCACAATCAACAGTACACAATATTATCAAGAAATTCAAGGACACCAGACAAATCTCAATGCATAAAGGGCGAGGCCAAAACCATTTCTGAACGCGTGTGATCTCCGGTCCCTCAGACGTCATTGTCTTAGAAACCATCATGTGTCTGTAGTGGATACTATGATGTTGGCTCAGCAACGCTTTGGTAATCCTTTGTCCATTAACACCATTCATCGCTGCATTTACAGATTCAACTTAAAGCTTTACATGACAAAGCGGAAGCCATACATCAATACTGTCCAGAAGCGCCGAAGACTTCTAGGGGCTCGGTTTCATCTCAGATGAACAGTGGCACACTGGATATGTGTTTTGTGGTCTAATGAGTCGACATTTCAAAAAGCTTTTGGAAACAACAGACATTATGTTCTCCAGACCACAGTTGACTCCTTTTAGCTTTTATTACCATTTTCCATACTGTCCCAACTTTTTTGGAAATGGGGTTGTAAATGTTGTTTTATGTTAAATGTTATGCTCTATTCTAATGTTTGATGTTCCCTGGAATTGTTGGTGCCCCCAGTACAATATCTAATTTTTTTTTTAAACCTAGATTACAATACATACTCTAGTTTGTCTGATTTAAATGAAGTTTAAGTGCAGTTGTTTGGCTGGTGTGTCAAAGAGGCTACTGCGTTGACCACCAAATGTAGCTAGAGTCACAAGATGGGGTGAGAGGGTGCCTCTGGCACTTGAGATGCCCCTAGGATCATGTAAATGAAAGAAATCTATTCAGGTCCATGCATGCTCTACCCTCTGGGAGCACAGACAATACAGGTATTTCTTGTCACATAGGCTGTCCACCTGAGACATTTCAAAATGGCCTGCAATTGTAATGGCGAGAACAAGAAAAGCATTATAAAAAAATGAAACATGGAAATGTCCTGCTTCCAATTTAGGTTGCATAAGTGGATTTAATGCACATTAAGCTGGAACGTACAATGCCACAGAACTAAGGAGAATGGTTAAGATGACATCCAAATTGCTCATGGGTAGAAATGGTTTCCCACCATCCCCTATCTTTACATTGAGGCTGTTTTCTGGAAACTAATTATATGTCATCAGACAGTTTCAGTATTCGTGGTCTTCACAGCTGCTGGGTGTTTTCTAACTTACCTCAAACACATTCCTTGAATGAACAATCCCAATTATGCATCTACATTTAGTACAGAACATTCTTACAGTAAATTTGCTGTTTATGAAAACCACCTGTAGGTATTCATTGGACTACTGCAAATTTTTCAAAACCTTTTTCAGTCAAATTAGGATTTGTGAAAATTATGCCTTGTTCCTATAGAGTCAAGAAGATTCTGAAAGCAGTAACTGCAGGGGTTCAGTGAACTGTAACAACGATTTACTTGCGTAAGTAAGCAATGATATGTTCGTGTAATACACAACACGTTTCTAGTCTTCTATTATACTTTTAAAAATACTTGCGGAAAATGTTTTTAAATAAGACATTAAACATCGATTTATTAAATGTTAAAAGTAAGGCTGTTAAAATGCCTACAAATATTCTAAGTTTCCTTTCTTCTCAGCGTTAATGTTCTCTGTGCCATTCTAAGTTTTGTGGTGTCACCCTATTTTTTGTTGCTCACGCAGACTTTTTCAGCGCATTCGGTCGCTACAGTACTGAGATCGTATAAGCGCATGATTGCATTGAAAGTTTTTCTACTCGTTCCTGCATGGTTCACAGCAATATTGTTTGTTACAGCGATCTGCAAGACTATGACAGACGTGGCTCCTACTGTACCAAAGAACTTCAGTCTACGCAGTTAAATTGCATAACCGGAATGATATAATGTATATAGGACCTAAAGTACAATTCTACCTTTTAGTGTGAATGGTGGTAGTTTAAAATGAGCATCAACTCACAGAATTACGTGGGTAAGTGAAGCACGTCCGTTATGAAAAGCAAAACAAAACGTCAAATGCAATAATAAACGGAATTTGTTAAATATTTCTATTTCGCCGAAATTTTTACATTAACATTTCACGCGTTACTACGCTGGTATTATATAATGCATTCAGTGTTCGCGTAACATCGAAAGTTTTAATTCGTATCATGACATATACTATTAATTATAGTAGTTAATGTATAGGGACAAATATCAACAATACGCAACCGTTTTGGACTGATTTTTAATAGACGGCATTTAAAGCGGGCTTTAATTCTTTATGAAGTACTCCTAAGTCTGAAACACCGTCAGATCATCTATTCAGTGTCTGATTTTGGTATCATGAGATATGGTGCTGTCTAACGTTTACTCCACACCTGGCTAATTAGATGCTAGCAGTTACACTGTCGATAACTTCGGTGTCCCTAATTAAATATAATTAAGCGAAAGGCCGTGTCAATGCGCTGACGCGACGGCCACAGGACTGGAATGGCTGGAAGTGAAACTGCATCCTTCGGAATACAGTACGCGGTTACAAAGGATGTCACGAACTGTCGAGCAACAGGCGAGCATCAATTCCACCATGCTGCGCACAAGTTGGTTTGCACGCGTGTAAATAATATCTTAGTAACGGCTATTTTCATAATTATTTGTGCCCCACAAAAAAGCATAGTGGAATTTAAGGTTTACATTCGCAAAATCACTAACAGTCCCATCATAAAGTCATAGTCATAACTGCCACTGCACGAGTAATACTAAATATGTTGTCTTACGAAGTTGATTTTATATATTATATAAAATCATCTATACATATTTATTCGTATATAATTACAAAAACTATAATAAATATTTCAATGCATCAGCAGTCAAAATATTTACGCACTGAAATCGACTTATAAAAGTTAGAGCAAGGTTAATATACTACATTCATTACATCGATAACATAAAAATATGACTGGGACGCTCACGCTGTGACCTGCGTTGTGTGTTGTCTCGTTTTATGACAGATTGCCCGGTGGTTAATATCTCCTAATTAATTCGCACACGCTCCACGCTGTACGTTAAAGATGGCAGCCCCCTAGGTGTCTCACTTTCGCAGTGTTTGCACGCATCAGTAGAAAGGAGAAGAGTGAGTCAGTGCGTTGACGTCACCGCTGTGTTGATTTGCTAACCCGAAAGCAGATAGGAGTTAGTGCGTGTGAGAGCGGGTACTGTGAACTGCGTTACTATGCTGTTGCCCTAATAACTATACATTCGGAAACAAAACGTGCAGCCAAGGTAAGTACACATGGGCTACTGGCGCGCGGATTACTCCTTGTTACAACACTTAAACAAACTCGCCTCGTCGCATGCACACTGTTATCGGTACACAGTGCAAGTGCTTATTTTTTATTTAATTTAAATGTTTGCTTAATTCTTATTGCAAGCAGCCACAAGTTACGTTGAATAGCTGAAGCGCTGTCGCTAGCTGAGTTCTGAGTTGCAACACATATGTTTCCGTAGAGGTAAAAAAAGTGTAGCTTCGATTTCAAAGAGGTTATTTCAATGTGATACATTAGAGCGTCGGAGTGATGCCTCGTGTAACGTGCGTTAAAGTTTACAGTTATATTTACTGGCTTGATTTGTAGAGATGTTACGTTGACGTAACCGTCTGTTTTAGTATTCTGGGGATCACTACAGGAGGAACGTGAGGTCTGGTCGTACAGTTCATTGCACACCAGACAGTATGACGTACAGCTGTATGCATCGATTTGTGCTTAAATGTAGTGTTTGTATGCCTCTTAAGTACTGTTTATATATACGCATGCCATTTTATTTACCTTGCTTACATTTTTTTTCTTTAAGTTTAAGCGGCAGACCTGTGTTATTCCTGCGGATCGACGCACTTGCTGCGCCTCTTGAAGCCGTATTGTCAAAACATCACTAAGGTTAGCAAGATTAGAGTATACCCATCTGATGGACTTGAGAAATTTACGCAAGATCGGTTGATTCATGCCTTATCACTGGATTGTGAATTTTATATTTTTAAACCCCCCGTTTTTTAAAATAAATATGTTGTTGCGCGTAGAAATATTGGATATAAAGGATTTATTTGATTGATCGTTGCATATAGCCGTAGGGTTTGTTTCTTTTCAGGCAAATCATGCAAATATTTTACGTTTACGACCACAAGCTGGGGACAGTTTAATATACACGATTCACGTGGGTTAATTGGTGTCTTCTGTAAAGTCGCCAATTGAAATAGCTTTTCAATCAGTTTGAGTTGGAGAGATACGTTGGTTCGCTATCATTCAGTATTTACTTTTTGTTAAAGCAAGAGATGTTAGGTGAGGTAGTTTACTTGCGTCTCGGCTACCTTGGAATATGTGTTTAGATATGATTTCACTTTGCATGTGGTTTCAGACTTTCATTTACATGTGAACATTTTAGTGCTTTCCTTATTATCCAACACTGTGTACGTTAACGGTAGGGTACAGTGACTAATGAGACGGCATTTCAGTTAATTGGCATTTTGTCGGAAAATGTTTTGCATGTAAGTGACCGAACGTACAGTATGCTGTGTTGACTTTTGATAATGTATTGACTGTGTACATAGGTTTGTACATTTAGAGAGATAATCGAGTTTAGCAAGCTGGTTTTGTTTTCTTTAGCCTTGTATATTTTTAAACGATTCAGTTGAAGTCGTATTGCTATTTTTTCCCCTTCCCTTTCAGTATTTTTAAAAATGTTTTTAGTATTGAATTTATTTTGATCAAAAGTTTTTGCTTGTTTCCTGTAACAAGCTTAAGACATTTAAGGAATTGGGCAGTGCGAAAGACATGTCCCTATTTTTACGAGGTCATAAATAAGAGCTCAATTGAAATTCTAGTCATAAAACAACGTTTGAGGTTTCTATATCAACAAGTCGATGTGCATGTCTGGGTGCTTTCCCTGTGTTAATATGTTCACTTTCATTCATGTTACGTACAGTATTTGTTGTATTAAATAAACTACCATAAATTTGCGCTTTAATTGATGTGATTTCTGTAACGCGTTTAATACGCCGTCAAATTTCAAGTTGTTATACCGAAAGTGTGTCCTTGTTCTAGGTGATCTTGGCATATCGGTGAACTGAATTTGCTTTTCATCACTGTTTTAAAGCACACTGAAACACTATGATCAACCAGTGGGTTTATAAACAAGTGGCGCCCGCTTTGGTTTTTTTTTTTTTTTTTTTTTTTTACTTTAGCTCTACGGCATATTTAAACCCGCTTCGTTTTACTCAACACTTGCGTAGTATAACGGTGCATTTAGTTAACGTTATGTGAATTATTTTTTATGATAATTTTCAGGTAAGCACGGAAATTGTTGTCGACAGACTCTTTGTCGTCGTCGTCGTCGTTATTGACTCCGTCCAAATTGTAGTATGTGTGTCTGTGTGTGTGTATATATATTTTTTTTACGTGCTGCACGGTTGGCGGTACCTTAATTTCAAACATTGCGAATCATGGTTTTCCTCTCACAGCGCCTTAATTCACAACAGTGAAACATGCACACTCCAATGTAAGCGTGATTTCTACGCGAGTTTATTTTTCCTGTTCGAAGAATACTTCGTTTCGTTTTAGAAAAGATGCACTAAACTCCAATATTCCTATAGATTAATGTAGCCTCTCCGGCGTGTGGCGGTGATATGAGCTTGTTAGAGCGTGCTGTCTGTGCTTTCGCGGTTCGGCCGGCACTGGCGCTGTTTGCTGTGTTCTGCACGCTCCGCTTACTGTCCTCTGTGATGAGAATACTGAGTACGTCGCCGTTCCGTTTCAGAATGGCTGTTGATGCTCTTTGTGAACCAAGCCCCAAACGTTTTAACAAAGGAACACATCGCTACCGTGATGCCGTTGTCGTCCTTAACAAATTCTACTTGAGCGATTTCGTTTCTTCCGCTGCTCAAAACGTGTTTCAGTTGCTTATGTTAATGGATGTACTAATTTGGAAATATGACGGGCACATGTCAAAATAGGGTTAACGACTGGTAAATTATCAACGTGTAAAGAACACTACGTATTTCTTCAACTCTTAAAGCTGTAATTAGTAGGCTGTCTTTTTTTTTTTTTTTTTTTTTTTTTTTTTTTTTTTTTTTTTTTTTGAATAAATTTTAAATTTTAAATTTTAGGGAAAAAGGT
>JABJVR010000033.1:5572498-5590890 GCA_025773905.1 Chitala chitala | reverse complement strand
CACACAATCTCCGTGTGTATTTTTTGTTTAACTCTTTACAGTCTCTTAAAATTTACCATTTCCAATTAATTGCAGTCTTTAAATTTTTTAAATGTTAACTGGTGGGACTATTTTAAATGCCCCCCCCCCCCCCCCAGTCACTGCCCTGACCTAGTTCTTAGTTTTAGACCAAATGTGATATTTACAATGGACTTAATAGGTTGGATTGCGTGGGCATTAAACATGGAATTAGACAAGACACCCCATAATCAGTTGGGTAGATTTGCTAATGCAACCCAAACGAACTCAGGCTTGGATAATGGTTTGTGAGGTCATATCTTAGTGAGGCCTGTCGCCTCAACATTGAAGATGGTAGCAATTAGAGAACCCTTTCCGCAACTTCAGGTGTAGCTCAATTGGTCCAGTATCTCAGCCGGCACTGATGAGTAAAGGGGAAATGCTGCGCTGATGAGTAATTACGCTTTTGTTTAGACAGCAGCGACATGCGCATTACGCACTCATAGCAAGCCTGGCTCGTCAGGGCAGCGCAAATAAGAAAAACTCCAGCAATTCATCTGTCCGGCTAATGAGTCATTAAACTGCAGCTCCTTGTCCTTTTCACTGTAAAGCAGGTACAAGCACGTCCTTGAAGCTGATGTGGGCTAATGCATTTGCGTCGCATTTAAAATGGCAGCCTCTCCGGCACATTAAGGAACCACAGTGTTGACAGTCAGTGCTGGCTTTTGTGTTGATTGGCCAAGGTTTACTGCTGGTCTCTGCCTTTTCCCCTCTCAAGTCTAGTTGTCCTAAATTTGCTGTTCCTTTCCTGTACTCTGGAAAAGAGGCAGGAAGGTTCAGGTTCCAGTACCATCAAAGACGAATTTAGCCTTACCCTGTAGTTCTGCTAAATGAATAATGGTGTCTGTATGTATCAAGTATTGACGCTCTGGTGATTACACACACCTTTTGTTTTTTTTTTTTTTTTTTTTTTTTAATCACTGTTTCAGAAGATTCCGGCCGTTGTTTTTGAACGTTTTCCCTTGAACGTACAAAGTTTAGTTTTATTTTTTAAACCGGCGTTATATTTGCAAACCACCATTTGCAGGCAGCCACCAGTTATGGATGCCATGTAAGGTGACTAGGTGACACCAGCTGAGCACTTTGTTTCTTTCACAGTCGTAGCCAAAGATGTGCTCTTTCGACGTTTTGCCACTTTAATCGCATGACATGTGACCTGAGGGATCTGAAAGGCATGTTATGCATGTATGCTTTTTTTGAGGGGCAAGTGCACCGCAACAGGTTTTTTTTTTTTTTTTTTTTTTAAACACAAGCTCACGTGTTTTCCGTGGTTGTGTCTATGCCAGGCTGCATGACACAGACGGCCTTGAGCGTGGTTGCAGGTTATTAGGCAGATAAAGATCAGCCGCCACACGTAAAGCGAGGCCCCTGTTGCGTGAGCCTTCAACCAGCCTGCCATGCTATCTCTGCAACAAGTGCAACCAGAGACAGTGTGTTACACACGGGAGTTGGGGGGGGGGTGGGGTGTGCAGTGTGCCAGTGGCCCCCGCGCTGTTCCAGGTGGCGTAGGCCCCTACATCCGGTAAATGCCAAAAACGGGCTGCTGCTTCACGGAGGGGAGGCGCCCCAGTGCTCCGAAGTCTGGTGGGCCTGGCCAGAGCAGACCAACTGACTCCACAGGAGGGCGAGATAAGATGCAGAGCTGTTGGTGGTACAGCTCACTGCCACTATTGCAGCTGCTACCATAGTCAGCCCTTTCCAGGTCCCCTTTCCTCAGGCTGACAGCAGCTGCTAACCTCAACTCAACTTCTAGGCTCTCGCTGTTGTGTGAGCTGTTATGAAATGCACTGTCAGAAGTGCTGTCTTTGCCCTCATTGTTCAAATGTGGTCAGCAACTGGAAACTTGGACCCCTCCCATCACAACCCCACACACCAGTACTATTCAGCAGTCTAGTTCTGATAAAACATTTGTCTGTAATCTTACCAGTTCCTGACCAGTGTAGTGTTACATGAGGCAATATTGACAGGTTGTAAAGCCCTTTTTTAAACATGCTTTCAATTAGTTATGTAACTTTACAAATGTAATCAGAGATGTTGTCGTCTTGCTTTAAAAATGGTTGCAAAATAAGTATTGCGACATGTTAGGCTAAATGCAGAAGTAGATTACATGCTTATTCACTGCCTCTGAAGTACTGGGTAAAGTTTGAAGGGCTGAAGGGAGGCAGCAATCCTGTTTATCTTTGAATATGGTGCAGTCACCTGATTCAGAGGTGGTGTTCAGTGTTGAGGGACTTAAGGGAGTACATTTGAAGTTATTTTGGATAAACGTTTCAGTTAAGCTCTGGTCTGTGATACATAAAGTATCTTAATTACATGATTGTATATTTCTGATTTGACTTTTTATAGTATTATGGTCATTTATAGTTGTAGCAGGTGTATTTTCAATGTGTATTTTAACTTTAACACACAGGTATATACATTTTCTATCTATACATTTCCTATTTGCTTTGGGTGTTAATCATGTCAAGGTCTTGTTAGCATATAATTTATGGTGTTAGTGCATGAACAGTGAAATTTTCCCCCACCTCTAGGCCAGGAGCAGAGGGTCAGCTCGAAGCATACAGGAAGCCTCTCAACAGGCCATTCTACCAATTAGACAATTGGCAGCAGAGAATCATAGCTTTGTGTTCACAGACATTCTAATTTAGGTCTCTTTTTTTTGTGTCAGTAAATGGGATGTGACACAGGCAGTACAACTGCCCCCTTCCATCTCCCTCATCTAAAAAATAAATAAATAAATAAATAAATAAATATGAACCCTGCAGAAGGGGTTGGTGAGACCTTGGCTCTGTGCCAGTTTTCAGGTAGCACCGTATCCCAACTCTCGGAGCTTCTGGTACCTATGGTACTGTAAAGGACTCACTGAAGTGTTGATGGGCAGGAATCGTGTTAGTTTAGCACGTTTATCTGGTCTCTGGCACACGTCCAAAAGTCACCCCATAAACCAAACCACATAGCTGCGTACTCCTGTCCAGCATGGTCGTTGGGCACCAAGATTTCTATCATACTGCCAGCAGGAGGTCTTCCATGAATGAAAAATTCTAAATAAGTTTCCTCTCACTTAATTAACAAGTTGGCCTAACTCTTATACACAGGTGTTATGGCGATGCTGTCAGCAGTGGGTTTTTTTTTTTTTTTTTTTTTTTATTTATTATTATTATTTTTTTTTAAACTATCAGACTTCTGTGTGGCTTTATTCTGGAAATAGCTGGGCTGGTCTGAGAGATTGAAGAGATGGGGGAAGACCTACAAAGTTCCTCAGAGACCTTCTGGCAGTTTAGGAGTCTGCATTACCACTCCAGATTTTTTGGCCCATTGTTCATCTGCTTTGCCCCCTGAAATTAGGGGACCTTGGCAAAGAATCCCATAACTAAAATGTAGAAAGCAAACATTGCTGTGTTACTGTCGGTTATTCTTCAGTGTCCCAAAATACACTTATCTCGGACAGAATGTTTGATTAAACCTTGAACTAAAACTAAAACCGTGGTTTATGGATTTGTTGACCAGAATATTAAAAAAAAAAAAAAAAAAAAAAAATCAAAAGTGTATGTTTTTACCATTTTAAATATTACTGTAAGTCTAACTGCGCGTTTAGGCAGGACTCTGTAGGCCAAATGACATTCCTGGGGCGGCTGCAGCTGTTCAGGTGGAGAAATGGCTAATTTTGCTGGTGCTTGTTCATAAACGGATAGCTGGTGCTACCACTACCCCAGAGAATTGGTTCTGACCCATACCATGTGTCTTTTTTTCACTCATTTACATGCCCATGGTCAGTACTGGTCATACAGAGGTAAGAACTGCTGTTTTAGGTTGTATATTAAGTATTAATATTACTCATAGCCTACTAAAAGGGTTGTTTTTTTTTTTTTTTTTTTTTTTTTTTTTTATTGGTTTACTCTATGTTTTTTTAACTGTTGCTGTAGCCCTTTGTGATGGTTGGTGGTTTAAATATACATGTGGTTTATTGGTTCAACAGTATTTCCTCTAGTGGTGTCATTTCTGTTATGTTCTATGGAGCGAAATCAGACGTCATCATTAATCATAGGGTAAGTATGTAAACCCCCCACCCCACCAAAAAAAATTCCTCCGAATAGTTTTTTTAGGGGTTGAGAGGGAGCTTACTTTGGTGCTCGGCGGCCAAACCCTGTGAGCAGGAAGAGTGTCTCCTGTCTGTGTTTGCCGCTCTCCAGTACGGCAGCCGCCTGAATCGGCACCCGTTCGCAGTTTGCGAGCACCGCACAGCCTGAAGTCCCCAACAGGTGTTTTGTGCTCTTATCGCTGCATTGTGCCTTATCTCAGAGGTTCAGCTTCCTGTCACCGTGCGCACGCTACAGAGAGGGGGAAAATATTTCATTTGGCCTCTGACCCTGGCAGGCGTGTCCAAGCTGAGGAGCGGCTCTAACAAAAGCGTTTTGCAGTGCTCTGCCAAAGGAAGCACTGCCAGTCGCTGTCCTTGGTTACAGTGCTCTCACACCCCTGTAACAGCTGCGTTTAGTCTCATTGACCTCAAACCATTTTTTAATGTATTCCTCTAGTTTGGTCAGTCTGTTGCCTGTAAATTTGCCCCAGTTTATTAACTCTGCTTTATGTGGGAGGGAAAAAAAAAAATGCCCTAAAATGGTGGGCAATGGGGCTCTATCACCCCACCCAACCCCCACATCTTGTGCAAAAGATAACAGTGAAGGGTGGAGGACAAAGGGTAGAGTGTCTTTTAAAAGAGTGGAGACCCCCCTTGGAGCCAGGGTTGAAAATTTGACGGTGGGTTTTTTTTTTTTTTTTTTTTTTCCCCCCCACCCCAATCCCGCTTCTGTGGGTGTAGCACTAGGAGGTTTGGGGGTCTCGGAGCCATGAGAGCCTCCATTGTGGAAGGTCGACTCTGTTACAGTAGAGTGGATGCAGGGGTCTCGTCATGGACAAAGGCAGGGTCAAACAGGCCCCCATTATTTACAGTAGTCCCTTTCATTGCCCGAGTGAAACGGGAGCCTCCGGGGCCCCGTGGGAAGGGCACTGTTTTTGCTCAGTCAGGCCTTCAATAAGGTCAAAGGGCACCATGGGTTGGGGGGGCTTGCTGACTTCCAGAGGCTCCATAGAAGGGCTCTTATTGATCAACGAAGAATTTTGTTGTACAGGCAAAGTTTAAAAAAACAACAGAGCCAGCGTCACACAATTGCTATGGGCTTAACAAAGGGGGGAAGGGATTTAAAACCAATTGTCTGTTAGGGTTTTTGTGCCTGTGACCTTCCTACACTTTGGACTTTTTAAACCCTGCATTCAATGCATTTTGTAATGAGAGTAAAAGCACTATACATTTGTCTATATTTCCAGTATTTTTTTTTTTCTTTTCCCCTCAAAAGTCAATTGTTTTACACTCCTTTCTATCTATGTCATTTTTAGAATAAGATTATAAATTGATTCTGTTGTTAGAGAGGAATTAAGAACCCAGGCCTTAAAGTATGATGACTAAAACAGTGCCTTTTTAATCGATGCCCTCTGTGTGGTTTGATGGCTCTGTGTACCTGCGACTCTAAGCTTGTTTGTTTTTGGTTGGTATCAAGCGTCATCTTCATGCTACTACATGTATTAAGGCCTTTCAAAATTCTCTCATCACAAACAGGAAAGAAGCAAAGGTAACACCCAGCTTTCTGAGCACACCAAAAAAAACTCTGCTAGGAGCGCTTTCTAATCTTGATTTCGTGTAATACGTATCAGGCCTTTCGGGCTGAATGTTTGGGTATTGGGCAGTCCAGTAGCCAGTTTAACTGATTTTATTATATTTACGGTGCACATTCACCATGGGGTTAAAGTTCATGTGGCAGCAGGGAAACTTGTGTGTGTGTGTGTGTGTGTGTGTGTGTGCGCGCGTACGCGTGCGCATGAGAGAAGGGGAACTTGGGGGTGGGGGGGGGTTCCAGGGTCCAAGGGTCCAGCTTGATCTCACGTTTCAGGCCTTTGTCCACTGCAGCACAAAGACCTTTCGCTGCCCTGACCTACTTCGCCTCCCCCTGTCAGGCTTTTTATCTGGCTGACAGAGCACTGACCAGCAGAAGAGGGGAAAAATGGTTTGCTGCAGGAACAGTCATTCACATCCTAACGATCCCAGCACCCTTGTCAGAGTTCTCAGTCTGATTTCCGTCACTCTAATTCAGTTTCTCTTCGAGCTTTGCCTGTGCCTGTGTATCATACTTCCCCACAGCTAAAATACAGTGCGTATAATTTAATTGTCCCCCCCTTAAAAAAAAAAAAAAAATGGCTACTTGGACTGCTAAATCCCCATTCCAATAAGTTTAAAATGGAAATTAAATGTACCCTGATTAACTGCAGAACTGTCGTACATGTTTTTCCCTAATCAGAGCTGCTAATAATTACTTCAAAAACTTGTCCGCGAGACGCTGCCAGAGCCGTGTGGGCGGGGCAGTGTCATTCATGCATATTCAACATCTTGGCTCTCATTGGCACATACTTTAGCCGTGCTAAAAGAAGACATTGACACAACCCTTAAATCTGCGAAAGTTCTCCAAGTAAACAGTTGAGCAGCGGTTTTTCTAATCAGCGAGTAGCACAGCCGAATTACCACGTTTCAGCTATTGCGATCATTCAGTGGTGTGATTTCCACATGAAGCCCCATTCATGAAACAGATCTGCCATGCCTTTGTCAACTTTCATTTCAGTTGGTGCCTACAGTTTGGCTTGTAATTTTATGTTCTTAATACCGGTGCCTAGTGGCTGGGTGGGGAAAAGATACGTTCTGCAAGCCCTGAGTCCAGTGCGGATTGGATGGGATGTTTGTCTCACGCACCCTTGAGATGGGTACGCTGCTGTAGCTTTCATCGCCTCCGTTATCTGATTAATCGTTAACTCTTTGCCAGCTGTTTGGGAGCACCGCGCCGTCGCCTTTGCACGCTAGACCGCTCAAGGACGTCAGCCAAATCTGGTACAAACAGCTATTCTGTGGGTGCATTTTGGGGGTGGACAGTGTGACCCCAGTCCTCTCTTGCTCTACTCTCCATCTTCCTCTTCCAATGACTCATCCCACCCCCTACTCCAGGGTGAGGTGGTACAGTACATGCCCTACAGTTATATCTGCTCTGCCCAATGCTTAGGATGGTTAAAGATAAACCCGTGCATGTGTGGACGGAGGGACAGTGTCGGCCATTAACACACTTGCTCTGGCGCTCTGTCCTCCCATAAAAGAGAGGGAGCTTTTCACCTGCCGCTTTGTGTACACGCACTTGTTCCGATGTAACGGACACGTCTTCACTGGGGGGTTTTTCTCATGGGAGCCTGACAGCTGGAAGAGCCCTGGCAATTAAATGCAGCATAAAAACTCGCCGTTTAATTCCTTCCATTGTCTCTACATATTGGGGCCTACATGTTGCGTGATGTTAAAATACTATGAAACTTCATATTTGCAGCATTTTAGGTTTTAAAGACTTATCGTAGCAGGATTTCTCTGGAGAGATTTTAGACTCGTTTTTCTTTTTTCAGACACGTATGTGAGGATTTAATTTATTCAAGAATATTTATAGTTGTTAAGAGTGAAGTGGCACTCTAGATTGTTAAATTATAATTATGTGCTTATAGAATAGTTTTAGTTGTAATTGGCTTAAATTTATAAAATGGATTGTTTTTTATTGGAGATTTTCATATCTTGGACTGTATTACTTATTTAAGGAAATTACTCATTTGGATTTAAAATAAATAAAATTCATACATTCAGGTCATCACCTAATGGTTTAAAAATGTAATTCGGTAATGACAGTCCAGTCCTAACAGGGAACAAAAATGATGAGGTTTCAAAATCCATGTTACTGAAGTTAATGGGAGGAGTGGTTTGTATGTGGAACGTTATCTTTTTTCATTTTCTCAAAAACAGCCAAGCAGTTGAGCTGAAAGTGTGACTCTTTTTTGTTTTTGTTGTACTTACTTTTACATAAGTATAAATTTTTAAATGAATGATCCTGAAGCTTCTGTGAAAATCGCAGCGTTGAGGGGAGGGTGAAAGAAGTCAGGGAGTGAGAGATACTGCACGTTTGTCAATTGAAATTTTATTTTTTTTTCTTTGTCTTACCTGCCCACAGTAATCGCAGAGATTCTTGCCATTATAGCACAACAAATTTGGAAAGATGTGACGCCCCTCGCGAAGGCTGATGCTGGCTGGTCGTCGAGGCCATTCAGGCCAGGGAAATATTGGGGCGCTCACATGGCCTCCAGGTCCCGACCTCGCCTTTTGTTTGCCCCGTTAGCTTTCCCTTGCTGAGAAGAGTGTCCTTTAAGGCTCCTCGACCCCCTTCTGTGCCGTCCCCTTCAAGACGTTAATAGTGGCGCTGGAACTAATTGCAAACCTAGGATGATACGAGACCCCGATTATGCTTCCCTCCAACCCCGTCACCAAGACTGCAGCAAATCTGCAGTCTCCCAAGCTTGCCTCTTTGCTGGAATTCAAGTCGTAACTTTGAGTCGCTTTTAAAAATTTTCAAAGTGAATGAGCACTTCCAAGCTAGCTTTAAATAATATGGTCCCCCCCCCCCTTAAACTTCATTGTTGACCAACATACTTTTCACAAAAGAATAAAGCTGTTTGGCTTTTGCTTAGAGGTTAACCAGTGCATTTCCTGCACCCGGAGGAAAATAATAAAAATATTTTCAGCAAAGAGGAAAAATAATTTCCCTTCCCCTTTCTGTTGAGCAGATGGGAGGCATTTAGGAAGCATTACTCAGCCAGGGGGTGAAAATGCATATGATGTTGTCTTTCAGTGTCTAATGTGTTTACGTGGTGATGGTTTAAAAAAAAAAATTTTTTTCCCTCTTTTTTTCTTTTCTTTATTTAGCATGTGAGAATTAAGACTCTGCTGTCTTGAGTAACTTTCCAGCGTCTGTCTTCAGTGTGTACTTCCTGCTTGCATGAGCTTAATTGAGTTTTCTTTTGGCTTTCGACGGACAGAAGCGTGGGACAGGGGAGGAGCGAAGTACATGGACAGGCAGCCCTCGGGCAAGAACCCATCACCCTACATTTACGTCTCTTTGATTCCCTTAAACATCCCAGTGCAAACTGGAACAGAGAGGCGGGAGCGGAGCTGGGCTTGGTGCTGCTAACTGAAGGCTGGAGGCTGAGGGGATGGGCAGACTTTATGATTTTATTGAACCAATAGCGTCTGTGTGACAATGCATGTGACCCTGCCGCCTTGTGCATTGCATGTGTGCCTTCAGGTTGTATGCCCTTGCAGGCTAATAGTCCCCCCCCCCAATCAGGCAGGGGCTAAGGTTTGTTTTGAATCTCCTTCTGGTGTGTTCTCAGCCTAAGATGATCCAACTCTGCATCTTTCTCGAAATGCCCTAAATTATAGGCTGAGCATCCAGCTGGTTGCTGCAAGAAATCCAAGCTTTTTTGAATCTCACTGCAGATTCAACACTGCCACCAACACCCCCCCCCCCTTCCACTTTCAAAGCCCAAGAACTCAACACTCTGTTATCACTGGCAGGGGCGGGGGCTCGGGTGCGAATACAGCACATCGTTGAGGAAGCCCCCCCCCCCCGCTCCCTACCTCCGGGTGCCTGCAGGGGCAAATTAGACATTCACCGTCAGTAGACAAAATACGACATGAGGGGAGGTCAATATTAGATTTATCACTTCGCGAAACATTTGGAGAATCTAACCAGAGGGCTCACTGCTGTTCAGCTGAACTAAAAATAAACAGCACACGCAAACCGATTCTTGCCAGAAAAACGCTCCAGAATGGGCCTGTCTGAGTTGCACAAAGGCAAGCAAACAGGAGATTGTGGAGAGAGAGCAGAGCTGCTGATGGATTTTAAGCCCATAGTAATTATCAATATCATGCGTAAGGCAAGACCTTTACTGTCATTCATGTTGTAGCCCTCTCTCCTAACTGTAATCAGAGCGCATGGCTTAAAATGTACTGAATAGAATATAAATGCATGAAAAGAATTATGAGCAGACTTTAACTCATCTAAGTAGCCGTTTAAAAAGTAAGGACAGACTACAATTAATTCTGTGTGGCTACACATTATATAGGTGTGGTGTTTGGCTCAAAGGGTAAAAGGTGACTTTTAGTGATTTGCAAGCTGATATTCAGCCACACACAACTACATTTTTCTGTTTTATTTTAAACCTGTGCAGTTCATCTGGTTACAGCTTGTGCTGCAGGTTTCATATCCAAGTTTGTTTTTCACTTTATGAAGTGCATTGTGCATAGTACAAAATCAGTAAAACAGACGTTTTGTGCAAATTTACATTTAAATTTTGCCCTAGTAAGACCACAAGCAGTTCTTTAGGAATCTCCAGCTGAAATTCATCTCTGCATGTACTATTCGCCGAATTTCGCTGCGAGCGAGAGTGGAGACGCAGACTGTTCATTCAGTAAGCTGCTACCTGTAAACCTCTGCACTTATTTTGGTTGGTTTAGAGCTGCCCTGAAAGCCCCGCACCAGTATTTAGATTTGTATCAAAGCAGTTTATTTTTTTTATTTTTATTTTTTTTTCCTCTCCATATTTTCTTTGTGTGCCCCAGGTGTTATTAAACATAGATGAGTGTTGAAGGCGCCCTCTGGGCTTTGGTCCAAGGCATTTTTGTTTCATTCATAAAATATTGAAGCCCCCGCCTCAACCTGCCCTCACGTGTCAGACACTTCCTGTTGAAATATCGTAACATCCTGTGTCTGGAACCGGAACTGCATGATGATGACGTTATTTAATTTGTGTGCGGGTGTGTATGTGTGATGTGTGTGCATGGTGTTGTAGTGCACTTGGACATATAGGTGGAAAAATGGCACAGCTAGGATTTAATTTTATTATTCAGGTGACATGCTGGGATTTTATGCTGTCAGAATCTTTGGAGACCTTTTTTTTTTTTTTTTTTTCCTGCCAAATGAAGAATACATCTCACATTGACCTTTGTGTGTACATGCAGTATGCATCTCAATCTCATTATACCACCTAATGCCAGTGACCCTACTACTCATGATATTAATAATTAGTGAGCATTTCATCTATATTAATTTTTGGGTGCTGTACAGTTGCACAAACCAAGTGTTGTCTGTTTTCTCCTGACACTCTGTTATTCATAAATTAAGGCCTGTTCAGCCATGGCGATCTTCATGTACTTATGTTTAGTGAGTGTTTTTTACATGAAAGTCATTGCAGTGGTGAGAGGAATTCAACATTTTTACTTTGACTTTTTTGTTGTTTGTTTTAATCCAAAAATAGTACTTTTATAAAGCCTTTAATTAATGTTGAAAGCAGTTTAATATGCCAGTTAAACCAGAGCAGGGGGGAAACAGTTTGGTTTCTCTTGCTATTGATCTTAGAATACAAAGTGCTCCACAATGTAATTTATAACAAAACATTGTTCAGTTTAAATTTAATGTGTCTTTGTCCTATTGTGTAGCCCTTAAGAAGTCCAGCCTAACGACTGTGGTAATCAATTACTCTGAGAAACACTTTTTCACGATGTCCACTTTTTACAAAGTTACTGACAAAGCATGAGTTCATCCGTTACTGAAATATAATGTTTAGTTTATTGTGTGAGAAAGGAAGAGAATTCATTAGTTCTGACTGTTTACATGTGGGCATCGTGGCATTCGGTTTGAGCCAGTCTCTGACTCTCTGGCTCTGTGTGTGCAAAATGTGGAAACGGTTACAGGCACTCAGTTTTCCCTTACTGGTTTGCAGTTGGCATTTCTCTGCTTTGGGGCCAGTGTCGTGTGCCAGGCTGATAAAAGCAGAGAATAATGAACAGCACGTGGTGGCAAGTGACGTGTCAGAACCTTGAAGAGTGTGGCTTCTCTCGCCAATGGTTGAACCCACCAGCCAGTCTGTATCTCAGGGTGGTGCAGTGGGGTGGTCTGCCTCACTTGCGGAATTTTCTGCACCTCCAAGACGGTGTCTGTGTGCTGCGTAGCCTTTGTGTGCTCACGTGGTTGCGTTTTGTTGTAAAGGTGTTGCGTTTATTTATTTTGAAGAAACCGTAAATGTCTTCGGGGAATCTGTAGTTTTATTTGCCCTCGTGAAGTAATTCAACTGCATTTGGTTTGATTTGGCCCCAGTTATGATCCCAAGAAGCCCACAGAAATTGTGGCCAGCAGGTGCTTTGAAGCTGCTGTTAATTTAGATATGTTATTCTGGGCTTTTCCACTGACTTGAGCATGCTGAGGGGAGGTCTGGAAATGAGGTAAGGTTTTTCAACAGGTCGTGATGGAAAAGTGTTGAAATTACATTTGGCTGAACATTTGTCTGTTTCTTCCTTAGAATGTTAATGAACCACAACTTGCATTGAAAACTAGGCTGAAGTCATTGCTTACATTGATTTTTTTTTTTTCTCTCTCTCTTCCTTCTCTTCCCTCTCTGTGCAAACAGTGGTTGTTACAGGCTGCCATCACATGTGTTTGCACACGTTATTTTTTTTTTACGCTTAAAATTATTTAATTGTAAAGAGCATCACAGGTATAAATAAAACATGCATGTTATTCTAAACTGCTAATTTTAAAACCCCGTGTTAAAAGTCTTGTCATGTAAAGGCCAATGCGATGCAAATTGACTTCCATTATTTCATGCTAATCATGTCATTAGCACTTGGTGACACTTTCGTTAGCTTGTTCCTACATGCTAACAGTTGATTTTTGGCTTTAGCGGAATTTACTCCCAGACTGAATTTCAGACACTTGGCTTGACTGAGTGTTTTTTAACAAGGAAGACTTCTGTTACTGGCACATGTTTTGCTATCATTAGGTGGCAAACTATACCTGCAGTCTAAGGGTAGTGTATTTGGCTCAGCTTTAATGTTGCCTTGGTAAATTGGGGTCTTGTTCAGATGAGCTCCTTTGTGTCTGTGTCCTACGTTGTGCGTGTATCTGCTTGTCGGTTATACATTGCAAAGATGAAGGGTGCTGAGCTCAGAGGCTGTGTGCGCCTCACAATAGTTTCTGTCCTTACCTTGTAGACCCCTGTTTATTTTGGTGGAAACTGCAAACTACAGGTTGACAGTGGAGAGATGGGCCTCAGTATTGATGGTGACTGTCACTCCGCTTGTTTTCCTTGGTTACTATCTCCAGGCAAGCAGAACAAGTTGGCTGCACTGTGGCACCAAAGCTAGTATTACCTTTCTCACCTTTATTCACGATGGTAACTCTGATTTAGGTATTCATATACCCTAATTTCAGCACTCATCCATCTCGTGTAGTGTTTATCCAGTTGGTCATATTTAACCTAACAAAATATAGTCGGTCATGTGATAACCATCCTGGAAACTTAGCTCTCTCATCCAGGTGTCTGGTTCCCGGGGTTTAGAAAACTCCCAGCTTGCCAAAGCATGTTTGTGCCAAGTCGTCCACATTTGGTGTCTGTGTACTTCACCATGTTTTCAACACAAGTTCTCACAGTTCATGTCCTTTGCTCCATCCAACTGTTTTAGGCTTAGATGTGGCAAAGGAACAGAACAGCCCTTGATGATACCAACGTGTGTGTGTGTGTGTGTGTGTGTGTGTGTGTGTGTGTGTGTGTGTGTGTGTGTGTGTGTGTTCAAGCACTAAATATGGACTGTGGGGATTTAGCAATCACTGTGGTGCAATGAAGAACAGGCTTACAAACCAGATCTGTTTCCTTTCATGGTACTGCTTGGCTCACATCATGAGTTCATCATGAACTTTTGGGCACCTTTATTAATGAAATTCAGAACATTGTGTTTACCTGTTAACTTTTTGCAAACTTAGCTGGAGAGAGGTTCTTATTTCCCTGTTTTAGGCATTCCGCTCAACTGGCCAAATCCGTGGAATCGGACCTCATGCAGCATAGTGAAAGGTGCTGTACAAACACATGAACATGGATGCAGTGGCTTATGTCACAGTGAGGGGTCTACATGCATTGTATAATTGATGTTTCAGAGACACGTGAACAATAGGTGTTGAATTTGATTGGAGTTTTATTTTGTGCACTACCATTGGAGCAGGACATTTAGATATGGGTCGATGACTCATCGTTATGGGCCATTAATCCACTACCTTCGCCACAACAATGGCCTGCATTTGGAAGTGAGCTTGTAGAACTGCTTTATTGTTTTAACATTAAGCGTACCAGCCACAGTTATTCTTTAATTCAGTTTCATTCGGGCTCACCCAGGAGGCACGGCAGCAGTCTAGAAACAGTCCGATTTTCATGACGCCACAGATGTCGGCGCAATCAGTGTTGCGTTTTTGGTCGCTGCAATGCTGGGGTGCGCGTGTGACTGACAACCAAAAGAGCTCAACTGCTGGAGATGCCTTTCGCAATACGTTTATGTTTGGAAACCATGTTCTGACACGACTTCTGCTAATGCTCACGAAGGCTGTGCACGGAGCTCGAGCCGATTTGTGTAATAAACGTAAGTCCAAGTAAATTACAACATGAGCTAAGGCTTTTCTCTCTGGCACCATTGTCTTGCAGACAGTCGCAGTGTCTGCAAGGCGTGTTCGGCCTCATGCAGACACTGCCTAACGAGAGTTCCCGCTGCTGTGATTTGGAGCGGAGAGCGGTGCCACATGGGGAAAATGTCGAGGTGTAGCAATGCGATTCGTAACCCGTTTCAAAACGCAATTTTGTTGTTTGTGATGGGGGGGGCGCGGCACAGACCCTGAAAGAAACGGCTTCCGACAACAAAAGGTGTTTTGCGGTGCGCACGTGTGTGTGTGCTGGTTCCTGTGACTGGCCACTTCCTGCGTTGGCGGATGAGAAGTCGACGTACAATGAAAAAGCAACTGCTGACAGACTCAAGTTAAAAATAGGGAAGGTTAGTGAGAAGGAGTGAGGAAGATACATTGGAACAGTGATTGTCACACTCAGAGAGCTCACTCGTGCTTGTTTATTAATAGATTTTTAAAAACTGTTACCATAACAAAAGGGAACTTTTGTATTGCTTTTTTGAAAGAAAAGAAGGCTGTTTAAAATTGGATGTGAAACTTTTGGACACTCATTTGTGCTTATGGAAAGTGTGTGTGTGTGTGTGTGTGTGTGTGTGTGTGTGTGCGCACATGCATGTGTCTGACAGTGATGAAAAGCTGAATGTGTGGCATAATGGTTCATAGGCCAAACTTAAGCAATCACTGAGTCAACACACAAATGGCATGGTTTAAATGCTACTCAGCAAGTGCTGAGTGATGAAATGACCCTTTGACTTTGAATTGAGGTGGAATTGATATTTCAGGAATGGGGAAGGGGGGTGTTTTTGAAGAGAAAGCGTAATGGTATGAAACTGTTTTGTAATGTATATTGGCTTCATGTAGGAAGCAAAGATAACAAAACCCCAGCTGTTAACAGCAACAAATGTGGGTCTTGCACACCTGAGCAATGATCCCTACAGTCCTGTGTGAACGGAGATCTTTGACCCCACCCCCCACTTCTTCCACTGCTGGTCACCCTTCATGCCTCAGGATTCCAGTTGGTCAAGCTCTTTACAGTATCTGTTTGTTCAGGGCTTGTATCGGACACACACAGGATGCTTTCAGTCCTTATCAGGGCTTTTAGGCAGACTGTTGAGTGGAAGGCCCAACCTTTGACCTGGCCCCGCACACACCCTTTCCAAACGGATTCCTTGTCCACTGCTAGGATAAAACCTCTTTTGTTTCCAAACTCTTGAACAACTCAAAATCTACTATTTATATCGGTCTCCCTTCCAAATATATTTTATGTTTACGCAAATCTGACACCTCAATTTTTCCAGAGTATTGTTGGTTGTGACCCTTGAATTGTTTATATTTCTCTCATAAGTTTAAATTTAAAGCATGTTGAGAACTGATTTGTAGGAATGTGGAAGTTTGTATATAGTAGTTTAATGCTTTGTAGACCAGCCCATCTTTTACATACTTCCACGATTTCTTTTTTGAAACTATTAAAAACAACTTTTCTAAATATCCACTGATGACTCTCTTGGCAGTATGTTCCAAGTTAGTCTTCACAACTGGTGACAGACCTATGCTTCAGTTTTTTTAACCCATAAAGGGAAGAGGAAATAGGGGTCTGGTTTTGCCTCGAGCAAGGGATCTTGGGCCTGTGCCTAACAGAATCCTGCATGTGCTGAATTTGGTTCAAGCTGACCCATTTAATTTTGCTGGGCAAAGATAGTTAATTGAATGAATGTCGCAGTTTCCCTCACCACATACCAAACATTGTCAGGATGATGCGCTATATAGAAGTGCTCTCAAACCAAATGCGCAGTATTTGGAGAATAAGGGAGAAAGCGTAGATTCTTTTTCTTTTGGATCTTTATGGACATTTGCTTTATTACTTTGATTTTTCAGTGATTGTGATTGCATACTTTGATTACTTTTTAGCCTTTAAAGTAACAATTTTCATACTCGCAAATTCATTTTTTTAAACTTCCTTCTGAAATGTACATTTGGCTTAATGTGAAAATTACAACAAGCTTCCAACCAACGTAAGACTCGTATTCAAAGCTGTGTGATTAAAACATGGCTTCCTAGCTCTTGGCTCAGTGGCTCATCACTGCTAATTAACAGGTCTGCTGGATCAAAGACAAGCATATTCAGGGGTCTACCAGAAATGGGTTTCAGAACCCTTGGTCTAGGGAGCACCAATCTCACCAGAGCAGCAAGTGTTTTCTTCCTTCTGAAGCTGGGAGATCTGGGTGTGTATTGTTCAGTAGCTGGTTGCACAGAAAAGGCTTTTATTTAAGCTTAACTGCACAACTAAAACCTTTGTTTTACACCTGTTTTACACAGCTAGGCATTTGACCTCGGGGTGGGGGAGGAACCAAGGTCCTTTCAGGGAATTGCGTCACGAACATTTTGGGTTGCTGTGGCAGCTTCCTTTGCTGCTCAGACGATTGCTTCAGAGGGTGTGCTGTATGCACAGACATTCACACAGTTCCTGTAGAGCAGCAGGGCAAGGCTTAGCATCTTCACAGCCATGCTTTAAACCCATCTCGCTTGAAATTCGTAAATGCGCTGTCGTGTCGGGACCGGTAATTGCACATAGGCGAGCGACGTACGACCTGTGGAAGATACTTGAGTGGGCCTGCTGGCTCTTGACAGGTTCTGGCAGTAGAACTGTGAACTTAGGAAACATTGCTCTTGTTTTTGCAAATGCATTCCCCAATGTTTGTCCACTTTGAATAGAACCACAGTTTGGCACATGTAGGAGATTCCTGTGTTGAGTTACTCTGGGGTACATTTTTGTGTTCCCTGTTATCACCGACAAATGGGCGCGTGCCAGTCTGAAGGCCGGTTTGTGGAAACACTTGAGGCCTATCTTAGTATGAGGGTTTTACCCATAGTTAAAACGAAATGTAGCAATTCCAGGGCCTGTGCCAGTAAATATCACACTTGCTACAACTGTGAACGAGCGAGTCGGCATGCGTGTCCCTGTGGGTTTGCAGATGCTCCATTTGTCCACTTCGTGTTGAAAGCAGTGGGGTTTCAAGCTACAGGAAGACCTATATGTGGGATGGCAAAGTAACGGCTCACTGTGGTTCACACTTGGCAGCAGCCCACATGGACACATTGGTCACTCTTAGTTTCTCATCTGCTGTAATTTAGTTTTTTTTTTTTTTTTTTTCCCCCCCTGTTTGCTCAAAGTTTTTAATTACTGTTTGCAATTCATCCGCTTGAATGTGTTATTGAAGAGCTCCTCTGAGGTGAATGAAATTTTGGATTAAGTTTATATTGAATGTTCCCCTGCCAAATGTCTGCAGTTAGTGTTCTGGAAGATGGTGAGGCTTTGGTGAGATGGTGTTCTGTCAAGCCCTCTTATGGGGATGGAAATTTGTCTGTGGAGGTTTCAAGTTTAAACAAGTGGAAGACGGAATTACATTTTTAAAATTTTGTCTTAATTGGTTGTATTACTGGTTTATACATTCATATCTCTTTCATAACTTGTTGAGGATATTGACTGAATTGTTTAATTTTTTACGAAAGTATATGTACGTTACATTCACAAGGGGGAAAATTTAAACTGAAAACCCCCGCCAACATAATATACAAATGTAATCCTTGTTTTTTGGCACTTAATTACAGATACCATAATTGCTGACTCAGAGTACGTATTGAAACCTCGGCTGGACATGAACTGCACCGAGAACAAGATGCTTGTCTGTACTGAGAAATAATGGGTTTGCTGCTGACTTGCTAGAGGAAGATGGAAAACGGATATTGGCCAGTCTGTTTGTAACCTGACAGTCTGGGCACCAGAAAATCACTATCAGCAGTGGTAGTGAGAAAAGATGTTTGCTTCTGAAACTCAAACAAGATTTTCCTTCTTCACCAGCGCCGGTACTTGGGAAACGTGAATAGCTAAAGGGGACTGCAGCCAGAAACTGGCCCAACCACCAGGGACAC